>CM070035.1:137190455-137205487 GCA_036250615.1 Ptychadena robeensis
GGGGGGGGGGGGGCATGCTGGCTGGGATCCCTTCTCTCCTCTCTCTCCTCATGCAGCTGTCAGCCGTGTTGTCAGAAAAGTTCTCACAACTTAGGAACTGCATGTTCTGCATGTGTCCCCATCGGATGGCAATTGATGTGCACTTCAGTGCACATTGATTACCGTTCGACTGACCTGCGATTAATCACAGCGTGGTGACGTCACCACGCTGTGATTGAACGCGGATTGATTGCACGGAAATCTACCTGTGTATTCCCAGCATTACAATGATTATGCTAGGTGATCGCAACATAATGACGCAACTAATCACCAAACTATCGTTTTTCAAAACTTTGGCATTTAGTTGCGTCACCATGTTGCGATCCAATGTTCATTGATCGCATGGGAAACGACCCTTGTATGGCCAGCTTTAATCCTCTGCTCTATAACAAAACTAATGGATGGAGGAAATTCTATTCAAATGTAAAGGATACATCTTCTACATGTGCTATGATTTAGAGAGAGAAAGTTCTGCTACCAGGACCTTGTTTCTGCTGCCACACTAACCAGTTATATACAGCACATTTGCCAGCGTTTGATAAGAAAACAGAACACTTTGTATTCCATTTATCCCTAGCAAAAGATATAGAGCACACTGTCTTTTTCATCTTGTCTGAAAAACTACTTTCCATTCATCTACAGCAGACCTCCGAGTTGCAACCAGCTTGACTTAACACACAGCACATCACCTGCACATCACAGCCCCCCCCCCCCATCTCTCTCTCGGGAAGGCAGGGGCGGATCCCAGGGCTCTCCTTCACAGCCCATCCCCCTAGAGTGATTGGTTAGAGAGGCAGCAGAGGGCGTGCCTCCCTAGAACAGCCCCTGGCTGGCTGGGAGGAATGTATCTAGTGTTCTCGGCTGCATGCTGAGACTGAGTGACATTTAACACCGGTCAGGCTCGCGATCCTCCTATTGCCAGCCAATCAAAGGATTGCGAGCCTGACCGGCTGGCAGATGCACTCATGACCGGCCGGTCACCGATCTGGGCTGATCATAACAAATATCGGCCGATTCTGGTCTCTGGCCGGTCAATTGGTGCATCTCTACTTTTAACCAACCTTGGGAACCATTTAAGTTTGTAAGTCAAGTGTCCACTGTAGTACAAATTAACAATACTCAGAAAGTCCATTGTGGTTTTTCCTATTATAGATCAGATGGATAATTTTCTTTGCCTAAGTAAGATAGTGTTGTTTGATATTTTCTAAATCCCCTGTATCATTCCACAGTTCTGCAAAGATTATGTAGTGTTGTTAATGTAAAAGGTATCATAATGTGAAGTGAAATCAGGCACTACACTTTAATTCATGTGTATGGAGGCATTAGGCTTTATTCAACTTTCATTATGTTCATTATTAATATCAGTTCCTGCTGTATCAGAGCTTGCAGCCCAATGTCCCTAGATCATATAGGTCATCTACTCTAGGGAAACACTAGACTGAAGTAACTTAAGCTAGCCACACATGGCTCGATGAAGTAACAGATTAGAGGAACATCGGACGCTGTGCATGCTCATGGCACCTGATGTTCCTCTATTCTGTTTCTTCATCTGAGCCACCCATGGTTCCTTCGAGCAGGATCCATTGATTCCAATCAGGTTTCCAACATGTTGGAAAACCTTGTCGAAATCCATAACATTGAATGGGGATGGGCTGACAACTGAGCCGCACACACAAGCTGTGTGTTCAGCTATCTACTCTGTGTGTGTGTAAAGGGGGTGTGGCCAGCACGGACCCAGCTCTGCCAGAAGAGGGGGGGCTGGCTGCTTTCGGATGGGGAAAGAAGAGACCCGGGAAACCAGGTGGCCATCGTATCGTAAATGATTTTCCCATGTGGTGCACTTTGATTACCATATGATTGACCCGCGATCAATCACAGCGTGGTGACGTCACGGGAATCTACCCGTGTGTGGCCAGCTTTACCCTACCAGTTGTTATTTAAACATTGGAGGGAGACAAACCACTGGGAGGTTGCAAGACACTGTGATAAGGTTGCAGTGTAGTTACTGGAAGTAACCACTCCTGGAAAACTCTGAAAGTTTAAAAGCAATTTCATACAATTTGGGGTTTTGTTCATTTAAATGCATGTAATTATTGTAGCTACCAGATAGAGTACATGTATGTATATCCAAATCCATCTGTGTGTACTGGTATATCAGATTACATTATGAAATGTTTTCTTGTAGAAACAACAGTCATTGCTATCAGAAGATGATGACTATACTACTGGATCTGAGGTGACTGAAGATGAGGTCGGAGATGAGGAAGAGGTGTCCAAGAAACAAGGTGGACAATTCTGTTAAATATTTTATGTCCAAAACAGATATTTATACTATCTTTTTATTAAAAAGTCAGGGTTTAAAGAATATAAGTAAAGGCTTCTGCATAGTCAATGGCTACCAGCAGCAGACAGAAAACTTTAAAGCTACAAGAAATTAGTTATTTGTTTTGGTTTGGCAGGATGGAACCAGATCCGGTAGCCATATATGTTCATGCCACCCTCAGACAGCTTTAGGCAGTCATAATGATATAGTATATGATTAATTAGCGGCATTGGTGACCTATTTCTGTAAATATTACCCTTTGTTATAGCTATGCTCTCATTGCTCATTTCCTGTTCTTTGCCTTTCCATAACTATAACTAGATAGATGCTCAATCAAATCCAGAGTTTAAAAACCTCCCAGCATATAGAATCTTAATGATTGGCTACTTTTATGGAGTACATTTGAGTATTTGCGAGAAATGGATCAGTAAGAACACAGCAGTTTTCATACTCTAGATATTTTAAGGTAGCCATACACGGGTCGATTTTTCACTTGATTTTTGACCGATCATCACCGCACTCGTTCACGAGATTGATCGGGTTCTGCCCACCCTGAACAATCGACCAAACTAAATCGGAATCGACTAAAAATTTAATCGGACATTGAACCAACATGTTGTTGTTTCTTGGTCGATTGTTTGGCAGTACGTTGGTGGACCCATAGCCCTATGCAGCAGCCTTTCCTATTGACGGATTTTGTGGATTCAGACACAAGTCAACCCAAAATCGGATTCCAAGGTGGTGTTCCATAGATTCCCGATCCGATCAATCGTCTGGAATGATTGCATTGGTGACAAATCGACCCATGTATGGCTACCTTAACACACTGCCTCCCTTTGAGTGTAAGGCTATGTCTCTACAGCGTTTTGTGATCCGTCGGGACCCCCTACGTGCAGCGCTTGGCGGGGGGTCTCGACGGATTACATACACTTTACCTGCTCGGCGGATGTTCTGTTCTCACAGTGCTGAGCCAATCCACCAATGCAAGGATTAACGTAGAGAAGTATGTTAACCCGTGCATTGGCAGATGTCTTAACAGAGCATGCGCTTAACAGAGGATGTGGAGACATGCCCTAACAACGATGTGGAGACATGCCCTAAGGCTGGTCACATATCTTTTAGATCTACCAACAGCTATGTAGTATAGGGTTCTCTGCGATTGAACACGGGTAGACTTGATTGTCCCTCATATTACATGGTTTTGGTAAAACAAAAGGAGATCTAAAGAAAATTTTACAGAAACAACTAAAGGTGTATGGGAACCCTAAAAGTGCCTATACACGCACGCATACATATGGGCTAGATCAATGGCTAGAATCAATCCCACTCAAAAACAGGGATATCGGACATGACTGTAAATCACGGTCAATGTGCATTGCTTTGGATGGAGACCGCCAGTCCCAATGCAGAGCATCAGCTGAGCTGGATGATGCAGCAGTGCTGCACCTCCAGCTCCTTCAATATCTAGGAAGCTCCAGCCCAGCGCGATGACGTCATCATCCTGGGTGGAGCTTCCTCGAACAGCTCGAATATCAGGCCATGTATGCCCAGCTTAAATGTTGAGATTGCTTTCTGTTCAGCTTCATTAAAAAGCCTTCTGTAGCCTCTATCCATTGTTGCATTATATACATTTTTGGTTTTTAAAATTAAATCCATTGTTGTGATTTAACACAACTCTATTCAGCAGGGAGAAAACAGAAGACAAAAAAGTCCAGCAGACATCCTAAGAAACAAGTGTCTTCACCTATCATTCATAAAAAGGAAAAATCTCAAGAAAAGGTAAATACTTAACTTTGTTCTATATTTTACTTGGCTCTTTAACAAGCAGACTTTAGCATGACAAATACATGTGTGTTGGCTTTCTTCCTTCATCTGGAAAGCCACTAAAGTCTAAACAAAAATGATAGCTTGTGTGAGATCTGTCTTGCTGTCTGTGCTTGCTCCTGTGAACATCTCTGCCTGATGGAACCATTCTGTATCCTGAGTTCTGTAGAACATATGACCGGCTGTAGAGTGCTTCACCATACTGCTGAAGTTACTTGGGGAAGATTTAAAGGGTAAAGAGAACTCTAATGATATGACTCCCTGGAGTCACAGAAGCGATTATGCTGACACTTATGCCCTCCATACATGGTTCAATATTTCCATACGATCGTCGTATAACTATAATTAATAGAAAATCGATTCCTGCACAACATTGTACCATCAACCAAAAGTGATCAGAATCGAACATAAAATTGATGGAGCAGAGATCGGACATTTGGATAAATCGAAGTTGATCGTACAAATATCTGACAGGTTTTCTATGTATTTGGATCAATTTGTATGAGATGGTATTATGCACACCAATCTAAGAAAAGGAATCGATCATGTTTAAATCGATCACATATTGTGTCGGTACAAACGATCGATGTTAAGCCCCCCATACACCTTTAGATTCCTCCATACAATTTCCATCAGATCTACCAACAACTATGTAGTATAGTGTCCTCCCTGATAGAATACATAGTGATTGGAAGGTGTAGAAAGGTCCTCATATTATATGGTTTTATCTAGAGAAAAATATTACCACTACTGTCTTATATAGGGGAGGCCACCATCCCAAATTACATTCCGATAAATCCGATAAATTTTCGGAACTCGCTGCCCCTCCACCCCCCCTCCTTGTATATTATATGGTTTTGGTAGAAGAAAAGTTGATTGTACAGAAATTGCATGGTAATTGTATGTGGTGTATGGGGGGCTTTAGACTGGGTATTTAAATTGCATCTAAAATAATGTTATTCTTTTTGAGACCTTTGTCTTAAGCTGGCCATACATGGCTCGATTTTACCTTAATCGAATATCCGATTTGATCGTAACCATCAATCACAGTATCAAAGATCAATCAAAATGTGATCGATTGTAATACTACCTTGTGCAAGCAATTAACAGCAAGTGTTTTTTCTTAAAAAAATAATTAATACAATGTGGACATGCAGCAATCGAGGATCGATCGATAAGTGCATTCAATATTTTGAATCAATCGTACATTAAAATTGAACTGTGTGTGCCCAGCTTAAATTGGCCAATTAATACAGTGGATTATACAACATACACAAAATATCAGTGCCGTATTTCTCGGCGTATAAGACGACCCCCAACTTTTCCAGTTAAAATATTGAATTTGGGATTTAACCCCCAAATCTCCAACACCTGTATAAGTCCAATCATTTTTTGGGATTAGTTATTTACATTTCCAATCTGACTCCCCTATCTGCAACCTTTTATAGTTATTAATGTTTCCCTGCAGTTAGCCAAGTGACATAAATTGTATACATGTAACAATAAAAACTGGAAGAATGTTGGAAATATAAAAATGTCACTTTTAAAGTTGTGTATAAATTATAAAGCTCACAGCTATTTAATGTGTTAGCTAGCTTTAATCTCCCTGCAATACCAATTTCAGCCACAATGTCACTAGTGAGCACTTGCTGTCAGTAGCAGTACATAGCTCCTTTCACACACATGGCGAAGGAGGGGGATTCTGCAAGTCTCTACCTCCGGCTGCTGTCAGGAAGTGCGCAGTGTGAGGAGCACGGATCCGGGTAGCAGACCTACAGGCTTCCCTAGATGCTCGGGAAGGGAGTGCCAGACCCCCAACCCCCCTCCCCCCCCCATGGAGGCACCTGGCATATAAGCCGAAAAATACGGTACTGAGATTTACTTTTAACCTCCCTAGCGCACTGCTGCGGTCCAGATTTCTGTACCACAAGTGCACCATAGACTTAAATGGAATTTTTTTAATTTTGTAGGCCTGTAACTTCCCAAAATATGTCCGTACAAGGGTCTAGTAGACATCCTGAATATAATAATGTTTGAAAAACACACAATTATGCAAAAAAAATTACCTAAACAATTATATATAAAATAAAAGGTATTATTTGAATGATAAAATCTCTAAAATACTCATTTTGTATGAAAAAATTTAAAACAGTATGTATTCATATTTATGTTTTTTTTATATTCATAATAACATTTTTATTCAATTGGAAATGTGTTATGTGTTTTTTTTTTTACCTTGAATTGTATTGGATACAGTTATCACTGTATACTATACAATGCCCTTTGGCACCCTCTCTCCCCTTGGTGTAATGAACACACCAGGGGAGAAAAGGTTAACTGCAAATGGCACATCTGGAAATCACACTGGGAACTGTTCTGGTTTAATTTCCATTTGAATGTCTCGGAGCCCCGTAGCAGCACACAATAGTAAATCTGCGCTGCCGGGGCTCTGATCTTCTGACCTGATGGCCCCATCTTGTCCATTGCACAACTGAAGAGATGGAGCCGTCATGAACGGCAGGAGGGTTAAACTTGTGGCTTCCTAGTAAATTTTTTGCATGTGATTTTTCCTTAGTTTCTCATAGATCAATGGGATTCATAGATCATATTGCAACACTTGCACATCCATTCAAGAAATTGTTTTTTTTTTTGTACCTTTAGGTATAAGTCCTGTGCATTTTATCGCAATATAAAATACAAAATTATCAAATAATACTTGATATAAATATTTTTGTTTCTCAGCAGACGTCGTCTCGAGACTCATCTCCATTTACGTAAGTATTTTTAGCGCACTGATCTCTTTGAATTTTAATCTAAGATGCTGTTTGTATTTTGTTTAAAAAAAGTTTTATTTGTTTTACAGGGTGAGTGTGCAAAGAAGTAAATGGGATGCATCTCGTTCTATGCGGTTTAACCAGGATCTTCAGAGAGAAGAAGGTTTGTACTATTTAAACCATGATATTTAGTGCTGTTCTAGCTTTGGGTAGATGCTGACTTATCGTGGTGGAAGGTGGCAGCATTTGCATAATACTTTATTTCACCTGCTTTGAAAGGCTTTGCCTATTTCAGTTGGGGTTTCTATTATAAAACATTCATCAGGAAAGAAGTAGCTTTTTAACAAATGAACTCTAAATATAAAATGAAAATCTTATGTTACAATGTCTTGTTTGTAGAAGTGACCTAAAGGTAATAGGACCAACTTGAAAATGTACTGTGGGTTTCCTGTAACTTGTCTTACTAGTTAATTTACAATGATTTAATTATACTGAAACATCCCTGTCCCCTCTACCAATATGGTGATAGAGGGCAAAGGGACTCTAAGGGCACTCACTAAGGGTGCCCACACACATAACGAGCCACAGGCGATTTTGCCGCCGATCAATGTGCATGCACGGATCGCGGGTGCCCACATGGGGCGAATGATCCCTGTCACCCCAAAGCTTGGTCGGCCAGAGAATGGAAATGTCCATAAATCTCTGGCCAATGCCATTCGTTTGAATGGGGACTGGCGTCCCTGTTCAAACTAAGAGCCAGGCACACAAAGGGTGCCTGCCGATACTGTGAGCAATGGAGAGCAGCGTGATGACGTCATCATGTTGTTCTCTACAGCTCATCTGTCGGTCCCCGCTTGTTAAGTGTGTGGGGACCTTGGTGGTTGGTCATCTTATACAATCAACAATTCGAAATATTTACATTAGTTCATATATATACAAAGGTATACAGTAATTACACATTTCCACATATACTTGCATATGACTTAAAGTGTCCAGATACTTTTGAACAAATTGGTTGTACAGTCTTTTTGCGTTTCACAGCAATGTCGTTTTTACATTTAAGACAGAATCAAAAGTGTAGGAGAGAGGAAACCATTTAGGCTAACCACTTCAGTGCTTTTTTCAGTGAGTTTAGGGCATGGTTTAAATGAATATACGGTGCCTGAAAACACATCGGGCGAATTTTGTTTACGCCACACAAGGTTATGTGACTGCTGTTCGTCAGTGTTCTGCTGACAGAACCATAACACGTATGTAAGTGCGTCACATTTGGCGTGACATGCCCCTACGCAGGTAATGACGCGCCAGTATAGACTGGCATCTCGTTCTCCATAGAGGAAAGCCAGGGGAGTCCTCACAGCGCAGTTTTACCCGCGTGGCAAATGTAGTGTAGACTTATACACCATATAACCCATATATCTCTGAGGGTTTATAGTAATTGCAGCTAGGTAAGGATAAACCTAAAAACGTTGTTGATTTATATTTTACACTTCAATGAGGATTACTATTAAACTAATTGTGTTACTTCTACTGATGGAAGACACCAGATCATTGTGTACAGTCTCGCTGTCATTTACAATGTCCTTGTTTCAGATCAGAGAAGGATGGTAGAAATCACTGGTCATCTCATTAAAATACGACTCGGAGATCTTGAACGTGTAAAGTCCAAAGAGGGGAAGGAAGTAAGTAGCTCATCCTCCACTCCTGCTCTGCTTATGGTTCCAACATTAAGATGAACCTTTTTTTGAAGTAGATTTAACTTTAGCGTGTTGATAATTTGGTATCTCTTTGGAATGAGGACCCTTTCTCACTAGATACATTGACACTATTGTTTATGTTGCGAGTGCAACATGCGCATTGACAACATGTTACTGCGTGCGCTGCTAGTATGGTAAGAGCTTAGGATGCTGTAATAAAATATGTGCAGCAGGACTATTTGCATTAAAGCACTAACATAGCACACGCAAGTGTGATTGGTAGAACAGATTTCCTATTTGTCTGTTACAGGGGGGCCACACACACCCCCTTCATTTTGAGAGCTACACACAATTTAAACACCCACCTATCATACTGGCAACTGGCATAACTGTAAAGCTGTCCACACACGGGTAGATTCCTGTGCAATTAACCGGCAATCAATTACAGCTACGCTGTGATTGATCGCCGATCAGTCGAACAGTAATCAATGTGCACCACATGGGCACATCAATTACTGTAGGATGGGGACCCGGTTTCCAGGGTCTCTCCACAGCTCCGGAGAGCAGACTGTCTGCAGCCAGCCTGCTCCACTTCTGCCAGAGCTGGGTCCGTGCTGGCCACGCCCCCTTCACACAGAGCCGTAGCTGAACACACAGCTTGTGTATGCAGCTCGGCTGCCTGTGTGTTCGGCTAGCTGTCAGCCTGTCCATTACATTGGATGGGGACAGCGCTGTCCCTATTCAATGCAATGGATTTCGACCAACGCTGTCCCTATTCAATGCAATGGATTTCGACTGACATTAAGCAAACTTTTAGACCCAATGTGAGACCTACCTTCTGGAAACTCGAACACCTATGGGGTACCTTCCATCCTCATAATTTTACCATCAGGCTCTCCACGTATGACTTACAGGCATAAGATTGTGTAAAGAGGATCCTTGTGATCTCAAAGACTTGTATTCTATCTGCCCCAGCACCACTTGTGTACAGGCGACGCAATCCCACTCTCCCTGATGAAGCCCCTTTTTGTGCGGGGTGAAACGAGCCGGATGGCGGGGTGTTCATCACCAGGGATAGCCAACGCAAAAACCACAGTAATATTTGTGATTACTGTAGACAGATCATGTTTTTAAAAAATTGTTGAGTATTTTATGCAACAATGATTTATTCATGTATAAATTAAATAACTTGTTATAACAAAAAAGTATATTGTAAAATATGTGCCGCTAAAGCCCCATTCATGTTCGCCCCTATGAGTTTATAGAGGTTTAACTGCTCTTATTCCTTATATTTTTAGGGAGTGAGGCACAGGAAATCACTGATATAGTTGTGGCTGATCATTACCCTATATTCCTAGTGTTTCTTAAAGGATAGAATAGGAGAGGGTATAGGACACATGTGTGAATTTGGAAGAGAGGGGAAGTGAAATGACAGTTGCAGTTCTTTAGTCTGTTCTGGCTGACAGCTCGCATGCCCACAGAGAGGGCTCCGAGCGCCACCTCTGACACCCGTGCCATAGGTTCACCATCACTGGTATAGGTGGAGTAGTTAACTGTAGAAATGTTTGTAGAATATAAAAAAAATGTGAAAGTATATCAAAACCTGATTGCCTGATCCTTTCTAGGTTCACTAGCCGAGTACATTATTGTATTAATATGTTTGCTGAATGTTTGTCAGTGCTTTTATGGATGTTAAATATCGACAGTGAATAGATAAAAAATCACATTCTTACTAATAGATATTACTGCTTATTCAAATATCTGTGTACTGATATACATTCTGAACATTTCTGATCTCAGCATACAGGTGGGATTTACTCCAGACTTGAAGCTCAAATCAAAACCTCTGTTCAGACCAATAGCCGGCCAAGTAACACAGACAAGAACCCTCGGTAAAGTGTAGTTAAAATATGCTGCTTACATATGCTGCTTACCTATAGTCCGACAACAGACAGTAAATGTATGACATGTGTAACTGTGCGTAAACAATATTAGCATACTGCTTTAATGATGTGTGCAATAGGCTCACAGGTTTGTACTGGCTGACTTTAAGGACTGTATATACTCGAGTATAAGCTGACATGAATATAAGCTGAGGTACCTAATTTTACAAAAAAATCTAGAAAAACTAAACGACTCGAGTATAAGCCTAGGGAGGGAAATGCAGCAGCTAAGACACAGAAACACACAGCAAATGTGCTTTTGTTAGGAGTTATTATTTTAACTTGCTGATTTAAGTTAATTACAAAGCCCCTGAACATGATATCATCACCAAAATTTCTGGAAATGTTGTGGTAACATTGTAAAGAAAAAATTATTGCTCTAGCTAATGTAGTTGTAGCATGAATTAAGGAAAAAATTAAGGGGATGCATCTTTACCCTATATTCCTGCCCACCCTCCTCCCAGTCCCCCTCCTCCCCCTTAACCCACCCCTACTACAATGCTGTCAGTTGCCTTTAGACTGATATGATACTGTTTGTATGTTATTTGCTATGCAACAAAAATTTTATAAAAACATATAATGCAAAAAAATTAAAGCTGTCGATTGAGCTTTCAATTCCCGAGCAATCTGTCCACCTGGAGCGATCAATCCTGCTCCAAGAAAATATCAATTGTACAGGGATACAACATTTTGGTAAATTCCTGTTGGATCGCCAAAGTATCGTCCAGTGACGGATTGCCAAATGTGGTGGCCATCTATTCGCCAAACGATCGTGCGCTGATTAGTTGTGTCACCATGTTGAGATCAATTGTTCACTGATCGCACAGGAATCTACTTAAAAAATGTTTCAAACATACAACGAAGGGGTTGTAGATCCGCACTCTGGGCTCCCGTATGTTTAGCTTGCACACACAGACTTCCTCTCGGGTTTAAATCAGAAGAACCAACCAAATCAATCCGGTGTCTCCTCTCGGCACTTCTCCAACGCCTCCCAATATACAATCCACACAAGTCCGCACTCGAATGTTAAGTCTTTTTAAAAACATCAAAGCTTTATTTCTAAATTTCAGGGGAACACGAATCCATGATACACCAAATCCACACAAGGAACATATCCTCCTTCCTGACGCGTTTCCCCCCAAAAAGTCTGGGGGTTAGTCATAGGGAATTAAAAAAATTTATCTTGACTTTGAACCTTACTTATGTAAAAACTACATGTGCTACAGCAATCATTTTTTTTCTAATGTTTCCACAACCCTTCTCTACATCTCCAGCAAATTTGGTGATGATACCATGTTGAGGGGCTTTGCAATTCACTCACAAAGTTTGCCCGTGAAAAAATTTCTTGACTTGAGCATAATCCAAATTAAAATTTTTAAGGTCTTTTAAGGTACTGAAAAATGCAGCTTATATTCGAATATATATGGTATATTGAATGGCAAAACTGGATAAGAAATAGTTAAAAACTCAGCTTCAGTCTTTTACAGGTTTACAGGCTCCCTTCCTATTTTAAAAATGCTGAAAAGTTCGATTCAGCTTACCGTATTTTTCGGACTATAAGATGCACTTTTTCACCCTCAAAATCGCCTGTGTCTTATGGTCTGAATGCGAGATCGCCAGCAAGATTACCCAGGAAGCTGTCAGATGTGAGATCTGCCCATGGCTGGATCTCCAATCTGAACTGTATAATTGCTTATGCCAACAAAGCCCTGCTGGCATAAGCAATGAAGAGAGGGATAGATGAACTGCCATCTACCTCTCTCTCCGTGTCCATGGGAACTGCAATCACTGCAGCTTTCACCGACACAGGAACAGCAAGATTGGGAGAGGAAGAGCAAAGCAGAGAAGACTGGGCAGCATTCCCCCCTCCTCCTGATCAGGGAAGAGGTGATGTGCTGAGTGTGTGAACTGCTGCTGGTGACATCTACTGGTTGAATTTTATATTGTATTTATTTAATCAATTGTATTAACCCAATTGATGTGAACACTTTTATATATCAAATATTTTTTTCCTGCTTTAAAAACTGGGTGCGTCTTATGGTCAGGTGTGTCTTATAGCCTGAAAAATACGGTATT
Organism: Ptychadena robeensis; assembly: GCA_036250615.1. Taxonomy (NCBI): domain Eukaryota; kingdom Metazoa; phylum Chordata; class Amphibia; order Anura; family Ptychadenidae; genus Ptychadena; species Ptychadena robeensis. The sequence goes on from CM070035.1 coordinate 137,203,132, forward strand.
TGTTTTGGGGTCTGCATTCTTAGTTGTTGTGGAGTTGTAGGCAGAATTCTAAGCTTGTATGTACAACATTATAAACATTGCTTTTACTGGCAATGAAGTTGTGTGGGTGTGCTTGATCTTTTTTGGTCAGTGTCCTTCTGTGCTTTAACTTGTCACTGTTCACTTGTTTGGTAGTTCAATAGCATTGGTGCATTTTATTAATGATAACTATTGTTACTACAAAACAACTATTGATAAGTGTAATGATAAGTATTGTTACTATACTATATAACTATTGTCTTCTACATTCTTTCTTACAGATCAAAACCTCGTTTTGGCACGGGACGAACAACATAAGTTAGAGCAATATACTTTGAACGCGTACTGCTGAGAATATATGGAGAATAATCATTTGTCCATACGGACAGCTGGAATCATGTATTAGTAGTTTTACCTCTTGCTTGGCAAGTTTTTCTGCTTTTCTGAATGCTGCTACAATGAATTTACAAAACCGGTATTTTAGCTGTACATTCTTTTTAATAAAATTTTATAAAAAAAAAAAAAAAAGTTGTGTCTTTTTTTATTTATTTATTCAGCACTTTTTGTACGATCTGAAGAAGATTCCTAGAAATAAATAACCCATAAGGAGAGCCTCTTCTTTCTAAAAAGAACATTGCAGTACATTACAAGTTCGCAAGACTTCTGGAACACCATTTTGGATTCATAAATAATTACGTTATAATTAAAAACGATCATTAAATAATGTTACTGTATATACTCGAGTATAAGCCGACCCGAATAAAAGCTGAGCTATGGGAAATGCAAAGATAGTGGAGTTTTCTAAATGAGAAAAATATAGAGAAAGCACCATTGCCCCTAGGAATGAATCAAACAGGTGAATCTTAGTGCCCCACCCTCAATAGAGTTAAGTAAACACAGGTTAATTTTTATTACAGGATGGGTTTTCAAGGCAATTCTTATGATTCAAGCATCAAAATAAGTTTCTATTTAAAAAGTATTTATTTTTAATTATTGGGATTAATACATGGAATGGAAATATGAACACATTTTGATGTTTGAATCATAAGTAGTGGAGTTTTCTAATTGAAATTCCACCTTCTCCAGTAAAAGTTAACAAATATTCCACTAGATTGCACTGTCGTGGCGTTTGTTTACATTTCACCAGCCGATCTTGGGAATGCTGCCTATAGCATGTTGACTATACATCGGACCATTAACAGAGGCTGTTGACGTCTGCAGGGAGACCAGCGAACACCCGGACAGGTAAGTGGGGTCCTGACTCTGACTTGAGTATAATCTGAGGGGGCTTTTTCAGCATTTTAAAAAAAATTTTGGACTGAAGAACTTGGCCTATACTCAAGTGTATACAGTAAATATTTTTCAAATGAACCCTTAAAAAAATATACAGTACATATTGGTGATTTGATGTAAAAACTTAAAAAAGAAAGTTAAAAGGTGAAAGAAAACAAGTGAAAATACAACATTCTACTTACAGTATTTACAGAAGGAGTCCTGCTGAAAGCATGTTTGTCAAACAATCCCGCTACTTATGCCGTGTACAAAAGTGTCTGGTGACTCCAGCATTTATTATTACAAGATGATTGCTGTGGTATGCAACAATTACAAACATCTACACATTACCTGAGTAATCTATAGCTCATGGAGCTTCAGGAACGTCTTCTATATATCACGCTCACTATTATTACACTGCAGCAATGGACAAGAGGTAAGTCATTTTTACTTTATCTAGTTCTGTTAAGCCCCCCATACACCTTTAGATCACTCAATACAATTTCCTTTAGATATACCAACAACTATGTAGTGCCAGGTCTTCCCTGATAGACTACATAGTGATTGGAAGGTATATACTACTGCTATGTAGTGCCGGGTCCTCCCTGATAGAATACATAGTGATTGGAAGGTTTAGAAAATCCTCTTATTATATGGTATTGGTGAAAGAAAAGTTGATTGTACAGAAATTGTATGATAAGATTGTAAGGTGTATGAGGACCTTAACCCTGTTAGAAGTGCACTTGATTCGACATAAATAGTTATAATAATAGTAAATGGTTTTGAACCCTTGTGTAAAAATATCAAATCATGCAATTGTATTGCTTTTATGTGCACTTACGGCATTTATCCATTTATTTTTTTTAAACAGCTTTTGTGGAGCCCTTTATGTAGCTACTGCTTCACACACACACACCCCAAATAAGTGCTTTGTGTGTTCATGTGTAGCAACTCGCACACAAATGTCTTTGGACATGTAGTTCTCAGCAGGGAGCCCTTGTATAGACAGAATGTTTTTACCAAACAGGAAGTTTGGGTGCCCCTCCCCCCCCCGAGGAAGAAATAA
>CM070035.1:137210026-137221369 GCA_036250615.1 Ptychadena robeensis
CTACATCCAACAAGGACTTCAGTACGGCCTACACTGCCGGTGTGCGTACAGCTGGCGAGCACAATAATACATAGTTCTCCTAACAGCTACTCGCCTGTCCTCCAGTACCTGCTCAGATTTGGGTGGCACCCCCCACACCTGGCTGGGCCTCGCCTGTGTTCCCGTGACCCATCTGTGGCTGTGCCTGTGGAGCATTCCCTCCATTCTGCCACCCATCTGGTATCTACCCGCAGTGGAGATTAGCCGATCAGCCCTCCTTAGCCTGAGGTATTGTCCTAGGACCTCCCTTTCTGGATGGCGGTTCCTCATTTACCAGTGCCTACTACTTTGGACATTCATTCTGGACTTTCGCTTGTTGCTGCATTATTGTTGGCCAGGTGTTGAGGACTATTGAGCAACAATTTTACCTGTGTTTGGAGACCCAGTTAGGGTCTATCGCCTGGTTGATTCCTGTGTCATTACAAGATTTCTTCACAACTTAGCATTGCTACTTTAAAGAGAAGGTAAACGACCCTTTAACGTGACCAACCGGCGGACACCACATTAGGCGTCCGCTGGTTGGTTTTCCGGCTGCCGTCCCATAGGGCCTCTATGGGGTCCTTAATTAGACGCCCTGTAATCGCCTGCACTGTTTTGCAGCCGATTACAGGGAGTCGTTTCTCCCGCGGCTGCGGGAGCGCACTGTCGGTTCTCGAGCTGAAAGCAGCTCGAGAACCGCCAGTGTAAACTTAACTTAGCTGATCCAGACTTCAATACCTGTTCACTCACGGGAGTGCCGCGCCGACCAGACCTTTCTGACCCACACTAAACTACGAATTTTTTGATTACCTGACATACTAATTACAAGGCTGTTTTGTGTGGTCGCCGCTGTCCCTGAGGATGGGAGCCTCCCGTTCCACCTACCTATTGTGTCTGAGCTGAAGTAATTCATCCTGTTATCTGCAGGCCATGATGTTCCGCCATTGACCTGCAAATCATGCCAGCAATCATTTCCCCCTGAGGAAGTCATTTAATCACGAAACGTGTGTTGGGGTATCTATGATCCCTTGTGGCATCGTAGGGTGCTTTGTACTGCCCGGAACATTGTCGATGGCACGTCATGTGTGGTTTGCGGGCTGCTGATCATGCAGCAGTCATTGTTATCTTGGTCTAGTACCATGTTTTCATGACTGTACCTATTGTATTATTGTATTATTATATACTGATGCTGTTTATTTTTGTACACAGCTAATTGTTTTCTTTATTCTTTATTCTATTAAATATTGTTGTATACCATATATACTGTATATATTGCCTCCATCCAATTGACCTTTAAAGTCCCCCAGCCCCTGTATTAACAGGGGAAAGTAAACTCGGTTAGAGGTGGCCTACGCCTCATCCTTAGTTTGAATTCTAACAAGAACCTTACACGCAAGGGCATCAACATATTGCCGTCCAATGAACACACCATCTGAGACTTATAAACTTAATGACCCTACAAGTTGTTGTTCCATCTTCTACCTGTGGTGGGTGTAAAGAAAAAACCATGATCTATATACTTGTAGCTCAGGTAATTTTTGAAACCATCAGATAAACAGTATAACATTATAATGTATTGTAACGGCAACAATATTCAGCTTCAACATACAACTTAAGCAACTAAACCACTTACTTATAAGGATTGAACAACATACAAGTATGTTATAGTATTACAGTGGATTAAGTTATGAGAAGCCTTTGTAGAGAACACAACCTACCTCATCTTTGTCACTGGCTGTAAGTAGTAGGACCTCTGATCCAGGAGGTAAGTGTTCAGGTACCGAGGCCTCATAGACAGACTGTGAGAACTGAGGAGGGTTGTCATTTTCATCCAAAATAGTAATAAGGACCACAGAATCAGCACTTTTCAGATGGTTGTTTTGCTGAGTAGCCTATACACAATAAAAACGCAGGAACACACTTTGTATTTAGCATTTCTCAGGACTTAAACTGAAAACAGACATTCTGTATATGCGGTTTGGAAAAAATCTATAGTTTGTATGGTAACACATTATATCCCCTCAAGTACTATGTGTAGTTCAGGCATTTCTATATAAACTACTGGTCCTCATCCTTTATAGATCTGCTACCCCGAAATTACATCACAAAGTGTAACTTACTGTATATGAAATACGGTAAGTGAAATGTCCACTATTTTCACACCAAAGTTGTGATGATGATGCAGGGTGGGAAGTTAGGAGGGAGAGTAAGGCTATGTCTCCACAGAGTTGTTTGATCCGTCGGGACCCAATATGCTAAGCGCAGTGCTTGGCGGGGGTCCTGACGTATTACATACACTGTACCTGCCCGTCCGGATGCTCTGTTCTCACAGCGCTGAGCTGATCCGCTGATGCAGGGGTTAACATAGTGTGGTGTGAACCCTTGCATCAGTGGATGTCTGAACAGAGTATCCGCTGGGCAGGTACAGTATATATGATCTGTCGGGACCCCACCAAGCATTGTGCATAACGTAGGGATCACAAAACAAAGTGGAAACATGGCCTTACATCCCATCACCTAAGTTAGGAGGGAGGGGGCTTTACTCTCCCACCTAACTTCCCAACCTGCTTATTAGCACTGCTGCTTGTTAGCTGCAACTCTGATACTTTCAGGGAATGCGGCGACCCCTGTGAAATAGTCATTCAACCACCGAGGAAGTCCTGACCCACAGGTTGAAAATTGCTCATATAAACTGAAATATATTATATGTGCAAGAAGGCTCAGAGGGAAACATTATAGTGCTTTTTTTACCCAGAAAACACAATACCTTAATGTACACCATCATGTGGGGTACAGACTCTCGGTCCAGTTCCCTAATAAGGGATATAACTCCATTGAAGGCATTAATAGTGACAGCAGTGCTGAACTGTGTAGGGTGAACTGCAATGTGACAAAACACAAAAATAATCACAAATATGTCTGGATATGATCAAGATTTCAAAATCTATTGCAGGAACACTTACCATTAGTGATACTGTATTTCAAAGTTTCATTGATGCCGATATCACCATCAATAGCTTTTATTTCCTGTGGCTGAGTAGATAATATACCCTTCTGGAATATAATATAAAAAACATTATGCTGGTATCTTACAATACATATATAATTCATTATAGCCCAATTAACTTATTGGGTTCCAATAAATAAAAACGTTGACATCATTTTGGAAGACATGAACATATACAGTCCAGCCCATAATTATTCATACCCCAGGCAAATTTTTTATTAAAGTTACTTTTATTCAACCAGCAAGTTATTTTTTGACAGAAATGACATAGGTCTCTCCCAAAATATTATAAGGCTACGTACAAGAGGCATTTTTGTGGAAAAAAATATTTTTCAGCTTTTATTTACATTTGAGCAAAACACTGTGCCCAAGGCCAAGTTTCTCTGCAGACTGCCCGATGTTGTCGGTGAGAATCCTCATGTATTGCTCTTTTTTCATGGTGCCATTTACTGTGATTAGGTTCCCTGGTCCATTGGCTGAAAAACACCCCCAAAGCATTAGGCTCCCACCACCATGTGTGACAGTGGGGATGGTGTTCTTTGAGTTGAAGGCTTCTCCTTTTTTACACCAAATGAAGGAAATATGATTGTGGCCAAACAATTAAATTTTTGTTTCATCTGACCATAACACCGAAGACCAGAAGTCTTCTTCTTTGTCCAGATGAGCATTTGCAAAGCCTAAGCATGCTATTTTGTGCCTTATCTGGAGAAGTGGCGTCCTCTTTGGTCTGCATCCGTGGAACCCAGCAGTGTGCAGTGTCCGTTGGATTGTCTGCCTTGAGGCATTGCCACCAGCAGAGCCTAGATTGACCAGGATGGCCTTGGTGGTGATCCTTGGATTCTTTTTCACCTCTCTCAAGGTAGACATACATAGTTCAATTTGCAACAAATCGATCATCAATTCAATCGAAGTATTCGACCATTGAATCGTATGTCGATTGTAATTGAATTGAATGACACAACACATTGAGTGTTCGATCTTAAACATTTCCATTACTGCAATGGCAGCCTCACGTTAACCTGATCTATGCATAGTTATCATAGTGGTCTGACTACAGTCACAAAAAACATACATACAAACATCCTATTCTGCCGACCAGTAGAGAGAACAGTATGCTAATTGATTGGATCTAATCACAATTGGTCGGGACAATGAATAGTATTTAATTTACACTCGATGTGGTAGCAATCAATCAAAATTTCCAACTGGTCCGATCAAATTTCGATCGAGCAAATTGACAATTTAAATCGAATTGAAACTATCGTTTCATGTGGACATGATTCAATTTTCAATCGACCAACCAAAATAATCGATCGAATTACACTGATTGAACAGTCAATTGAACCGTGTATGGCTAGCTTCACTATCCCCCTGGCCAGCACAGTAACTTTTGGCTTCTGACCACGTCCTCTGAGATTTTACACAGTGCGGAACATATTGTATTTTTTAATAATACTTTGCCCTGTAGCTGCTGGAACTTGAAAACATTAAGATATGACCTTGTAGCCCTTTCCAGCCACAATGCGCAGCCGCAGGTCCTCACTGAGCTCCTTTGTCTTAGCCATGGCTGTCCACAAACCAACTGCAGAGAGCTGCTTTTTTTCACCTGTTGAGTTGACTAAAACAGCTGTTCCCAATTAAGGGTAATTAGGATGCTTTAGAACAGCTTGGACTATTTGCAATGGTATAGAACTTTGGATTTTCCCAGAGTTTGTGACAGTTTGTGACAGGTATGAACAATTTTGGACATGACACTTTTTGCTCAAATGTAAATAAAAGCTGAGGATTTTTATTCCACAAAATGACTCTTGTACATTTTTTCTTTTGGGAGATATGACCTATGTCATTTCCCGTCAAAAAATAACTTGCTGGTTAAATAAAAGTTACTTTAAGTCAAGATTTTGCCAGGGGTATGAATAATTATGGACTCGACTGTACATTTAGTATATATAGCAGAATGCTTATTTCCCTATAAAATTGTTACAGTAGTGACTAGAAACCAATGGCCATTCCATAAGACACTCACTACTATATATATTCTTCTATATATGTACCCAACAGAATCTAACATGATGTATAGAAATGTACTTACCTTGTTTTCAGAAATTGAAGCTTCATATAGGGGATAAATAAAATGAGGATTCATAGTGTCCACATCTTTGATGTCTATATGAACTGGAACTGTGCTAGAATGGCCTTTTATATCCTATTTAATACATTGTAATAAATGATCGTTATAAAATGTAGACATATAAATAAATGACGCATTATCAGATTGATGCTAAAAAAACTGAACAAAGAATAAGGTGTGCCCAAAAATGTTAAAATTGAATTGTCATGGTTTAGGGAGTTAAACAAGGCACCCTGCTGGCCTCAATAATGACCTACCTACTCTACATAGAAAGGCAAAGAGTTATTGATTACATCACCAGATAAGTAATAAAAATGTAAAGCACAAAACTATTTTTCTAGCAGGTAATGAGGAAGGGGTCGGGGGCAGTAGGAAGCTGTATAATTTAATGTAAGGCATACAAAACTTTACCACAAAGTTATGGAAAGAAGTTGGGGTAGGGAAGGATAAATAACACATTATATAACTGTATTATTATAATGTTGACTACCTTACCGTAGCCTTAGCAGTCAGGGTGTATTTGTTTTTTGTGTTGAATTCCAATGGTTTGGCCAATACGATCACTCCATTTAGAGGGTTCATATGAAAGTAATCATTGTTTTGTCCCTGTGTGATGATGACAAATCAATTATTCTAGTTTGATACTCTACTAACAAAATACTACACTGGACCACATAGTATGCCAGGTAAAGCTATACAAATGTAACAATCTATGCTCCTGTACATTTAGGCTGCATTCACATAGTCGGTTTCAGGGCACAAGCATAATCCTTATGAACAACCGCCCGAAAACCGAAAAAACGGGTATGTTGCGTTCACTGGGGACTGCTTATGAGCCAGAGCAAATTTAACATTTCTTCTATTGGTCTGTTGATTTGATGACAATTTGTCACAACTTAAGATGGCAAAGTAACCCTTTTGTGGAGGTAAACTAGACTATACTGTTTTGTAAGACTGGTTATTTTATGTATTATGTGAACTATTGACAAAGAGCATGACAAAATATACAATATAATTGATACTCACCAAAAGAGTGTACTTCACAGGGGTTTTATCTTTAGCCTTCACTTTTAAAACTACACTGTTTATATTGCTTGTCTATACAGGAAAAAACAAAACAAAAACGGATTAACTGATATTCAGATATTGAAAATGTTAGATGTTAGTTGTTATTCTGATTTATGCTAGCCATACACAGCCCGATAAATAGCCCGATCAACCAAGCCCGATCGAAGTTTTTCGTTAATCGGGCATAAATCGGGTTTTGCCCACAGAGCTTTCCCGATCAAAATTTAGCAGAAAATCGGGCATCACATGATCGGACATGTTGGAAAATTTTAATCGCTCCGGTTACATCGTTCTACTTTTCTTGTAGCGCCCGACTAAATGAACACCGATCATCCACGATATTACTATTACTTCCCATTGAATGAAAAATTGGACAACAAAAATGGCGATAAACTCCGACTATGATGTACGATCAAAACTGTTACATCGTTCAAAAATCATTTTTTCTATGTGGGGATTTGTTAGATCATCCGAGAAAACGCAGATTTGTTAATCGGCAAACTTCGATCGGGCTTGGTTGATCGGGCTATTTATCGGGCTGTGTATGGCTAGCATAAGATATTTTGAAAAGTTGAGACTCATAAACTTAGAACTTATATATATATAAATATATATATTGTGACAGACTGGGCATCTGCCCCGATGTACATGGACCAGGTGGTGTATTCTAGAAGGAATCCAGGATAGTTGTTGTTGTGCTGTTTTTGTTTAGTGTTGTTTTGTGATCCTGGATTCTGGGATGGGAGGGAAGGAAGGAACTGGATGGGCCTTCCCATCTCATCCAGGAATTTACACTATTTACACCTGCTGGACATCAGGGAGGTAGCTGGGTGTCTCTCCACAAAAGGAGCTCAGACCATTATTTCAGGACTCCCAATGAGGTTGGAGACAGCGCTGCTGGGTGCAGCAAATACAAGGCACACAGGGAGTGTGTGGCCCTATGCTGGCGGCTGCTAGGAGGCAGGTCAATACGTTTCCTGCAGGAAAGAACCATTGTTTGATCGGTGTGAAGCCAGGAGGCTTAGCATTTTCAAGGCCATTTTTTCTTTCTTTCGATTGATATTAACCCTTGTTCTGTTTGGACTGGACTGGCAAATAAACATGGGCAGGAACCCTACAAAAGATAATAATTGTGTGGACTGATGGTTTGAGAGAATTTCAGCTGAACCCCTACAATATCCTCCACAAATCATATAATGCTGACATGGTTACTTCCATAAGTAGAGATTCCCCAATTCGAATGTACCATATGCTGCTCAACACTAGAAGTCAAAAAGGTATCCCTTTTCCAAGAAACAGAGACGTCAAGTTTTTCCTGTTTTTTTATTGTAGGTGATATATGGTTCTCTAGAGCATGTGATCATCCATGTTTGTATATTGTTTAAAAAAAAATGAGCTTGAACATATTTTAGTATCTCCAGTGACCCACTTATGACTTACCTCTAGCAAGGATGCTCTATACAGTTCTTGAACAAACACAGGTCCACTCCCTTGTATTTTGTTGGAGGGAATGCTCTGGACATTCTTAGTGGTAATAAAACAAGGAAATGTTAATGTAATAACATTTGTATGCAGCCGCTACACTTCTGATATATTATCATTGTTAATATCTACCCCTCTCGATTTACATGACTTCATAGGTTTTGTTATAGGTAGTAAGTTATGAACTAGTACACAATATGTGTGGAACCACACACACAATAAAAAATTACAATTTAACTTTAATTATTTACCTATAATTTACTTACAAATAATACACTGCTCAAAAAAATAAAGGGAACACAAAAAGAAGACATTCTAGAACTGAATGAATTAAAAAATATTCTGATTAAATACTTTGTTCTTTACATAGTTGAATGTGCTGACAACTAAATCACACAAAAATCTATGGAAATCTAATTTATCAACCCAAGGAGGTCTGAATTTGAAGTCACACTCAAAATTAAAGTGGAAAAAACACTAGAGGCTGATCCAACTTTGATTTAATGTCGAAATGAGGCTTAGTAGTGGGTGTGGCCTGCACATGTCTGTATGAACGCCCAATGTCTGGGCATGCTCCTTATGAGGTGGCTGATGGTCTCCGGAGGGATCTCCACCCACACCTGGACTTAAGCAAAGGTTTGATGTGTCTGTCAGCGTAGTATCCTGGAGACGTGGAGAAGGCTGCAGGAGGGTAACAATGCAGCATCAGGACTGCTACCTTCTCCTTTGTCTAAGAAGGAACAGGAGGAGCACTGCCAGAGCCCTGCAAAATTACCTCCAGCGGGCCACAAATGTGCATGTGTCTGCTTAAACGGTCAGAAACTTCATGAGGGTGGTACGAGTGCCTGATGTCCACAGGTGGGGCTTGTGCTTACAGTCCAACACTGTGCAGGACGTTTATCATTTTCCAGAAAACCCCAAGGTTGACAAATTAGACACTGGCATCCTGATATCTTCACAGATTAAAGCAAGTTCACACTGAGCACATGTGATAGATGTGACAGTCGCTGTGGAGAACAATCTGCCTACAACATCCTCCAACATGACCAGTTTGGGAGTGGGTCAGTAATGGTGTGAGGTGGCATTTCTTTGGGGGGCTTTACTGCCCTCCATATACTCACCAGAGGTAGCCTGACTGCCATTAGGTACTGAAAGGAGATCCTCAGACCCCTTGTGAGACCATATGCTGGTGCAATTGGCCCAGGGTTCCTCCTAATGCAAGACAATGCTAGACCAAATGTGGCCGGAGTGTGTCAGCAGTTCCTGCAAGACTAAAGGCTGCCATACACACCCCGACGGGTGCAGACAGACCAGTCCCGATATGCACCGTGATGCAAACGTGATGACGTCATCACGTTTGCACCCTGGTGCATTATGGGGCCCCTTCAGTCGGCCGGCACTTTGTGTGCCGGCCATTAGCTTCAATGAAGACGACGGTCTTCATTGAAGCTAATGCCATCGGCTTCCATCGGCTAGAGATTAACGGACATGTCCGTTCTCTGGCAGGCCGAGCTGTGGGATGACAGGGATCTGTCGCCCCATGTGGGCACATAAGCGTCCGATAATCGGCCGATTTTTCTGCTGACCGACGGCGCGAGCGCGCACGCCCGTCGGTCAGGTGAAAAATCGGCCGCTTATCGGTATGTGTATGCCAGGTATAAGGCATTGATGCTATAGACTGGCCTTACCTTTCCCCAGAACTGAATCCAATTGAACACATAATGTGACTGATAATGTGTCTTGCTCCATCCACCAACGCCACATTGCACCACAGACTTCCAGAAGTTGGGGGATGCTTAAGTCCAGGTGTGTGAGGAGATCCCTCAGGAGACAATCCGCTACTTCATCAGGAGCATCCCCAGGTGTTGTAGGGAGCTCATATATATGATACATCAAAATTGGATCAGCCTGTAGTGTTTGTTACCATTTTAATTTTCAGTGTGACTCCAAATCCAGTATTTAATAAGAATATTTCATTCATTCAGATCTATGATGTGTTATTTTTTTGAGCAGTGTATAAATTTAATTGTCAATCTTTCTCCAATGTAGTAATAGTCTCAGCCTTTGGATGGAGGGGGTTATGTTCATACCATCCAACCGATATGGCTGTTTTCAAGCGGGATTGATTGGTCCTGCTTAAAAACAGCGATGGGCGCATATTATATGGGCCAGATAGATGGCCGTGAGCGCGCACGGCACTTGAAATGGCCATCTATCTGGCCCATATCTGCAGGTCTGTACCCTGCTTTAGGCTTTCATTGGAGTGCTGCTGTTAGAAAGATTTTCCCTTACACCCTCTCTCCATTTTAAAATGACTCCAATCTCTCCAACGGTGTCAGGGCCATGGACTATCCCCCCTTATTTTTTCTAAACACAGTTTTGGCTAGAACAGTGCTTCAAATGGTGGAGGTTTCTACAGATAAAATTCTGTTACCTGCACACTTTCACTCAATGGACTCTTCACCGCAGCTGTGGTTTTTCTGAATATGCCATCAAATGTAGATATAGCCTGTGGAACTTCTGTGAATGGCGTCATGGTCTCAGATGTTGTTTCTATTAATATGTCATCATATGTGGATGTTACCGGCGCAACTTTATCCAATCGTGGCTTCATCCCAGTGTTTGTTTCTCTATACATGTCATCATATGTAGATGTTACCGGCCCAACTTTATCCAATGGTGACTTTGTTTCAGCTATTGTGTCTCTATACAGGTCATCGTATGTAGATGTTACCGGCGCAACTTCACCCAGTGGTGGTTTCGTCTCAGCTATTGTTTCTTTATATGTGTCATCATATGTAGATGTTACCGGCCCAACTTTATCCAATGGTGACTTTGTTTCAGCTATTGTGTCTCTATAGATATCATCATATGTAGATGTTACCTGCCCAACTTTATCCAATGGTGGCTTCATCTCAGTTGTTGTTTCTCTATACGTGTCATCATATGTAGATGTTTCTGGCCCAACTTCACCCAATCGTGGCTTCATCTCAGTTGTTGTTTCTCTATACGTGTCATCATATGAAGTTGTTACTGGCCCAACTTCACCCAATGGTGGCTTTGTCTCAGCTACTGTTTCTTTATTTATGTCATCATATGTAGATGTTACCGGCGCAACTTCACCCAATGGTGGCTTCATCTCAGTTGTTGTTTCTCTATACGTGTTATCATATGTAGATGTTACCGGCCCAACTTCACCCAATGGTGGCTTTGTCTCAGCTTTTGTTTCTCTGTACGTGTCATCATATGTAGATGTTACCAGCGCAACTTCACCTAGTGGTGGCTTCATCTCAGTTGTTGTTTCTCTATACATGTCATCATTTGTAGATGTTTCTGGCCCAACTTCACCCAATGGTGGCTTTATCTCAGTTGTTGTTTCTCTGTACGTGTCATCATATGAAGTTGTTACTGGCCCAACTTCACCCAATGGTGGCTTTGTCTCAGCTACTGTTTCTCTATTTATGTCATCATATGTAGATGTTACCGGCGCAACTTCACCCAATGGTGGCTTCATCTCAGTTGTTGTTTCTCTATACGTGTTATCATATGTAGATGTTTCTGGCCCAACTTCACCCAATGGTGGCTTCATCTCAGTTGTTGTTTCTCTGTACGTGTTATCATATGTAGATGTTACCGG
>CM070035.1:137235976-137246958 GCA_036250615.1 Ptychadena robeensis
ACAGTTCGGGCCATCACTAATGCTCTGTACTACTGCACTTTGCACACTGTCCTATTTGATAAATATTGATGTATTTATTGATGTTAGGATAAGATGAAGCTATAATGTTGTATTTCATAATATTTTATTTAGTTTTCCTATGTAATTTCATTGTACTTTGTACTCAAGTGCATGTGAAAGATGTGAACGAACAGGGTCCTAGAGTGGAAAATACAGTGTACCATGCAGTCATATGGGATGGCGAATACACCGCAGGAAGAGCTATTCTTGACATTAATGCAACACAAGGGACTAAAGCTGTAGATGAAGGAATCCATTATTCAATCACAAGTAAGTTGTAAATCCTTTATATTTTAAAGGACAGTGAAGAGAAATTTACATGAAATATCTTCACCTGCTTAGCATATTCTAAGTTTTAAAAACATCTAAAAATTTACTGAAAGATCATGGCATCATTTTTGGGACCGATTCATGGAATGGAAACCTATTTTTATTTATGAATCATAAGTTGTGGAGTTTTCTATTTGAATTTCTCTTAATTCCCACCAGTAACAGTAACCAGCCACCAGATGGCAGTGTGGTGCTGTTTGTTTAAATTACATTAGCTGGTGTCGGAATCACAACAGAGCTTCACAGAGGCAGCCAGTTCCTCGAATTCAGCGACCTGGGACAGGTGAGTGGACCCTGACTCTGACCCTGACCAAGGGGAGTTTTTCAGCCCTTTTTTTGAGATCAGGTGTTTAGGTAATTTCCGTCTTCTCCCACAGGAATCTATCTACATGTTTGTTTTAGCTGTGTGATTGAAATGACCAAAGCCAAAAGATAAGCTTTATATCTGGTCGATGACTATTGTGTGTATTAACCTGCGGTAGCTTCCCGGATCTCTTAATGATTAGGGAATGGGAATTATATGGCTATTTTAGCCATTACTGAGCCTGGCAATCATGTAGCTATACATTATAAAATCTACTGTATACTAAAGGCCCCCATACACCTTACAATCTTTCCATACAATTCTGTACAATCAACTTTTCTTCTACCAAAACCATGTAATATGAGACATTTCTAAACCATTAAAATCACCATGTATTCTATAGGCAAGCCCACAATCTACATAGTTGTGGGAAGATCTAAAGGAAACTGTATGGGGTCGGTGAGGGGAGGGATGGGAAGGGGATGGCGGGGGGGGGGGGAGGGGGGATGAGGGATTGGGGGGGGTCACAAATCTTATTTGCCAAATTCCAGACCAATTTAATTTTGGTTAGAGTGGTGATTAGTTACAACTTTGTTGAGGATTTTTTAAAAATCTTTTTTCTTGGAGAAATTTCTCCTAACAATGTTTTAAACCTGCAACATTATATACTCTCTTTACCTAAATATGATACCTTTTATTCCACCAAGAATTGAAGGAAACCCTACGTACCTTGCACTGAAACAACTAAAAATCCTAATAGAGTTTGTGACCCTTTCCATATTTGTTAAAAAGAACATATGTCTGAGGTCATGCTTTAAGCAGTTAAATGGATATTGAACTTAATATGGCCATATGCTGGTTGACAAAGCATCAATATATTCTTATGGTATATGTTTGGGATTGCCCCCCTTGACTGGTAGTTGCCATAGAGCTCTACCTTTAAGCGCACCTAAACTCAAAAAAAAAAAAACACCAAAAACGTAACTCGATTTTTACTTACCTCTAAACTGTCTAACCCTAAAAAAACTGTCTAACCCTAAAAAAAAATATATAGCTTAGTTTCCAGACTTGCAGGCTGCAATAACGCCGGCAGACACTGGGGGCCGCCAGATACAATGTGCGTTAATGGACACAAAGTGAAAGCAGAAAAATCGTGAAAAGCTGCCGAAGGAAGTCCGGTAGCAGATACTGAGGAGCTGAAGTCCGCGGTGCCAGTGAGATGAGAAGGAGGGGTCAGGGGGGAGTATACAGATCTGTTTACAGATAAGTTATTTTAGGCATTACCAATATATGGCAGATCTGAAAATATTATTTTTTGCAATAGCATTATACTGGATTTTATATTTTCAATAAATGTATTTTCATATCTGTTGAAAACATGTATTTGCTGTGTGTACTGATGACGCATATACAGTACTTTAAAATATGATAATAGTGATAATGATTAAAATATGATTAGTTATCATCAACTGTACTTGATTGGTAGTATTGCAGATATTTTATATCCAAGCCACTTCTTTTGCATGGAGTGTGTATGACCTGGATGAATGAGAACCTTCACAGACAATAACTCATGTATCATTTCATTATATAAAAAAGTTCCTTCCAGCAGGTGACTGGTGAATTAATGTTGGTTGTCTTTTCTCAGGTGACAGCAGTAAAGGACTTTTTGTGATATCCAATGCTACCGGTCACATCTTTATAATAAAAGACCTTCCTCCTCACCACAGTCCCCAACACTACACTCTCACAGTGAACTGCCGTGATAAGGGAATCCCACCGCTCTCCACATCCATCATGGTGATCTTCATTACTTTGCTGTTGTGTTGTCATTACATTTTAGAACACTGGTCACAGATTGTCTCATTTTTATCCATAGGTGTTTGTGGTCATATCACCCAGGAAAATTAGCTACCCAGTCTTCTCATCTGACTATTTCCCCGCCACACTGAATGACTGGGCAGCACCGCATACGGTGGTAACGCAGATCAGAGCTTACTATAAACCTGCCTCATTGTTTTACAGCTTCACTTCTAAAACAGATGAAGGTACTACTAATTATCATGCAATTAAATACAATTAGTAATAATAAATGATGATCTGAATCTGATACGATTCTATTGACAATGAGATAATTATTTAATCACTATATTTTTTATTAATCAGTATATCATTTGAATTTTATACAGAAGAACCTGTTGTTTTCATATCAATGTGCACCAAAGGGTTCAACAATTGTGCAGTTGCGCTTGTGTTGTGTTTATCAATACAAGCAACGCAATATTTTGATATCTAGGCAATTTTTAGTATATGGAAGACAATGATTAATCTTGTGAGTCCATCAGGCTAGGTATGACCACCTCAAGGCTGATTATTTGACAGTACTGACTTATGCTTTATTCTCTAATGCATTTCATTTCTTTTCTTCTACGGGAAGAATACTTTATCATAGATCGATTCAGTGGAATAATCAGGACAAAAAAAAACCTGGAAATGAGAGATTTCCCAAGAAATGTAATTGTTAAGGCAACTGATTCACAAAGGTCCCAGATTTACAGCAAAACCATTGTCCATGTCATTGTCATCCATGGAAACCACTGGGCTCCAATGTTTCCCAAATCTCTGGTGAACGTGTCAGTAAAAGAGGTAAGTTAACAGTGCCTATTTTTATAGTATGAGGTAAAAGTGTTTTGTACTGCTTAACATTAATACCTTTAAGTTGCTCTAACTTTCACCTAGTTTGAATAGCCCTTTACCCTAATTATAATCGACTGGTAATAAGGCTGTGGGTCAGAAAGTCTTACAGAGGCAGAAACGTAATCCCCCCCCCCCCCCCATCCCTTAACCCCACCCTCTCAAGTCCATTTCCTTTTTTTTCTCAAGAAATTTACAGACCCTTTCTAACTCAGTAGTTATCTTATCTTATTTTTTGAGATTGGAGAGAAACCTTAATGGTCAGCCATTGGGAAATGTATCTTTCTTTTGGGAAATTACATGAACACCCTAAGAATAACCCATCCAGTCTTCTGTAGCAAGAGACAAGAATAGGCATGTTATGCTATTTTATTTTGTTTACCAATATGAAGTTCAGGTAGTAGTGGTGGTAAATGGTGACCAGGAGACAGATTAAAAAGGTCAATGATTGTAGTCAGCAATGGTAATCGGTAGACCTGGTTAAGTCGGCCATACAAGGGTCGAATTTTCAGTTCGAATTATAATATTAAGAGATGTGGTTGGTCAAGTTAAATTTTTCAATTGATCTGACAGATCATTTATATGTGTCCAATTATATTTTGGAACATGTGCACACACCCTGGGAATAACATTTAAGGAAGCAGTATTGCAATAATTAACATTGATCGATGTTGCTACCAGTGGTAGCACCATTGATCAATGTTTATTATTGCAATAGACAGTAAAATTTAAAATGGATTGAGTAGAAAAAGTTAATGCATGTATAGGTAGCTTTAGAATATAAGAAGGGAGATTTTTTTCCTAGGGATAACACAATTAATTAAACCTCTTTGAAAAATGAATCTGAGAGTAGTTAATAATAAAATACTTTGCATAGCATTGATTTGGTATGAAACTTTAAAATATTAAAAGCTTGTTAGTGCTCTACAGAATTCTAATTTGCAATGATTCGCTATCGGCGTGGAACACTTTACATCCCAGGACTTTTTAATGAAGAATATTGGTCGATAAAGCACAATTCATAATGTTTTTTTAAATATAATGTATAGATGGGAAGGTTCAACAAAGCCCTTTCCCCACTCTCAGATCTGAGGTTTTATTGTTAATTTTTCAAGGCCTCCTATTTGCACAAAAAAACCCTATAAATGTTATATAGATTATTGAGTTTTAGAACTCTCTAGATTTTTAGACTGAAAGTTTTTGCATTCAGTGGTAACTGTCAATGCTGTTACCCGGCATTTTGTTGCGATTCGGTCTTTAGTCTTGTTATGCTTCCAGAATGTAAACTGTTCTTTCAATTATTAAGATTTTTACCCCAACATCCATATATGCCCCCCAAAACTAAAACCTCGGACTGGAATTTCATTTTTAAGAGAACCAACCTAAGAAATGAAGACTAATGAAATCCTCTTTATACCTAAAGTTGTTTTCAATTTGCAGTATTCATTTTTTTAATATTGATTTGTACTTACGTGAAAATTTAACCACTTCACAGCATCAAATATAACGCATGAACCATTTCCTTCTTCGATTTGGTAGACCCACCACTCTGCTGGCCAAGGTCCTCCTAGGAGCAATAGTAAATGACAGTTTGGAGTATGCGGTATTGCTGACATTACATCCAAGATGTCAAATTCCAGCTGCAATGTCAACACAGGGAGTTTGTTTATAGATAATGAATATATATATTATAAGTTAAATAAATTTAGATATTATCTAAGGGGAAGAATTTTGTTGATATTAATGGTGTGGTGACAGGGATTTTTAAACCTTCCTAGTGATTTTCATTACCAAAAGTGGTAACCCATGAGCCACACTTGGAAAGACTTACCTAATGCACATGAGCAAGCGGCGTTCTCTAGTGATCTCCCTCTAGCTTTTGTGTCCCCTGGCTGCATGTCCTCATGGCCATTCATGACAGACCAGTGGCATCCTCCAATGGTACATTATAATCTGCGTCAATTTAACATAGTTATTACCAAGAAATAAAATACGGTATTAATTTGAATACAAAGTTAGCAGCATAATATTTTAAATATAAAGCTAACAAATGTGTATACATATTGTAATGAATTGAATTATTTTCTTTTCAGGATCAGAAGTTTCCTACCTTAATTACACAGGTGCAAGCCTCAGATGGTGACACAGGCAGAAACGGAGTCGTTCAGTACAGTATATTGAATACAGACTCCCATAACTTCAGCATCGATGCCAGAAATGGAAAGATATTTGCATTGTCCAGCTTGGACTATGAAAATGGACCCAGAGAATTTCAGGTTAGACATATGTGATATTAGTTCTTATGTAAAAGGGTCTCTAACAATGAGCGCCAATTCGCACTAGCAGCGTTGTGATGTTAACAAAACAATGTGATGCTTTATAACTCTGATACTAGTGTATGGGAGATGCTGGCGCAGCGGTATTAAAATGGATCCTGCGGGGGGTTATGTGTGATAGCACTGCATTGAGTGGTAACGCATATTGCAGCTCCTGAAACTGGCAGATTTTCTATAAAAACTTGTCTACCACATGGTAACGTATATGCCCTGAAGCTTCAGCTTACTTTACTTTCTTCATTTTCAATGTGGCTTGCTACCCAGGTTTAGAACATGAATGCTTTTTTGACACATTTATTATTTCTACTTTCGGTACAGCAGCACACCCAAAATGACAACAGGTTTCCATAGGACCATGGAATGCCATGCGGTAATGCTAGTGCACTTTGCTATTGTCAACCCAGCACGGCCAGCATGTAAGGGCCATCAATCAATGTTGAAGCGCAGTCTCAGACTCCTGTAAACACAGGGACTCTTTTGCTCATTTAAACAGCAATCTAATAAATAAATAAAAAGCATTTCATGTCTGTCTCTGCATTATTGCTAATAGAATAACATGCTACGGTATTTTATCATTTATATGTAGATTTTCGTCCTTGCTGAAGATCACGGCCTGCCTCAAAGAAAACAAGGCTATTGCACTATTAATGTGAAGGTAGTGGATATTAATGACTGCAAACCGGTATTTGTGCCAATAAACGATGTCATTATTGAAGAAAATACACCAGTTGGCATGTTTGTTGGACAAGTGATGGCGACCGATCAGGACTCTGGAGATAATGCGTTTATACGCTACAATCTAGATGGTAATATACCATCATTAATTGCTAATTTATTCATAAAGTAGTTTTTTCTCCTTTGATTTTGGTATAATCTATTTTACATACACATCTATCCTCTCTGGGGGGCGTAATCACTTAGTCCGACTTGTCTCCAGCTTCCAGCTTATCTGTATATGTATGTGAAAACACAGAAAGAGAGGCTGGCATGGGAATCTTCATCTTCATGTGCCAGTACAACTTTAACTGATTTCAAGAACACTTACAAGAACCCCTCCCCCCCCTCTTTTTTTTTAAAACTGGTGGAACTCTTCACCACTTAACAATAATTTGTCTGGACTCCTTAACTTTATAACAATTAGCCGTTCATGTCTGCCTAATCTCTGATCATTTAAAAGCCATTGCTATTGAGGTTTTTCCAAGAAATGCCTATGTTGCCATATTTCTCTGCTTCCCAGGTCTATGGACATTTTAATTGCTGAAGGAGGTGAATATCACGGCTGAACCTCTTATCTCTATCACCCCCAATAACTCTTTCTAACTCTGATCACTATCTCTGTTAACTAACCCTTGACTTTCACCTCCATCAGTTATGTGTGTCAAGACAAAACTGTTGCTTTTGTTAAAATATTTATGACCTTGTTATTTTGTGTATAAATGTGAGTTTCAAAAAACAGAATTTAATTAGCCTGAAGAAGGGATCTGCAACACCCCGAAAGCTTGCTTCTCTAATGACTTCAGTTAGCCAGTAAACTGTATCACTTGAGCTCCAAACTTGCTGTATGTTAATACACTAATCCAGTGGTGGACAACTGAGTTGAATCACTTAAGGGCCGCACATAAAACTTTCAATCATTTGTCGCTTTTTAAGAGGTTTTCCTACAGGTCTTAATATGTTAAATAATTTGTAAGGTTTTTGAAAGGGTTACCGCTACTGTGTCCCTAAGCCAAATGGATACTTAACCTTACACTGGACAGGGGACCTTCTGGTAGTAAGGACCATGTGTACAGAACTAGAATCCCTTTATGTACACAAATATAAAATGCGAATTTGAAAATCACCTATTGTAAACTTTTCTCATAGATGCAGATGACCTCTTCGAAATTGATGGAATAAAAGGGAAAATTTTTATAAAAAGGAATCTTGATTATGAAACCAAACAAAAGAAAATTCTAAACATCACAGCGACTAACAGTAGGACGCCTCCTTTCTTCCAGGTTAGATCATATGTAATCTGATTGGCTTCTAGCCTGTCAGGCTTTGTTGTGGTGCTGGCAAGTCTTTGAATGCTGGCAAGTTTTTGAATATTTGCTCTCCATGGGGATTTGTGATGTTACATATACAAAAATGCTATAAGAAATAAATGCTATCTAGAAGTAGATTTTACAAAAAAAAAAAAGAAAAAAAAATGGCCCATGCTAGTTATCAGAATTGTTTGAGAAGTAATTCAGAAAAATGAATGAGAACTGCTTAAATGAGACCTGTGCACTAAATGTATTTTTCTTGCTGCTAAATATTGATTAGCTAATTGGTAGTGCTATGGTTAGAAAGAGGTAGCAATTGGACACAACAGCAACACAGTCACAAAGTGGCAGGCCGCATAAACGTCAGTCAAGAGGTACAGGTCTCCAAATTATGTATGGTCTTCAGCTTAGCTCAAGAACATTGCAAAGAGAGCTTCGTTGAATGGGTGTCCATGGCCCAGTAGCTACAGCCCAGACTTTTTTTTACCCAGTTTAATGAAAAATTGTAGATGGAATGGTGTAACACATACCAGCACTGGACTCTAGAGGGGTGAAATGGCAAATCACACTTCTGTCTAGCAATCCAATGGATGAATCTAGGTTTGGTGGATGCATTGTACCAATGTAAAGTTTGGAGAAGGGGGGGGGGGATAAGGCATGGGAATGTTTTTCAGGATTATGGCTACGGTTGATGTTAGGATAGCCATACATGGGTTGATCTGGCTTGGCGTCTTGGTTCTAGTGCAAGAAACTCTGAATGCTTTGAATGCTTCATTTCAACCAACAGATCGCTGGAAATATAATAATATTGACAAATGATCCAGTGCCCAGAAATAGGAAAGAAGGTGAACGTTCCATGACGGTAAAATTAAGTCTATTGTACTATGGAGCATGCGCACTTGTCTAAGTAAAGGGGACGATCATGTGGTGTTATTATCGGTCGATGTTAGGGTAGCCATATATGGATTGATTATGGCTTCTTAGTGCAAGGAACTCTGAATGCTTCAAATGCTTAATTTTAACAAACAGATCCTTGGAAATATATAATAATATTTTCAAATGACCCAGTACTGACAGGGTTACCTAAAATAGGAATCTGCCAATATGTTTTACAATAGGGATCAATTATTTTATTAATATTTAAAACATTGATACAAATACATAGAATATATCATTTTAAAAAACGTTATTTTCACTAGAATCTGTTATGAAGGTTTATTCTTCTGTTTCAGACCAGCACTCTGCTGACAGTCCATATCCTCGATCAGAATGATAATGCTCCACAGTTCAACCAGAAGCAATATTTTGCTGAAGTAGATGTGGACAGCACTGTGGGAACCCTGGTGACAGTAGTAAATGCATCTGATAGAGATCAGGTATAAAATGAGTTACCTACTGTATATCCATACTTCATATCAGAAAAGAAATCATCTACAAGACATCGTATACCTCATGAATTATGTAAGATGGAACACATTATCTTTAGAATTCTCTGTAGAACTTTCTGCCTTTGCTTTCACTTGCAGGGAGATAATGGTATTATTGAATACTTCTTGTCTACTGATATCCCATCTAAAAGCTTCCTGATTGAAAATGTGAGAGATGGTAGGATAATAACTGCTGGAAAACTAAATCCAGGAGAGATAATTATAACAGCGATTGCTAAAGATAAAGGATCTCCTTCACTAAATAGTAACACTTCAGTCATTGTAAATGTGCTACACAAGCAGAACACATTACCAACATTTAA
This sequence comes from Ptychadena robeensis, assembly GCA_036250615.1. Lineage (NCBI taxonomy): Eukaryota > Metazoa > Chordata > Amphibia > Anura > Ptychadenidae > Ptychadena > Ptychadena robeensis. Next base: position 137,245,475 of record CM070035.1, read on the forward strand.
ACCTAATGAATTAAGGTAAGTTTTTATTTTGTTTTTGGCAATAGTGCTCTTTTCCATACAGTGTTTTACAATGTTTTGCTAAGTACCGCATGTTTTGGACAATAAGACGCACCCAGTTTTTAGAGCAGGAAAAACTGATTTTTTTTTAATGTTCAAATCAGTTGGAAAAACAATCCCATGCAGTACCCAATTTCAGCCACAAAAATTGTGTCACTAGAGAGCACACTCCAGGCAATCATAACTTTCCTCACACACGAGAAGAGAAGGGGGGTCCTGCACTCTGGTCTTCCTTCTTGCCAGAATGTTAACTGAACGGTGATTGCAGCTGGCAGGCAGACATACATGAAAACTGACAGCCAGTATGTCTCTCTGCTGTACTGCTTCTATCAGCTGCTGGTAGAAACAGTACAGTACATATAAGGGATCTGGCTGTGGCCACATCGCTCATCTGACAACCCGGGAGAGCAGGCGGGAAGCCAAAGCTCGGCGGTGGGGGGCGCGCATTCGGACTATAAGACACAGGCACCAGTTCCCCCGATTTTTGGGGTGAAAAAGTGCGCCTTATAGTTCAAAAAATATGTTGGTTCTCTGTCGGATCCAATTCTGAGCCCCCGATCAATTGGACGCGATCACTCGGACAAGGTGGTATGCAGCGATCGGATCCTCTTAATTGGCTGATTGATTGCAGCTCCCATTCCCGATGAGATCGCCGGAATCAATTGGGTTAGTGATCAATTGGCCATGGAATCCGACACGTGTATGGCTAGTTTTAGATTTCTCTGTCAGATTTCCTTTAGATCTCCTTTTGTTTTACCAAAACCATGTAATATGAGGGACTTTCTAAACCATCAAGTCTACCTGTGTTCAATCGCAGAGGACCCTACACTACATAGTTGTTGGTATATCTAAAGGATATCTGACAGAGAAATCTAATGGTGTATGGCCAGCTTTAGGTTCGCTTGCTAGGAGGTCTTACATTGGCAGTAGAAAATATGCTTTTTTAGAATGTGTCTGATATCAGTGTGTTCATAACGTTGTGTGCTAGGAAACACTGTTATAATTCACCATAAAAAATCTTCTTAATATTATATTGATTGGATAAATGAAGTTTAACCTGTTAGTATTTTACCTTTTCTGATTCTCCCACGTGTTATTAACATGTCATTACATTAAAGTATTCAGTGGTTTATTGTGCTTCTCTATGTAATACAGGCACATTGACCTCCAGTGTGTTGTACATAACATTTATATATTTGTTTTATACAAAACACATTTATGAGAAGAGCACAACACCCTATCTCAGAACTGCTTTAAGAGTTTTGATAAAAATAGTTGGACTGGGATTTTTGATGAGCTATGTAAATATCAGAACGCCTTCATAGTTGGATATTAGTCTTTCCTAAGCTCCCCATACACCTTAAGATCAATCTCCATGAGATCTACCAACAACTGTGTAGTATAGTGGCCTCCCTGATAGAATACAT
>CM070035.1:137256750-137272968 GCA_036250615.1 Ptychadena robeensis
ACTACACACACACTGAACAACCAGGGATGGGGGCACACATGAACTACACACACACTGTACACCCAGGGATGGGGGCACACACGGACTACACACACTGTATGATCTGTACAGTTTATTTGTAGTCCATGTGTGCCCCCACATATTCTGCACACACAAAAATGGCATGCTGTGTAATTATATTTTTGAAAAAACATATCAAGCTTGGCCTGCAACTTTTTCCAATTTTCTATAGCCTCCCATACACCTTTAGATCACTCCATACAACTTCCTTTAGATCTACCAACAACTATGTAGTGCCGGGTCCTCCCTGATAGAATACATAGTGATTGGAAGGTTTAGAAAGCTCCTCATATTACATGATTTTAGTAGAAGTTGTACAAATTGTATGGTAAGATTGTAAGGTGTATTTAGCAAAGCACAAACCAATCGCACTAACCAATCTATCCTCTTCTAAAGGAGATTTAAGAAAAAAATCTATAAAATTATTGCATGCAAATAATATGCTCCATGAAGTCACATGTTATTGTCTTCTAGGACCTTTAACCTTTCATAATATAAACTGCAACAGATAAATGTTGTTATCAATAATTTTTTCTTTTTCATAGGCCAATTGCCAAAGAATATGGCCCGTCTAGAAATCAATCTGCCGGACACTAACAGGGGTCCAATATTTGAGAAGCAGAAATACGATGCTACAGTATTGAATTCATTACCTTGTGGAGTGCCCCTCATTAAAGTCACAGTATGTTTTTATTTATATTTGCCATTTAATACAAAGAATTTATTGTTTTAATTCAAAGAGCAACCCAGCAAAAAAGTTATTTTTTTTATTCTGGCCAAAATAATCCTGGGTGCATTTGCTTCTGTATCTTTACTGTTATATAGGACCATTGCAATGGTTATTATTAAAGTCTGCATTTGGACCAAGAATGGTTTGACTTGCAGATACTCAGCACAGCCATGAATGTATTTACTTTGGTTTTAATCTCATAGTATTCATTTTCTAAAGTTATAATATATTGCAGAGAGAGATACAGGAGTTTAGGAAAATTGTAAAGTAAAAGCAATGTTCAAAGACTTGTAGTAGAGAAGTGGGAAGTAGAAAAGTGAATAAAGCTCTCTCTCTCTCTCTCTCTCTCTCTCTCTCTCTCTCTCTCTCTATATATATATATATCCTGCGACCTCCCAGGATCTACCATAGGCAATGGTTTAAATGGCAATGATGGTTAGTGGGAGGACTGTCTCCACCGGTCCAATCTCCAATCATGGAGTCAGAGAGGAATGTTTCAAACGCCCTATTTTATTAAGGAAATGGGAGTTCCCATGGTTTAACTTTCTACACAACATGAAGTTTGCAGTCGAAGCACAGCAATGCTTTAACAACCATTAATATCTTTGAAAATTTGTTTCAGTGGCTGAAGTGTAGAAAATGGCATATACAGTGGGTACAGAAAGTATTCAGGCCCCTTTCACTCAAAAAAAAACAAAACACAGAATTGTAGACATTTTTGCAGAATTACTAAAGAAGAAAAACTGAAATATAACATGGTCCTAAATATTCATACCCTATGTTGTGACACTCGTATATTTCTATAGGTGATGTCCATTCCTTCAGATCATCCTTGAGATGGTTCTACACTTTGTTTAAGTCAAGCTGTGTTTGATTATACTGTTTGGACTTGATTAGGAAAGCCACACACCTGTCTATATAAGACCTTACAGCTCATAGTGCATGTCAGAAAAAATAAGAACCATGAGGTCAAAGGAACTGCCTGAAGAGCTCAGAGACAGAAATGTGGCAAGTCACAGATCTGGCCAATGTTACAAAATAATTTCTGCGGCACTTAAAGTACCTAAGAGCACAGTGGCCTCCATAATCCTTCAATTGAAGAAGTTTGGGATGACCTTCCTTGATCTGGCCATCCAGCCAAACTGAGCAATCGAGGAGAAGAGCCTTAGTGAGAGAGGTAAAGAAGAACCCAAAAATCACTATGGCTGAGCTCTAGAGATGCAGTCGGGAGATGGGAGAAAGTTGTTAAAAAGCCAACCATCACTGCAGTCCTCCACCAGTCTGGGCTTTATGGCAGAGTGGCCCGAAGAAAGCCTCTCCTCAGTTCAAGACCCATGAAAGCCTGCATGGGGTTTGCTAACAAACAACTGAAGGACTCCAGGATGGTGAGAAACAAGATTCTCTGGTCTCCAGACTGCATAGGACCTCAGACTGGGCCAAAGGTTTACCTTCCAATAAGATAATGACTCTAAGCCCACAGCTAAAATAACTAAGGAGTGGCTTCACAACAACTCCATGACTGTTCTTGAATGGCCCAGCCAGAGCCCTGAATTTAACCCAATTGAGCATCTCTGGAAAAACCAAAAATGGCTGTCAACCAATGTTTACCATCCAACCTGACAGAACTGGAGAGGATCGTCAAGGAGGAATGGCTGAAGATCCCTAAATCCAGGTGTGAAAAACTTGTTGCTTCTTTCCCCAAAAGACTCATGGCTGTATTAGATCAAAAGGGTGCGTATACTAAATGCTGAGCAAAGGGTCTGAATACTTAGGACCATGTGATATTTCAGTTTTTCTTTTTTAATAAATCTGCAAAAATGTCTACAATTCTGTGTTTTTCTGTCAGTATGGGGTGCTGTGTGTACATTGAGGGAAAAAAAGAACTTGCAAATGGCGGCAAAATTACAAAGAGTGAACAATTTAAGGGGGTCTGAATACTTTCTGTACTCACTGTATATCGTAAATCCACAGTCCCCAACCAAAGTAACGCAAATTGAACAGGGTTTACCAACATGTTGGTTCTTCGAGCAGGATCAATCAAAACCGGTGGGCACAATCAATTAGAGCACAATCACATGGCAATTGCTCTCAAATAGATTAAATCGTTGAGCCATGTATGGCCACCTTTTAGGTGGTCACCTTGGATTAGTTTTACATCTTTGGACATTTTTTTGTAGTATGTAAGTGAATCAGGGAGATGGTGGTCTCTAGTAGGTGTCATTCTTCTATCAACTTTTTGTTCTCTCACCTTATTTAATAAAATTAGATTGAAACTAAATGTACAGGTTCATTAGCATCCCACAAGGCTCAGTCCTTGGCCTGGTCCACTTCTAGGTTTACACCTCCTCCCTTGGCAAATTCATCTCATCCTTTGGCTTGCAATACCATGTATATGCTCATGATACCCAAATTTACCTATCCACCCTGGCCTTCACTCCCTCTCTGCTGGAATATATCTTGTAGTGTCTGTTGGCCATCTCTTCATGGATGGCTGACATATTCCTTAAATTTAACCTCAGTAACACAGAACTCATCTTCTTTCCTCCATCCCCTTTCAAGACCTACCATTTTGACAGGGGTGTGTACACTTTTTATATACACTGTATATGTATTTGTGTTAACAGAGAATAAGCATTCTAACAGTTGTGAAAATTTTTTTTAAAGGCTAAAGATCACGGTTTAAAACCAAAGGAAAGGCTTGTTTATACTTTGGTGAATCAGTCAGAAGAAGAATTTACTGTTGATGCATACACAGGCCAAATTAAATGTAAAAACTTGGATGGAAAAACTGGAATATTTCATATAAAAGTCCAAGCTATGGATCCAGATGGTCTCTTTAACCAAACCACTGTCCAGGTAAGCTGCCATGCCCTGTACACTATTCCTATGCTTTCCACTGTATATAAGTTTGTTTGGTGCCTGTCCCTTCTGGGCTTTTCTGATGTTACTGACCTGAAACACGGTAGATCCTCCAGATGTGTCCCCAGACACAGGATTCCTGGGTGAATTAGCCAGGAAGTCACCAGTGTGACTTCCTGGCAAGGACTAGCTTTCTTCTGCCATGATGTGAGAGCCTTCAGCCGTCCAAGGTACCCAAACCACAAGTAGATAGTAGTAAGTTTGGAACCGTAGATTTTCAACACCTTGCCAAGGGGGATGGTGAAGTGTCTGTACATATTCTTCCACTAGTAAAATTTCCCCTACCTTTTGTGCTCGCTCACCAGGTTCCGCTCACAGCCCAATAAATCCAAGGTCCACGACATCAGGTAGGGGCTATTTACAGTTTTATTGAGGATTATGTACACGCTTGCACCATCCCCCAGAGGCAGGGATGGGGTTCAGGCATAGGGATAAAACGTTCCAAATTGTGTTGCTGAGGAGCTGCTGGACCTGTGGCTGGGTGTTGGGGACCTTCTACAGGATGCAGTACTAGAAGCTTGTAGTCATCTCAGGAGCAACAGCAGAAAAGCCCAGAAGATTCTAAAGGACTTCTATTTATGTCCTTAGACAGGGGCTGGCATAAGGCCTGTTACTAGGCAGGAATATGATAGCTACTTTTTGGAGGGAAGTAAGGAGGTACACACCCAGCCATGACTCATGGTTCCAGCTATTCGTAAACAACAGGTGTAACCCTTAAGGGGATACATACACAAATATAAGCACTATACACAGGGCTTTTTTTCTCAGGGAAAAGGTGGTGGAATTCATGAAGCCTCCATCAGCCCCTGGACCAGGGCTCTGACAGGCTGTGGAGCACATAGACTTTACCTGCTCGGCGGATGCTGTGTTCAGACATCTGCCGATGCAGAGGTTTAACGTACTCCACTATGCTCAGCCTTGCATCAGTGGAATGGCTCAGTGCCGTGAGAACACAGCATCTGACAAGCAGGTTAGTGAATGTGCTCCATCAGGACCTCCCGCCAAGCCATACGCTTATCGGAGGGGGTCCTGATGGAAGTGGAAACCTCCCCTCTTTGCCTATCGCCGTTGAGTATTGCATTAAAATCTCTGTGTTCAACACAGGGATTTTAGTGGACATGGAGCTAGGTCTGTACATATGCCTACTCCCTGACCTTTAACCCCCAGATGCTCCAACACCCCTTTTTGGATTTGGATTGGACAATTTGACACCACTATCTGCAACCTTTCATAGCTATTAATGTTTCCCTGTGGTAATCCAAGTGACATAAATTGTATGTGTTAAACAATAAAACTAAATCTAAAAAATGAGACTACATCCAAGCAATATTTGATAGGGGGCTCTTTAGTTGGAAGAATTGTGCTCAGTGACCTGAAAATTTGCATGGATGTAGTCTCAGGTTAACTGGTAACACCTAAAATGTCAAGGTTCTACCATGCAGGGGTTCAAAGATCGATGTGTTCAAAATAGGATAAGTGAAAGCATGTATGCAGCAGAGTAGTGCTTTATGCTCATGGGGAAGCAATATCTGATAGCTGTATTTTAGCTGAAATTAACTTACAAGTGTTGTAGCTAGAGTGGTGAAACTCGAGGTGTAAGTAGTAGTAGGGGTGCATTACTGACCCTGAAAGTTTCATGATTATTCTATGAATGTTTTTCATGCTATGAATGTTCAAAGTTACACTGTCACACAGGTTTATTTAGCTTAGTTTCTACAGCACAGATGCAGAGGGAAAGGGTGTGTCCTGCCCTGCGTTTTGATTGGCTGGGGATGATGTATTTGCGGGAGGAGCTACAGGAAGCATAATCTGTCGGAGAAGCACAGAATCTGCTGCCTGTCACACTGGCATCGGGGAGGGGGAGAAGGGGGGAGAAAAATAGGTGGTGGAACGCCGTTCCAGTGCGCTCCGCCAGAAAAAAAGCCCTGACTATACAGCATATATTATACAGCGCATCTAATACCGTTATGTGGCCCTTTCTTGGGTCACTACAAAAGTAACTGAGAATGTTCATAAAATTAGAATTAAAAATACATGTGTCTGTTTTTAACTTGCAGATAAAGGTAGAGGAAGCACCTTCATCACACGATGATGATGTAGAGATGACAGTTAATCAGACATTACAAGAGGTTGGACTTCACATTAACCAGATTCTAAGGTACAAATATAATCAAAGATTGTGGGGTACAGTAGTAATATACAGTAAAATATATTGGTGATGTGAAAAGATAGCTCCCCCTTTATGGTTACATAGTCTGACATTGTAGTTGTGTGCAGAAAATTTGAATTCATATATTTTTATGTGAAATATGCATTTTTAGGGTCCTGGAAAAAATACTGCGACAGAAGATTATAATTGTGGATTTAGTTCCAAAAAACACCAACACGATAATTTTTATCCAAGGTGTTGAAACAAATGAGGAACTAATCAGGTAAATATTAACTTATCTTATATGGGTGCTGCTTTACTAGTTGTCCTCTATTTATTATGACATATTGACTTTTATACATACTTATAATTTATATACATAAGATTCATACTGGTAAAGTAGTAGTTTTTAGTAGCTCTCCCAACTGGGAGCAATACCCTACCATCTTCTTTATTTTCACATTAACCCTTGCTATTAACAAACCCTAAAACAAATTCAGATACTAACACTTTCACATGTAAATTATAAGTGGGCCCACAGCCTGCTGCTTCTCTGGATGATGCCCACAGCCTGAAGCATCAATTTACTTAATGTACAGCCTGGGGCCCCATGTTTTTAAACCGGGGGGATGAGCGCTATGCAATCATGGCACATGAATTATGTGTGCATCCGCGTCCCGGGGCCTTAAGCGGCTGCATACATGGCATAGCAGGAGAAACAGCCCTGTGTACAGTGCTGCATAATATGTTAGTGCTATATAAATACAAGTTAATATTAATCAATAATAGTTGAATATTTAAAAAAAACATATCTGTCATTCAGGACTCAATGTTTTGCAGCACTGCACCCTTGCAAGAATGGCATTGCCATCCACAGTATGCTGGTTGCAAGGAGACATCACTGCCTTAGGCTATGTTTCCACTATACGTCGGGACCCCCTCTGGTAAGCGTATTGCTTGGCGGGGATCCCGACAGAGCACAGTTATTTACCTGCTCGGCTGATGCTGTGTCTTAACTGTGCCGAGCCGTTCGACAGATGCAGGGCTGAACGTAGTCCAATATGTTGAGCCTCTACATTGGTGGATGTCTAAACACAGAATTCGCCGAGCAGGTAAAGTCTATGTGCTCCATCGGGATCCACACCAAGCAATCCGCGGAGATGGTCTCGACGTATAGTAGAAACATAGCCTAAGTGAGGATCCCTTCCCAAGTCTTACAAGATTTCATGTTTAGGATTTCAGCTGGCAGAAGAAAGAGATGGAAGAAGATTTGGGTACCAAATGGCTGTAAGACGCTAAAGCTAGCCACACATGGTACAATTTTAGAGTTCAATCAACAATTTTCGATGAAAAAAAAGATCGATTGAACGTTAATCGATGTACTGCCCACATAGTACAATCAACGTTCATTGTACGATTTTAGTAAAATCGACGATTGAAAAGTGGAAAATTTTGGTTGATTGATCAATGATCAAACTACATTTCTGAAAGTGTTTTGTTTGTTTCGATTCAATCATCTCGATATGCGCTATTAACATATGACCACTTCCTGGGAAAAAAAAAGTTCCTGTTAAAAAAACCATTAATCCAATCGACGATTTTAGATTACTTCGATTTAATTTCAGTCGAAATTGTTCAAATATCGTGCTCTCCATGTGGAGAGCTTCGATTAAATGACAATCAATGTTCGATTTTTTAAATCGAAGTACAAAATCGAATCGAACCTCGATTGAATGATAAATTGTACCATGTGTGGCTATCTTAAGAAGTACTAAGAGCATCACACATAGGATTAGGTAACTGTAGGCGACTGTAGGTAGGTTAGTAATGGGAAGATAAAAGTTAGCAGAAATGCTTTTGTCTTTTCTTTGTTCATACTGGAGTCTTACGTTTGTGCCCACCTTTTGTCAACCAGAATTACTGCTTCCATTAATGCAAACCTTAATGACAATCCCCCTTTTTACATCGGTTACCCATAGGAAGCTTGAAGATGACATGCCAAACCTTCAACTGCAGATTGATGAAATATTTCATAAACCTGTGCATGTTGCTCTATCACTATCTCAAACATCTGCCATGAATTCAGGAACAATAGCAGCCATCACCGTTTTTGCCCTTGCTGTCATTGCAGCTTTTGGTCTCATTGGGTTTGTGTTTTTCAAAAGGTAAAATATTTTACTTATGTGGAGTTTTTTGGTCAGCGGTTTGCATGATGTGTGGGAATTTTAAGATGTTTTTTTTGGCTGTTGTAATTTATGTTATTACCTAAACTATTAGGGTCAGTAGGTGGCAATTTTAAGACTTCCCTTTTGTCCTGAAGACACTTAGTTCTATCAGTATAAAGATTTCCCATCCAAAAAAAATGTTGGATGCAGTATAGGGAGTAACTACATTTATGTACATTTATTAAATCAAGGGCAAACAAAGTTTCACCCCTTTTTTATATAAATAATTTTATTTATAAAGAAAAAATAGATATACAGTACAGGCCAAAAGTTTGGACGCACCTTCTTATTCAATGTGATTTCATGACCATTTACATTGGTATGTTCTCACTGAAGGCATCAACCATGAATGAACACATGTGGAGTTATGTACTTAACAAAAAAGGTGAAATAACTGAAAACATGTTTTATATTCTAGTTTCTTCAAAATAGCCACCATTTGCTCAGATTACTGCTTGCCACACTCTTGGCATTCTCTTGATGAACTTCAACAGGTAGTCACCTGAAATGGTTTTCACTTCACAGGGGTGAAGCCTTATCAGGGTTATTTTGTGGATTTTCATGCTTTATTAATGGGGCAGGACCAGCAGTTGTGGTTGTGCAGAAGTCAGGCTACTACACAGCCGACAGCCCTATTGGACAACTGTTAAAATTCATATTATAGCAAGAACCAAGCAGCTAACTAAAGAAAAACCAGTGGCCATCATTACTTTAAGAAATGAACCTTCAAGCCAGTCAGTCCGGAAAATTGCAAAAACTTTAAATGTGTCCCCAAGTGGATTTGCAAAAACCATCTAGCACTACAACAAAACTGGCACACATGAGGACCGACCCAGAAAAGGAAGACCAAGAGTAACCTCTGCTTCTGAAGACAAGTTCATCCGAGTCACCAGCCTCAGACAACACAAGTTATCAGCAGCTCAGATCAGAGACCAGAGAAATGCCACAGAGAGTTCTAGCAGCAGACACATCTCTAGAACAACTGTTAAGAGGAGACTGCGCGAATCCTTCATGGTCAAATTGCTGCCAGGAAACCACTGATAAGGAGAGGCAACAAACAGAAGAGATTTGTTTGGGCCAAGAAACACAAGGAATGGACATTAGACCAGTGGTTCCAACTGCCGTATCTTTGTGAGGTGCATAAAAGGTGAACGGATGGATCCAACATGCCTGGTTCCCACTGTGAAGCATGGAGGAGAAGGCGTGATGGTGTAGGGGGGTTTTGATGGTGACACTGTTGGGGATGTATTCAAAATTGAAGGCACACTGAACCATCATGGCTACTACAGCCTCATGCAGCGACATGCCATCCCATCCGGTTTGCGTTAAGTTGGACGATCATTTATTTTTCAACAGGACAATGACCCCAAACACACCTCCAGGCTGTGTAGGGGCTATTTGACCAAGAAGGAGAGTGATGGAGTGCTGCGGCAGATGACCTGGCTGCCACAGTCCCCGGACCTGAACCCAATCAGACAAAGGGGCCAACAAGTGCTGCACACCTCTGGGAACTCCTTCAAGAGACTCCTTTAAGAGAGAAAACCATTTCAGGTGACTACCTGTTGAAGTTCATGATAGAAAAACCTTTCTGGATGCTAAGCAAATGGCAGACAGACAGTCTCTGTAGTGTGGCTTCACACAGCTCTCAAACAAACTTTATTATAACAGCAAACACATGAAACTTATATGTCACATGACTGTCCCTCACAACACTGCCATCTAGTGACAATACAGTAAAACATATTACTCTGATATAGTTGTTGTTAATACAATACTACCCTGTATTCCAACAGTTCATCAAGAGAATGGCAAGAGTGTGCCAAGCAGTAATCTGAGAAAATGGTGGCTATTTTGAAAAACTAGAATATAAAACATGTTTTCAGTTATTTCACCTTTTTTTGTTAAGGACATAACTCCACATGTGTTTATTCATAGTTTTGATGCCTTCAGTGAGAACCGACTAATGTTAATGGTCATGAAATAAAGAAAACACATTAAATGAGTAAGTGTGTCCAAACGTTTGGCCTGTACTGTAGACCAATACAAAACTGGGACATTTACACTTAATAAGAAATATAAGAGATCAGGGAACAATACACACAACGTACATCAAATAACTGCAGAATAGTTTCCTGTTTTAATAAAAAATTTAACAAATAATAAAGTTTTAGTGGTTGACCTCAGTGGACACTCCTTATTATTCTCAGTTTTCAGTGCAGTGAACAGCATGATGTCTGATTCACAACTAAGCATGTGTCTACATAATATTTGCATTTTTTTTTCATAATGTTTTATTGCATTTTTTACAAACTTTTTCCAGAAACAAAAGCAAAATTGCGACATGGGTTACACTATCCAGTTTGTAAATGTAAGGCAGATATAACTTTCAATGTGAGATAAAAGTCTCAAGTTAAAAAAGAGACAATTGTCCTGTACCAATGCAAGGTTAAGGGATTCAATATTAATTCCAAACACTGGGAGTGATATTGTTTCATACGTTAAATGATCTTTAAGATAACCTGGACCAACAACCTGGTGAAATAGGCATGAAAGCATTTGCATGTTCTTAAAAAATTTACAAATATAGTTTTTTTTACTCAAGCCCTCACTGACTTTTTTAGCAAAATAGGATTTTTTGGGGAGAAGCTCTTAAATGTCCTTTTATCTAAGCAGCTCAGTTGAGCCTGTCCCCCCTTCTCAGGTATACCTAGAAATGTGACAGAGTTAAACAAGGGCTTTGAACAACCCAAACTTTTTCTGAGGGGGACAATGAAGAAGTGATGAGAACCTTCCTATATATTCTGAGATCGCTAATTTTGAGAAAGTGAACCAACATGTTCAGAAGGAGGCTAGGAATGGAAGGCGAGATTCATCTGTCATGTCAGGGTACATTTGGAAAAGAAAACCCTTGCTGTTGTAATGCTGCTGTAAAACTTTTCTACAGGTATAAACGTTCGGCTATTCCAGTTGATGATAAGACAGGACCAGCCCACACTGTGGATAGATATGAGAATGGAACACAGAGTAGTAGGGATGTTGAAAATGACAGGTACTTGCTTAAAACTTCTCACATTTATAAAAACAGCATGACTACATACAATGTTTGCAATGATAAAATAAACATTTTTTTTCATATTTGAAATTAAAAAGCAGATTTATACTATCCTATTTATAACGAGTTTTATATATGAATATATGCCACATTTATTTCACGCCACCTTAACTGGGCTGAAGGTGAGGATGACCTTACAGTATGGACCCATAATGATGAAATCAATCCTCAGCCAACTTTATAAAAAATGGTAATAATCTCTTGTGGTTGTAATGGCACATTACCATTATGTTGTTTCATACTTCCAGAAATGTGCCACCTAAGACCGCAGAAGAAATTCAAATGCAGAACACAACAGAGGATGAACAACCAACAAAAAATGCAAAATGGTTAATATTTCTGAGATATGTTTACGGTATTGTAATGTATCAGAGTGCAATGGTTCCTAGGTTCAATTCAAACAATAATAAAGCAATTAGAATTTAAACCTTGCCATTGGAAAAAACGCCCCCACATCTTTATCGTATGATGAAGTGTATCTATAATGTCGAAATTGTATACACAGGTAAAAAATTTGGTTTTTCAAGGTCAGGCCAAAAAAAGTTTTCACACAAAAGCGAAATTCAAGTGTGTGTTAAAAATTCAGACATTTATTAATGCAGGTAAATACAAAAAATTCCATAGTACAAGTATCCATCCATGGAGACATCCAACAGAGAGTCAGATGAAAGAGAAAGAGGAGCTTCTCACACGGTGCTCCTCGTTCATCCCTCGGTGTGACCGGGGTTCCCAATATTGTTCTTCCAAAATAAAGTTCTCCAACAAAGAATCAATTCCTTCTACGCGTTTCGCCCATAGGCTTTTTCAGGGAGAATATAATACTGTGAAAAACATATAATCAATTCATTTCATATTACTTTCTGAGTTGAGAAACACTATCCCATGCCAAAAACCAAGGTACCTCAAGACACTGTGGATATCCTTGAATAGCTCCCTCGTCCCTCCTTAAATGGTCAGAGATCAACCTTTCATAGGCGGTGTACAGGTTTGGTAATGCTTCCCAAGTTGATTTAGGGATTAATTCTGTGGAATTAATTTCAACCAGATAAATATAAAGGTGTATAGCAATATGAAGGCATCCTGGCTATGGTGAGAGTGGAATCACAACCCTGTGAAAGGGAAGATATATATGGATAACTGTGTGAAAACTGGCTCTAGAATGAATGATGTGTGCTGGGATGTGAGGGTGAAGGGAAAGGGGGGGAGGTGAAAAGTCTTTCATCTGACTGGGCTCTCTGTTGGATGTCTCCATGGATGGATACTTGTACTATGGAATTTTTTGTATTTACCTGCATTAATAAATGTCTGAATTTTTAACACACACTTGAATTTCGCTTTTGTGTAAAAACTTTTTTTGGCCAGACCTTGAAAACCCCAATTTTCGTACCTGTGTATACAATTTCGACATTATATGTTTACGGTACTTCATGTTAAATGTCAAAGTCACTTAAAGCACACCTAAACTCAAAAATAAACAAACGCACCTCGGCTGCCCCCTTGCTGCCCCCCCCCCCGAAATACCTACCCCCCAGGCTGGGAACCACTGCCTTAGGGACCTGTGATATAATCTCGACTTCCTTAATAAGGGAGCTCAGAGTGGACCTGCCTAATGAGACAATGAAAGTGGGCTAGGGACCTGTATCCAGTTATTGCGCCCCAACCGTTTGAGCTGGTATGTGTGAAGTCAAAGTGAAAGTAGCTACTATAATAGACCCATATACAGGGAGTTCCAGGTTCAGAAGTGTTGGCTCTATACCATTGCAGAGGTGTGGCACCTCCCGCACCAGCCGTGGGTTCTGACATATGTGTTTAACCTGTGCCAGCCCTGGAGCCAGACACTGTGATCTTTCAGGAATTGGACATGCAGGTAGCGGTTACCAGTTAACCAGTTGTCCCTGGCCCTACTTGGGAATTTTCCAATAAGCTTATTCACTTATGTATCCAGTTAGGTCTACTCTCTATGCCCCCCTATAGTCCCTGTGTTCTTGCCCTTGTTACTGGTTACCTGCCTTGTTTACATTTAATTAACTTCCCCTGTTATAGTGCAATAGACACTATAATAGTGGGATAGACATCCCAATCCTGTACATTGGCACTTGTGATGATCATAGGGAAATAACAGCTGACATTCTGTCATGTCAGAGTTCCTATGAAATTACAATCCTTATTGTTAGGCTATGTTCCCACTAAGGCGATCAGCCCCGGGGAGGATTCAATTTTAATCGTGCGCGATTGACCAGACGATTGCCGACGCAATTGACCTGGCGAATTCATTACACGATTTTTACCTATATACAGTATACCAGTATTTACCACAGTATTACCACATACCATGTATATATATATATTTATACCCATTTTTATATTTGAAGATAAAGCAAAGTATACTTTATTTCAACAGTGAGGATATTGTAGCCAAGAGTACCACAGAAGACACCACAGAGGTACAAACAGAAGTCACAATAATGCAGTCTGAGGAAGAGCCGCCTATTGCCACCAAAAGGTGAACATGTTGCACATGTCTGTGAAATAGATGAATAGATTGTACATTGATCAGAATTAATGTTCACACTACAGGTGAAGGGAATAGTACTGATTGTCTAAGGCAGGGGTGGGCAAACTAAGGCCCGAGGGCGGCAGACCTGGCCCATTAAGCCTTCTTTTCCGGCCCTTTGTCACCCTGTTAAAAAAAAATGCTCCCCTCTGCTTGTTCTCTGCAGTGATTTAACACAAAGCCTACAGGTGCCCAACATTAACATGAGTACGATGCCATGGTGACCATGACACTGCGGGCGCATCCTCATGGCAACAACAGGCAGGCCTTAGTAATGCTCTCTGCTCTCTCTGTTGAGGAGTTCAGGAAAAAAGATAACAATGCCCCTGTCACAGGTTGCCTATTACATATCACCGTCATCATTAGTGATGCCGGTGATGCATAAAATTGGCACACCTACAGCAAGTTGGCCATTACAAGCTCTTGGTCCAGCCCCTATATCAAATTGCAAGAAGCCAATGTGGCCCACTAGTCAAAAAGTTTGCCCACCCCAGGGCTAAGGCTTTGGATTTTCACATTTATTTGTTCAATTTACTAAACTAAATCTGAAAGTTTGCAATTCAACTGTAAAGAACCAAAATAAAAAATAAAAAGTTGAATGGTTATTTAGTTACTCTTTTACTCTTTTTTTACATTTACAGCAGTGTGATTACAAGTAAGATTATTCCAGAAAACATTTCCGCAGAGAGGACAATGTCAGAAGCTGGAGAACACCACCCTGCTGCAACTGAAAGGTGACCATGATAAGAGAATAGGCTGCCATTGCTGACATCTACATTTGAGTATGTTATTCTCATTCTGACGTGTGACGGCACAACAATTTTTTTTTACAGTGAGGATATTGTAGCCAAGACTATCCCAGAAGACACCACAAAGGTACAAACACAAGTCGCAATAACAGAGCCTGAGGAAGAACCACCCGCTGCCACCAAAAGGTGAAACAGATGTATAGACAAGTAAATAACAAATATTGTTAGCTAAATGTCCAAAACTCATCTACAAATGTTTCAATCTTGAAGGATGTTCTCGGTATACAGTTAACAATTAACACGGTCCTAGTGCCCACAACTTTCTGATTTATATAAAAATAGCATAGATTTATGCAAAAATAGCAATAAAAAAAACCCATAAGTGCCATAAATGGGCTAAAACTGGAGCATTATAAGTTGAATGGCAATTTATATATGCCATTTGTTTATATTTACTCACGTCTGATTACTACTAAGGGTCCCCATACACCTTAAGATTTCTCTGTCAGATTTCCTTTAGATCTCCTTTTGTTTTACCAAAATTATGTAATATGAGGGAAGTCTAACTGTGTTCAATCACAGAGGACCCGGCACTACATAGTTGTTGGTAGATCTAAAGTATATCTGACAGACAGATCTAAAGGTGTATGGCCGGCTTAAGATTATTCCACAAAACATTGCCGCAATGAGTCAAGCAGGGACATAAACTGGAGAATATCAACCTACTGCAACTGAAAGAGAAGAGGTTGTAATTCATGGCGAGGAGCTCAGGCCATATAGCAAATGATGGGGATAGTAGGGGCCATTTAATGAATGCCCAGCAAAGTCATGCTCACTCTTCATAAAGAAGCATTGCAGTGGTGACTCTTGGGTCCCTGCAAACTTGGCTGCCCTGGAATCCATTAATAAAACTGTAAAAATCTAGACAGAGAGACTGGAGTGCCAGGCTGAGAAAGTTCTTGTATGGACTCATTAAAGGATCACTCCCAAGCTAACTCTAACCAAAGCAGAATGCCAATGTATGTGTTGTTTCCTTTTCTCCATATTTATAGAAATGTGCCCATACCCAAGAGTATTCCAGCTAACAGCACAGAGGGGATTTAAGTAGAGACTGATCAGGGACATCAAATCACTGCACTTGATAATATATATATAAGTGAAAGAAGAACTAAGTTTATTAAATTTTTTCACAGTGAGGATATTGTAGTCATGATTGTCCCAGAAGAAGACACCACAGAGGTACAAACAGAAGTCACAATAATGGAGCCTGAGGAAGGGCCCTCCACTGCCACCAAAAGGTGAACATTTCTCTGAGATCTATAGACTGTATATTGATTAGCATTAATATTAACACTACAGCTGGATGAAGTAAATAACACAGATTACAGTGGCACCTCTCATGGGGTGTGATACATTGAGTAAGCTAACAGACTTATCAGGCGAAGTAGTCACAGATAATAGTATGGAAAACATGTTGTCATCAATTTTGAAGTTTGACCTAAAGAATAAATCTGGATTGAAATATCTGTGCTCAGAGTAGGAAATACCTCCTAATGCGGACATGCTGTTTTTTTTCCAAACTGTATAATCTTCCCATTGATAGGGGTGTGTGCTGATAGGACATTGAGTCTATAAATATGATTGATGGGATCTGCCCAGGTGATATGCCACAGGACCTGGGTTGGCACGGGGGTACTAGGAGCAGGGAGTCTAAGCCACC
>CM070035.1:137273068-137283096 GCA_036250615.1 Ptychadena robeensis
GGCTGAGGAGGGGGTCGCCTGCCTAACCTGTCCGGACGGACCCGGATCCTGACACCAGGGTCTCCTGAAAGCTGACTGTGGAGACGAGAGCCAGGGCTCTGCTCCTCTCCACGTATCTCCCTGTGGGAATGGGCCTCCTAGATTAGGCCTGAGGCCCTAAAGGAACCAGTAACACCATGTGAGTGAACTTCCCTATGGGCTAGGGTTTGAGATTGGAGATTCCCCCACTTCTACCAGCCTGGAAGTAAGAAACTGATTCTTTCTCCCTCACATCTATCAGCACCTCTTGCCTGGGTAAAGCCTCAGCTTTGCACATATCACTGCTATAACTATTGTGGACTCTGTGCAACTTACAACTTTACCCTATCTCTGGAACCTTACAGTTAGTAACCGTTATCCCCTAATCCAGCAGTGGGACCTTCTCTTTATTTCTGAACTATGTGCATGATTTGGCTGTGGCACTAGCTATGGACTATGTTGTTTAAAGAATCTTGTAGATTCCAAAGCGCACACAGCCAAGGGAGTGTAAACCCACAAAAGCAGCAACTGACTTCAAGGTGACTGCGGGTCGACATACAATATCTTCTGTGTTGTCCCATGAAAAGATATTCTAAAGTACCTGTATTTACCCCAATTTGAGGGATATACTAACTTTTGTGACATACCGTGTATATATATATTTATACCCATTCTTGTGTATGAAGATAAAGCAGAGTATATTTTATTTCAATAGTAAGGGTATTGTAGCCAAAAGTACCCCGGAAGAAGACACAACAGAGGTACAAACAGAAGTCACAATAATGGAGCCTGAGGAAGAACCGCCCACTGCCTACAAAAGGTGAACACGTATGTGAAATAGATAAATAGATTGTATAGTGATCAGCATTAATAATAAAAACACTGACAGGTGAAGGGAATAGTACTGATTGTCTAAGGCTTTAGTTCCTCACCGACAATATAGAAAGTATCTCTAGCTATCAAGTAAAAATATTGCCTTTGTCACCCAAATTTACATGAGAAGAAAACATAGCAGAACGGGTTGCACCTTCCAACCCATAAGGGAACTTGTCAGGCAATATTTGTAAAGCCCCCCATACACGTCTAGATTTTCTGTTCAATCAACTTAAAAAGAAAAATTTTGGGGATCAGGGAAATTGGTGATTGATTTTATGTTTTCCAACTGTAGTAAAAGATATTTGAACAACATTTTTGGGATCGACTGAAAGTGTAATGAATTTCAATACAACCAATTAAAATTTACCAACATGTCCAATAATTTTTTAATAATTTTTTTCCCAATTGAAATTGGTTTAGGTTGATCTAACCATGTGGGCTGCCACAAAAAATGTATTGAATTAAGTTGATTGGACGAAAAATCTAGACGTGTATGGGGGCCTTAAGAGTTACAGTTTATTGTGATTACAAACACAAAGAAAATTGACAGCTATTCAAAAAATTGTTCTTATGATTACTCGTCATGTTTCGGGGCATCTAGGCCGCTTCCTCAGGAGTATGTGCAAGATATGGCTTTGTATATAAAAAGGAAAACATAGCTATTCCAACGGAAATACTAAAGTAATAGAAAGTCGATACAAGTGTATGTAAAGATATGATAAATAACTAAGTAACTGTTCAGATTTTGCATGCGCAGTGGCGTGATCCGGGCCCACCAGGGACCCACTGTTGAACAGGGAGCAAAAAGGCGAGAGCACAACAAAAAGGCCGGCTTAAGGTGTTTTCTGCAATGAATAAACATTGCAGTAGGTGGTAGGATGAGTAAAGCCAAAAAAGGGTCTATTCTAAAAAAGAAAAAAAAAAGAGAGGATCTCTGCTGCCCCCTCCCCAGAAATGGGGGGTTAGTGGAGGGGATAGTGACATTAAACAATGTTTTTTTCAACAGTAAGTAACCCCTAATTCAGGTTACATTACCCTAGATGTATTATTCTAGGCGGTAATAGCCAATTTCTAGGATTTGTTTACTTCTTACTTTTTACTTTATGTTCCATTTTTTAGTATTCTTCTTTAGTTGCTCACATTTATTGGTTCAGCTCACTGAATTAAATGAAATTTGCACTTCAACTGTAAAGAACCAAAATGAAAAATCAAAGAACATTTATGGCCGTAACTGTTCTCCCTGTTCAACTGAACTCTGTTTTGTTTACATTTACAGCAGTAAGATTCCAGAAAATATTACCACAAAGAATGAAGCAGAGAGGACAATGACAGAAGCTGGAGAACACCACCCTGCTGCAACTGAAAGGTGACCATGATAAGAGAATAGGCTGCCATTGCTGACCTCATGGAGTATGTTAGTTCTCAGGTGTCCTGTGACGGCTTTGGCTTCACATCGCTGATAGGTAATATGTTTTGGGAGGACTAACCAGAGTAACTGCTGTTGCAGATGAGGAGCTCAGCCAATATAGGGATGATGGGGATGGGAGGGGGAATTTGATGACTGCCCAGCAAAGTCAGCCTCACTCAACATAAACAATCATTGTAGTGTGGAGGCTCCTGTGGGCGTGCAGACGCTCAGCCGCACTGGAATCTACAGTATTAATAAAACTATGAAAATCTAGACAAAGAGACTGGACATGATGATGAGCAAGTTCTTCTAGTATGGACCCATTAAAGGATCCCCTGTTTCCTTTAACCAGAATGGAATTGCACTTTAAATCTGTGTTTTGTTTTACAGTACTGTGCCTATACCAGCTAAGGTCACAGAGGGGACCCAAGTAGAGACTGAAGAGGGACATCAAATCACTGCACCTAAAAGGTATATATATATATATATATATTTATATAATTTTACTGATAATATTATTATAATTATTATTATTTGTATTTTATTTGAAAATAAAGCACAACATTTTATTTTACAGTGAGGATAGTGTAGCCAAGACTATCCCAGAAGACACCACAAAGATACAAACAGAAGTCACAATAATGGAGCCTAAGGAAGAGCCGCCCACTGCCACCAAAAGGTGACCATTTAGATGTATAGACTGTATATTGATCAGCATCAGTATTACCACTACACCTGGATAAAGTAAAAACACATATTGTCTCATTACAATGTCACCTCTCATGGGGTGGGATACACTGATCAAGCGAACAGTCATATCAGCCAATGTAGTTACAGATAATAGTATGGTGAACATGCTGTCGTCAATTTTGAAGTTTGACTAAAAGAATGAACCTGGATTTCTTATTCTGAGCACAGATTGCTAAATCTGTGCAGGAAATACCTCCCAATGAGGACCTGTACTGGATCAATTCAGCCAAATACACACAGAATGGAAACAAACTTATGTGGGTTGAATGTCACTCAAAATCTGATTTTTTTTTGTTTTTTTTTATTCACCCAACAGAAGATGCAACCCACTGCCACTGAATGGTGTCACTTAAATATATAGATTTATATTTCTCGTTTCAAGCAATATCATTTTTATTGAGAAAAGAAATAACATACCATACATACAGATAGGACTGGTGGTCTTTTCCTTTTTTTTTTTACACAATGTCCAATGGCTTGTTTGGTTAAGTATAACAATAGTGATATCAGGACAATCAGCTTCATCCATCATCTGTATCATAACCAAGAAATAACAAATAACTAGAAAACAATATCATAAACAATTATGGAAAGGGGAAAAAGATAGATAGAAACTAGGGAAAGAGAAGTAGGTAGAAAGAGATAAAGTGAAGAGAAGGTGCAGGACCAAAGCCATGCGCATTGTTTAGTATGTAGGAATCAGATTAGGCAATCCATTTATTAAAATCTTCTGATCCGATATAGAGGGACCACACTGTTGAGGTATCAGTTTGAGTTGAAGAATGGCCTTGTAGATGCGCAATGGAGAGTTCTATACATTGGATGGCTTCCACATCAGTGGCCCTTTACTTAAGAGTAGTAATTAGATTTATATTTCTGTATAAAAAGTATGCCAAAATCAAGAATCCTTTCAAGAAAAACAAAAAAAAGGCACCCCATGTTTGACAGTTTTAGCAGCAAATTTGAAGTAATGGTTAAATGTTTAATGGGAGGGCTATATTATGCAAAAATGAAACAGTTCCTGGAGTTCGCTGAGGGAAAATTAGAAAATTGCAAATCCAAAGGATTGGAATAACATTAACAAGGATCAAATACTGTTAACTAAATGGCCGGGTCCGAACCTCATCTACAAAACTTTAGACCCCAGGTGCCCAACCTGCGGCCCTATGGACGTTTATCAGCAGCCCCCTCGGTCCTCCGCTTGTGGCAACCGAAACATAACTGTTAATGCACAGGAACTCATCT
This sequence comes from Ptychadena robeensis, assembly GCA_036250615.1. Taxonomy (NCBI): domain Eukaryota; kingdom Metazoa; phylum Chordata; class Amphibia; order Anura; family Ptychadenidae; genus Ptychadena; species Ptychadena robeensis. The sequence goes on from CM070035.1 coordinate 137,277,366, forward strand.
GTCCACCGATCCCCCACTTACATGTCCTCGCCCAGGATCTTCTTAGAGGGCCTAAGCAAGTCATTTGCCTCTCCTCCTCTTCCTACTCTTAGTAGATCCTAGGCAAAGACATGTTGGTGGGTGATGGTGAGGGCCTATGATACCAATATCCCAACAATGAATAGGGCATGATTGTATAATATATATAGTGGCACATAACCTCAGAATAGGGGCACATAACCCTAAAGGTATTAATTAAAAATGTTATGTGCGGCCCTTTGGTGATGCCGCACTTGTGGCCCTCCATAGCAACTGAGTTGCCCACCACTGCTTTAAACCTTGAGGAGTGTTCTTGGTACAGTGTTTAGTACTAACAAAATGGTTTATGAAAGTCAACCCGTAAACAGGGTCCAGGAGTCCAAAATATGGTTATTTCTATCGGGGGGATGGGCCAATACCATTACTGTGGTAGAAAAGCCTGAAGTGCCATCACTGGGCTAAAATTAATGAAGATCGAATAATTAAAAAGTTCAATGGTAATATCTGGTTGGTGTACATTTTACAGTAGTGAAATTACAACTAAGATTTATTCCACTACCTATACTCAAGAGTATCCTTAAGATCACAGAGAGGACTCAAAGATTGAATATATACGCACACATTTATGTTGATTCCTCATGATTCTTTTCACCCCTAACATTACAACCATGCCAGCCCCATCCCCCCCCACCTATTGTATACCCTGTTCCCCAACCTATTATACTGTGAGCCCATCCAGGCAGGGTCCTCTACTCCTCCTATGTCATACCTGTACCTGTGTGTACTATCCTGTTTTGTATCTCCACTCTAATGTATTGTACAGCGCTGCGTAATATGTTGGCGCTATATAAATTAATGATAATAATAATAATTATTATTATATTTAAAGGTAAAGCAGAACTTTGTTTGTTTTCACAGTGAGGATATTGTAGCCAAGGTTATCCCAGGGGAAGACACCACAGAGGTACAAACAGAAGTCACAATAATGGAGCCTGAGGAAGGGTCGCCCAGTACAACCCAAAGGTGAACATGTCTGTGAAATAGATGAATAGATTGTATAGTGATCAGCATTAATATTAACATTAACAACAATCATGCCAAGTACTAAGTCAATGCAATGGGAACAAATACTTATTTCTCTCACTACAATGCACACCAATCTCTGACTTTGTGCACTGGGTTTGTGAGTGTTATTGTGTTGTTATTCTGTTTCTCACAGCTGCAATAAAATATATCATTTCAATTATAGACTTGTCATTTCTTTCATCAGTAAAGAATCAAATACTTCTTTCCCTCTTTGTATATTAAGACACCATGTTCTTATTTGAAGTTATAGCAGAAGCAGAAGTATTTTATTTTAACAGTGAGGATATTGTAGCCAAGATTATCCCAGAAGACACCACAGAGGTACAAACAGAAGTCACAGTAATGGAGCCTAAAGGTGGGTTTACACGTGTAGATTTTTTCGTTCAATGAATGAAGAAGAACAATTTTTTGGTTGATCTATCTAGAACAAATCTAGAATGACCAATTTGTTTGATGGATAATTTTTGTTCGAACAAAAAGTCATTCAAAAGGTCATCAAACATTTTGGTTTATTTGGTTTATTTCACTCAATATTTTTTTGCTTGAAAATTTGAGGTCAGCATAGGATCTACCAGTCGCCAAGAACCGTAGTGTTGAAATTAGGCGCTTTTCTGGTGAAATGGGCTTTCTTATTGCTTGGTAAGTCTTCCATCCAAGCAAACCATTAGGAAGTTAAAATTGTCTTAAGGCCCCCATACACAGGTCGGATTCCAACCGGATTACGGGACGATCGATTCCAGGCGCGTGCACGCGAAACGGTCGTGCGGGAATCGCGTGCAGCCCACCTTGTCCGATTGATCGGTGGCTCAGAATCGGATCCGACAGAGAACCAACATGTTGGTCTTTCTGATCCGATTCTGCACACATCAGGGGGAGTTGCCATTTGGGAAGTAAGCGATCGGACACGGAATCGTCCAGGAATCCGTGGGACAAGGTGGTATGCAGCGATCGGATACTCTTAATTGGCCGATTGATCGGAGCTCCGATTCCCGCTGAGATCGCCGGAATCGATCGGATCAGTGATCAATCGGCCATGGAATCCGACACGTGTATGGCTAGCTTTATGACATTCGCAGATAATTTTTTAAATATTCAGGATTATTATCCGCTCATTCAGTAAAGAGACATATTTTTGCTCTAGCACATGCAGTTTTTGCATAAATTAAGTTCAAAATCAAAGTAAAAATTTTGATTTTCAACATTTTTACTTGACTTTGAACCTAATATGTATATCTTTGCTGCAGCCATTGCTTGCTCCATACTCGTCTTTTCTTCTGTTTGTGCTTGCCTTCAATTTGGGGGAAAAAGAATGGCCATTCCAACTTGCTTCTTCACGTTTGGGGTCAAAGACATGTTTCCTCTTCAAATCCCAATAAAGCAATGAGAAGCACAAGGCCAGTAGAAGAAATTTGAGCCTAGCAACTCCCACAGAGTACATCACTTCCAAACCCAAACAAATCTAACGATTTTTCATTCGAGGATTCATAAGATTTATTATCATTCGATATCGGCGTTGATTGAACAAAAATCTAATGTTAAGGCCCCCATACACGGGTCGGATTCCGGACGGATTCCGGGCCGATCGATTCCGGGCGCGTGCACGTGAATCGATCGTGCCGGAATCGTGTGCAGCCCACCTTGTCCGTCTGATCACGTCCGATCGTTCGGGGGCCCAGAATCGGATCCGTCAGAGAACCAACATGTTGGTCTTTTTGATCCGATTCTGCACAGATCAGGGGGAGTTGCCATTTGTGAGGTGGAATCGGAGGTGGAATCGGACACGGAATCGTCCCGGAATCGTGCCGGAATCCGTTGGACAAGGTGGTATGCAGCGATGGATTCTCTTAATTGGCCGATTGATCACACCTGCGATTCCCGGCAGAATCGCCAGAATCGATTGGACATGGAATCCGACACGTGTATGGCTAGCTTTAGATTAGATGAATGGACAAACGGTATTCGACAAAAAAATCTAACAAAAGATCAAATCGGCAGTTGATCGAACAAAAAATCTACACGTGCAAACCCACCTTTAGGAAGAGCCCCCTACTGTCACCAAAAGGTGAACATGTCTGTGAAATAGATGAATAGATTGTATATTGATCAGCATTAATATTAACACAACAGTCACATTACAATGCCACCTCTCATGGGGTGGGATGCATAAGTCTGGATTGCCATATCAGTTCTCCAATAGGAATGTCCTTCCATTAATGACTCCGGCAGTGTGTTCGGGGGAAAGCGACAACACCCTCTGCATTAACATGGAGGTCTATGGCGCGGCCAACCCTCCCCTTCAGCAACCCCGATGACGCTGAAAACTCAGGGCCAAAACACTGCAGGCTCACGGAGAACTGGCGATTGTGCACGATCCAGCCATGGCTGCAGTTTGATCCAAGATCAAACTGCGCCCTTACAGGCTTCAGGCGTAATGCCCAAATGGTTAAAGCAGGGTTCTCTAATGACCCCCAAGTGTCATATATACAGTCTCTAATGACCCCCAACTATATATACAGTCTCTGTGCCGAAAACAGCTATATTTCAGAAATGATGGAGTTAGGGATAAGTGACAGTTTTAAAAGGTACATTTGTGCTACATTATAAAAGCTGCGCATGGCGGTCGATCTAATGCTTAAAATATAAATTCGGCCATATATCGATTTGTCCGGGAAATCGATCTAAGAATTTAGGTATATGTCTGTAAATTTAAGATCAATCCCATTACTTTAAGATCAATCCTATTACCCGTAATGGCCGGCACACAAAGAGTGCCCGGCAGATTCTCAGCAGACCCGGCCAGGCGTGATGACATCATCACGCGGGGTTCATCTGCCAGGAGATTGGCAGAAATTTACAACATCTTTGCCCAGCTTAAGTAATAACCCTAAACTGTAAGAGATGAAGGTAAAAATATCTGCATTTATAGCTAGATCATGAGACACAAGAAATACTTCTCTAGCCCCCCCCCCCCAGCTTTGAAAGCTGTCAGCATGGTCTTGTTGCAGACCCAGAGCGTCATGGAATAGGTTTCCATGGCCAAGCAGCTGGGTCTTTCTGAAAGGGGATGTGATGGACAAGTTTGGGTTTGGTGGATACCAGGAAAACGTTACCCGTCTGACTGTATTGTGACAAGTGTATGTTAGGCAGAGGGGGTTATGGTGTGGAGTTTTGCCCTGTGTTGGGACTTGGTCCCTTGGTTCAAGTGAAAAGAAATCTATAAGCTTCAGGATAAAACATTGTGCTCCCAGTTTTGTGGGAAGTTTAGGGATGACCCTTTCTGTTGCAAACTGACTGTAGTTTACATAGCAATGTACATAAAGACATGATGGCAACTTTAGTGGGTGCACAGAGCCCTGGCCTTAATCTTTGGGAGCAAGGCCTTCTCATCCAACATCAGTGCTGGACCTCGCAAAAGTTCTTTTGGAAGAATGGTCAAAAGTTCCCACAAACACACTTATAGACTTTATGGAAATCCTTCCCAGAAGAACTGTTATAGATGCACAGGGTGAACCAACTCTGCATCTAGGCCTATGAATTAAGAATGCTATCTTCAAGTGTGTGTGTTCTTTGTAGATACAGCAATTAGCAGAGAAATGCTGGCCATACACATGCCGATAAACGGCCGGATTTTAATCTGGCCGACGGGCGTGCGCGCTCTCGCCGTCGGTCAGGTTAAAATCCGGCCGTTTATCGGCATGTCCCCACATGGGGCGACAGATCCCTGTCGCCCCACTTCTCGGCCGGCCAGAGATCCGACATGTTGGAAAATCTCTGGCCGGCCGAAGCCGATGGAAGCCGATGGCCATAAGCAGCAATGAAGACGAGCGTCTCCATCGCTGCTTATGGCCGGCACACAAAGGGTGCCTGGCCGATTGTGGGGCCCCAGAATGCAATGCGAGGCTAACGTGATGACGTCATCACGTTAGCCTCCCGGAGCGATATCGGAGGACGATATCGCTCCGGCTCTGGCTGTGTATGGCTAGCTAAAGGCTTCAAAGCCCCGTCATGGCAATATCAGACTCCAAGAATAGGATTCTTTATTTCCGCACATGCTACTAGGATAGTAGTCATCATGTATGGGTAAAGCTGGTTACACACATAGATTTTTGCACAATTGACCATCAATCAGGATGTTAGAATATTTTGATCAAATATCAATCGTACCTATATTGAATGTATACACTTGATTTTTGTTTGACCAAACACGATATTGAATAAACACTCGATTGTATGTACTTAAATGAACTATTGCTTGTCAGAAGTGCTGTGGTGTAGGACTTCACGTTGTTTGGTATATGAACAAATGTGTGCTCAATCCAACTCTACACATTGAACGGGAAGTAGCTTAACCTCCCTAGCGCTCTTGCAAGGTCCAGATTTCTGTACCAAAAGCGCACCATACTCTAATGGAATTTTATTTTATGTTGTAGGCTTGTGACTTCCAAAAATATGTCCATACAAGGGTCTTGTCTTGAAATATGTCCATACAAGGGTCTTGACATCCTGAATATAATAATGTTTGAAACACACAATTATTATAAAAAAAAAAAAAGTACATGGAAAAAAGTTATAAAATGTATCATTTGAATGATAAAATCTCTTGAATACTTATTTGGTATGAAAGATT
>CM070035.1:137295112-137356750 GCA_036250615.1 Ptychadena robeensis
CAGAGTACTTTTAATGGTGTTAAAGGGCTGTCCGCTGGGGGGGCCCATGGCCTACCCATCAGCATATAAATAGGGTGTTGTGAATTCTAGGTACATCATTTACTATCCTGACTTGTACACAGTGAATATTTAGACCAGAGACTAGATACAACTAAATTTTGTATATATTACAAGTGTGTGTGTATGTGTGGTGGTAGCTGCACTTTCTAGTTACCCACCTTGCTGGATTCAACCATTGTGGGTAAGAGGCACATGTTAAGCTCTGGACGAGGGGGGCGAATATTGCTTTTTCCACCGATAAGCTTCATATTTTCACGGCATGGAAAGTATGGACCAAGAGACACTAAGAAAGTAAAATAAAAATAGAAAAAACACAAGAAGACCACAATAGTTATAAGTATATTTAACAGACTGTGGCATAAGAAAAAAAGACTAGGATATCATTTAACATTGTACACCTTCAAAACCTCCCTCCTACTGGTGAGGCAGTCCATCATATTGGCTTCTGAATTTTTATTGTTTTTATTGTCCATAAAGCAATCCTCCATAGCAGATAGCATATGGGTGAGGAGCTATAGTGGGCTGCCTGGTTCTAGTCCAATTGGATATTAACCTCCCAAGCAGATTGCCCAAGTCAAGCTCTGGGTAAGTTTGGTAACAAAACAAAGTCATCCCAGAGCTTCACTTGGGGATGCGCACATATCTTTGGAGTCAACACGGCAGTGTACAATGTATTCTGCTTTGATTGCCAATATTGCTTCATTGCAAATGGCGTGGTATGGACATACCACCAGGGAGGTTAAAGTAGTCAGTTTTCTTTAAAACTTGGTGGAACGTGACATATTAAATTTCTCAATTTGACCATATGATGATCATCTTCCACACCAGATCAAGACCACTATTCTTTCATGAGGGTGAATCCTTATTCTAAATGGGTAAATACCCATGGGATTAGTTAGGCTTGTTGACCCGCATTTTGTATTTACATTTTAAAAATAATAGATCCGTGCTCAAAAATATACAAAATGGGAATCTTAAGATATAAGATTAAAGAAAGAGTAATAAGAAAATGGATAGAGACTGATGAAACAAAACATTTTATCTCAACACATCTTTTTTCTTTGGTTAAAAAACTAGTTAGAATAAAAGACACTTACTTGGGATGTTGCTATGATGGTAAGTACAATGATTGTGCTGTAAAAATGGAACCAGTGTGTGCAAAAAATCATGAGGACTCAACAGCACAAGTTCTTTTAGGACATCTAAAAATATAATACAAAAATAGGCTGTTACAATTTTATTTCAAAATACTAATAGAAAACAGAATTCTTTCTAAAAGTCATTAGCATTTTAGCCAATCCGTGATACTAATGCTACAATATAATTACATCCTAAAATACCTGAGAAAAAGCTAATAGAAGCAACCAACCAATTGAACAAGGTAAATAGAAGGAGCTTGTGCATGAGTATATACACACACTTTGTGACATCTAACAACATTAGTAAAACCTGCAATCAATCATTCACAAAAGACCACAAGGTCAATTTGGCAGCATTTTTTTTCAGTTTGATCAGAAATCAACCTAATGTTATTCCTTTTGTAATTTCACAACAATTTAAACTATAAAGTGCCATATGTCTTGCTCTATAAAGGGGCTGCGTGTTAGAGTTTCCACATGCGTCAGGACCACCCCTCCCCAAAGTGTATTGCTTGGTGGGAGGTCCCAATGGAGCACATTCACTTACCTGCTCAGCGGATGCTGTGTCTTCACTGCGCTGAGCCGTTCCACCACTGCATCCACGGAGCAGGTAAAGTCTATGTGCTCCATCAGGATCCCTGCCAAGCAATTTGATTAGCTGAGGGGGTACTGACCAATGTGATAACATAGCCTTACTTCTCTGCTCACTCCCTGCGTCTAGGTGCGGTCTATTGACAGGAGAGAACAGGGAGTGACCAGAGAGCGAGAGACACACTGGAAGCAGATGTCAGTAGTGGGGGTGCACTTCCGGCTCTCCCGCCCTCCCTTCGCCCTCTATCCATACTTTGGGCCCTTTCACACTATACGCGCTGGGTTGTGTTTTTGTAAACACATGATTTTACAGAACTGCATTTTCTCATTGTAAACTAATGTTGACATTCACACCGCATATGTTGCGTTTAAACACGCAGCGTTGGCACATTCCTTTTATATAACGCCCTACCACATGCATTTTTAATGTATTTTTCATGCTCTGTTCAAAACCACAAATGCAGATGTGTAATGTCCAAACACATGCGTAAACGTATATATGCGTATTAACCTCCTAGGTGGTATGGCCATAGGGTGATTAGAGCAGAGACGAGAAAAGACACCCCTATAGACATGCTGTATATACAGGGGTGCGCTTTTGTTCCAGTACATCTTATCCTACATGAAACACGTTTTTTGCTAGAATGGAATGCAGAGAACTTCAAAATTAGGCTAAAGGTCCCATACACCTTCAGATTTCTCTGTCAGATTCCCTTTAGATCTCCTTTTGTTTTACCAAAACCATGTAGTATGAGGGACTTCCTAAACCATTAAGTCTACCTGTGTTCAACTGCAGAGGACCCGGCACTACACAGTTGTTGGTAGATCTAAAGGATATCTGACAGAGAGATCTAGAGGTGTATGGTCAGCTTAACATTTCTGATCTTCAGCTTTTGTTCTACTGGTAGATACAATTCCTTTTGTCTTTGGCCTCTTCATCAGTTTATTAATCAAACAGTATAATGAGAAGAGTACCTATGCAAGCGTTTCGCAGTTCTGGAGGACTGTAAGAATTTAACAGAGTCAGGAGTTTGTGAGCAAATTCAATCCGTTCTTGCCACTGAATCAGGGCCTGCTTCACATCTGTAAAAACATAGCAAATGCAGAAATTGTCATTAAAATACAAACAACGTGGACAAGCTCATTATGAAATGTATAGTATCACAGAGGCTGTAGATTTTAAATTTGCCAGAGTAACCTTATAGTATGCAGCTAATGTTCTGGAGAGCCCTTACGCACCTTTTCTCTGCAGATACGGACGAGTGGACTTCAGCACAGAAAGAAATATGGATAAAAGCTCCACTAGGTCTCCAGTGACATGGCAGGCTGTAGCTTCATGGTACATCATATGCAAGGTGTTAAAGGACTGCAGATGCAAAAAATTGTTGGTTACATTTTTTTGTTATCAATTGTAACATTCACAGTTAAGAGGATAAACAAATAGGAACAGTTTATATACAAAAAAGGAAACAATATGAAGCATTGCATTAATAAGCTTACTTGGCCATAGGTGTGAAAGGTTCCACAGAGGAGGCAGACAATGCATCCCAGGAGCTACTCCCTTAAACTCCTGGGCATTTGGCCCGAAGGACAAATCTACCTGTCCACCTGCGATTCTGTGCATCGGTGTGTATGCCGATGCTTGCGGGTCTGCCCCTGTTTGGGACACCAGTGGGTGAGGGTAGGTGGTGCCGTAGATCTCCATGTAATGACAGGGGCGTTACCCTTTCCCAGCACAACTCTGGCACCGTTGAAACCGGAGCTGTGCACGGAACCTCCGGGTCGGCAGGAAATCGCGGCAGAGAACAATATTCTGTTCTATTGAAAAAAGCGCGCCACATGTGTAACGCCCAGGAGGTTAAGCTATGTTTAGATGTCAGACGCAGGGATGTTGACACATTCATTGTAAATCAATGGGCTAGTACATACATGCGTTGGGTTGCGACAGAGCCCAACACAAGTATGGGTGCACTGACGAACACATAGACAATGTATTGAATCTGTTACCAGTGGATACCAATCTCTATTAATAATATAGTTACATTGCAGGGAAATCTTGACCCACAGGTCTGAGTTTGACACCCATGCTCTACACAGGATTATAAACAATTTAAAAGAAGGTGGAGTTGGAGTTTCTAGTCTGACGACAGTCTATATGGATCTTTCTGAACTGAACTCAACTTTTCTAATACCAAATTTATCACCAAAATAATAAGAACATCAGCATTTCCAGAACAAAAAAGAAGTTGATGACTTACCTCTGTCATTAAGATTAACCCTCTGTTGAATACAACAAGTAGTCTGTCTTCATCAGACTCCAACAATATTCTAAAGGCACTGCAAGACAGTGAAAGCCATTAAATATATCATAAATCAAATATGAAAAAAAAAAATCAGTTTATTCCAGTCCTCATCACCTATTTCTAAAAATTTTGTTGCTACAGTTTACATAACAACTTCAGGGGAACCTTGAGCTTCTAGAGGTGGGAAAACAAACTGAAAAAGTGAGATGGTGTCCATGATAAACATCTTTAAAGCTCCTGGTTGTTTTTGCACATGGCATCCTCCCTCCTCCCCCCTTCAAATGTGGTGTGCTGGAAAAAAAGCACCACCTCCTTTAAATGAAGGCCAATGATGCCATCAAGGCGGACCAAAAAGAAAAATCAGTGAGCCCACCAATACGGAGAAACGCTGCCAACTCCCACCAGATATGCGAATATGCACAAGGTTAACTTAACCTCCCTAGCGCACTGCCCGTACCCAGTACACTGCCTGCAATTCCCCCCCTCCCCCCGCCTCTCTTCACACAGCCGGCATCAATAATGATGTCAGCTGTGTGGGCTGGAAAGCCTGTGCTCCTCCATTAACATGGAGGTCTATGGCGCCGCCCACCCCCCGCGTCACCGCGATCTGTGACGCCGCGCAACCCCGGAAATGCTGCGGCTGGTAGGGAATCGATGTAGCTTTCCGGGGATATGCGGCTTTCACGGGAGCCCAGCTCATCCAGAGTTTGTTCTTCACACAAACTCTGGACGAGATGGGCTTGTGATGAACACTAAGGAGATTAAGGAAAGTTAATAGTTCTCCATGTTTAGATAATGGATAATAAGAGAAGTTGTTACATCAAAGCATGCATAACAATTTGAAAGTGGTACTGTTCAAGGATTTGTATGATTTCAAATACTGCAACAAACACAAGAATCTAGGATATCGACAATAGTGTTACTGTGCCTTCAATGATATTGGTGAAGGTTTTACATCTTACCTTATTAAAGTTGTCCAGCAGGAGCGGCCATCTAAACAACGCAAGTAACAACTTATCGTAGTTTTCTTAAACTGCTTGATATCTTCCAGCTCCTCCTCTCTCATGTCTGGTCTCTGAGCTACGAAGAGCTGCATGAGATTAAACAGCTCTTCCACAGCCTGCACAAACAAACATAACGTACAATAAGTGAAACAAGAATTATAGTCTCTGTCTTAAAAGGGGGGGGGGTGACCGACATCCCAAAATACATAGTACAAAAAATGGGGGAGGAACTACAGTGTGGTGGTTAGGCCATAACCCGTAGTCCAGTTGTCCTCTGTTGAACACAGAGGCTAGGGGACTTAAGGTCAAATATCAACGTCATTATTGACGTTGATATTTGACCTTAAAAGTCCCCTAGCCTCTGTGTTCAACAGAGGACAACTGGACTACGGATTCTGGCCTAACCACCACACCCGTAGTTCCTCCCCCATTTTTTGTACTATAACGTGAAATAAGTCTTCCTTTAAATTTGCTAATGCATGCAAGAAATGAAATCCTGAAGACCTTCTGGGCATTCAGCTGAAATCGCCTTAATATTTAAAAAATGTAATTCCATAACTGTGCAATGTCTTCACTTACCGCAGGGTACTGACTGGCATGGGGTGTAAGGTTTTTAAAGGCCCACTGAATGTTCTGATGAGAGGCAAGCTGACGAGTGAAGGCAGGAGACTGTTCGCAGCACATCCGAAGAATGCCATAATAAGCGGGCAGCATGCCACGGTTGAAAAGCACCACGTCTTGGTCATCGTGATCAGCCAAGATATAGTTAAAGGCAATATTCTTGGTCACCACAGGGTTCTGAACAATAAGGCGCACATTCTCCGGACAGTCAACACAGACATTGTACCAAAAAGAAAGCAGCGCTTGCTTGTTGTGGTTTGTGGCTATGGCTGGCTCAGACAGCTTTGGCTGGAAGAGGTTCCACAAGTCCATGAAATATGTGGAGAACATGAGTTTTTCAGTTTTGGAAATCAAACAATAAGTCATGAAGCTAAAATAGGGCACCAGCTTCGTGGTACCATGCACAGCAGCATCAACATAGAGCTTTGCTCTGGAAAGGAGGCCTAGGAGGACATTGTAGACCTGGTGAAGTACCACTGTGGTTTCTGGGCTGAGGGGCAGGTCTCGTGTGGGAATGTGAAGAGAGCGCGTGGATCTAAACATCTGACGAAAGGAGTTGCTGGGAATTAGTGACACCAACAGGTAGGCTGCAGCTGTAACAGAAAGAAGTGTTCGTTATTTTAACCTCTTCACTTAATAATTCATATTTATGTTACTCAAAGCTTTCGGTGTATTTATGAGGAATCGAAACTCTGACACACACAATGTAAAAAGAAGAACTTCAAGCTAAGACCATAGATTAGCAACAGGACATTTTCTTGCAAAATCATGTGAAACACATGTTACAAACCAGAAACAATAGTGGGCAGTTCCAGCACCTACCCACACCCACTGCTCAGTGAGAAATACTTCAGCTTAATTTGATTATAGTTATGCATGTAATGGATGTATAAGCCAACACAATCTACAATCTATTACAATCTAATAGGTTGGGGAACAAGGTACACAATAGGTGTGGGGGGGGGGGGGGGGGGGGGGGGGGGGGGGGACTGGCATGGTGGTGATGTTAGGAAGAAGATGGGTAGGAGAGGCTGAAGAGGTGGGTTTTTAGAGCTTTTTTGAAGGTGGCAAAGGTAGGAGCAAGTCTGATGGGGCGAGGGAGGGAGTTCCAGAGAGTAGGAGCGGCCCTAGAGAAGTCTTGGAGCTGCGCGTGTGATGAGGTTATGAGTGGGGATGTCATTAGTAGGCCACTGGAGGAGCGGAGGGGGCGGTTAGGGGTGTATTTGTGTACCAGGTACCAGGAGTGATTTAAAAGCAAGGCACAGGACTTTAAATTTAAGTCTCTGGACAATGGGAAGCCAGTGTAGAGATTTGCAGAGAGGAGCAGCAGATTAGGAGCGGTTAGAGGAGTAGATGAGTCTAGCAGCACCATTCATGATGGACTGAAGAGGTGAAAGTCTAGAGAGAGGGAGACCAGAGAGGATGATGTTACAGTAGTCCAGACGAGAGATGATGAGAGCGTGTACCAGGACTTTGGTGGTCTCTGGGCAGAGGAAGGGGCGGATTTTGGAGATGTTGCGGAGATGGAAGTGGCAGGATCTAGCGATGTTCTGAATGTGGGGAGTAAAGGAGAGCGCAGAGTCAAAGGTGACACCAAGGCAGCGAGCTTGTGAAATAGGGGAGATGACGGTGTTATTAACTGTAAGTGAGATGTTGGGTGGGGGCTTGGAAGGTACTCAAGTATATACAGTAGTCACAGTCTGAGATATAAAAGCTGTTAACCTTCCAGCATCTGTTTTTTATTCTGCAAAGGATTTAGCACAGAAACTTTGCTTGGGCTTTCATAAACTTTGCTGATTCAAGTTAAAGGGGACTTTCACAAAGACAGCAAGGTCTCTTTCTTTAGAGTATCCTGCCAGAGGTCAGACTGGGGCTTCTTTTTCAACACAAGGGAATTTACGAATTGGTTATGATGCATCTAAAACGTGTTTATAGGAGATAAAATTAAATTTCAGTTGACCTTAAAATGCCATCAGAAAAGAGACTGGGTAAATGGTACTTACATGTTCTCACTCTGGGGTAATTGTGCGCCAAAAGGAAACGTTCCACCCAGTTTTCCATATTCTGCAGCACCCAACTGTGTGCCAGCTTGTTTCGAGGAGTTTGCACTGCCAGCCAATCTAAACACTGAGATGGGTTGTATTCAATTACCTGAAATAATACAGAAAAAATGAAGAGGGCAGCTTCACCAAACTAGTCGTGCCAAGAATTTAAATTATGTGTAGCAAAACTCTTATTACCTCCCATATCCTCTGCAATATGTAGGAAGCAAAAGGAGGCATTCCAGGAGGCCCACCAGAAAACTCCATGATCATGGTCAGCAGCTTGAAAAAAGGATTAGCAGCCTGCAACAGCCAAATCACATCAGTATTAATAAATGACTTATCTACCGTATTTTTTGGACTATAAGACGCACCGTACCATAAGACGCACACAGTTTTTAGGGCAGGAAATCCAGAAAAAATATTTACTACGTTTTCACATCAATTGGGTTAATGCAATGAATCCAATGAAGGCAATATTCAATTCAGCCAGCAGGGGTCACTAGCAGCAGTAAACTCTCAAGCTCAGCGTGTGCTTTACACTGATCACTCGGGAGTAGGAGGAGGGAGGGGGCAGAAATCTGCAGCCTTCTCCCTCTGCTCTAAACACAGCTGTGAAGATCAGCTGTGATTGTGTCCGTGGTGAACTGGTTATTGCGGTTCCTACTGACACAGAGAGGGAAAGATGGCAGTCCATCTCTCCCTCTCTGTGCATTGTCAAGCAAAGCTCTGCTGAAAATTTTACAGTACAGCTGAGAGAGCCAACACCAGCCGGCATCTCTCAACTGACAGTTCCCTCCAGCTCCCCCGGCTAATCTCCGTGCCGGGGGAGTTGGCGGGCAGCCAAGATGCGACCCACCAGCGGCCGCGGGGGTCGCACATTCGGACCATAAGACAGGCACTTTTTGCCCCCACCCCCCACATTTTGGGGGTGAAAAAGTGCATCTTATGGTCCGAAAAATATGGTATATATCATTCTTGATGCTGCATGGATATATATTAAGAGACTACAGTACAGCCAATGAACCATCATGTTCTAAACTATGTGCAACCGTCAACATGGAATCTGACTCACCATATTGTATTAAAACGGATATAGGCAGAAAATTGCAATAAACTATTTTAAAAATGCTACATAAACATTAAAACCTTTAACATGAAAACTGATGGGTGAAATGAAACACTTATTTCAGTAGCAGAATGGGGAACTGTAAAGATCTGATCTGTATTAGTGAGAACAGGCTCTAAGGCTTATATCTAAAGCTGGGCACAGAGGTCTCGATTTGTGCCCGATTTTGTCGCATGTCGACTGCCGTCCACGCTCGCGGTGATCGATCTGATGTGAAATTGGCCGTTAATCTAACGCACCAACCTTGAATTTGGTGCCAAATCAGCCCAAAAATCGATCTAAAGAATTAGACATGTCCGTAAATTTTAGATTGCCTACACACAAAGGGTGCGCGGCTGATACTCTGCATGTCCGTGCGTGCGTTATGACGTCATCACATCACACACTGCAGCAGAATCTAATGAAAAACGAGACGCCTATGCCCAGCTTTATCTATTAGGTTTAAAGTATACACGGCACCTACTGTGGCACTGACGATAATATGGAGGACACCTAAAACTAAAGATCTTGTGTGTGTGAGGTCAGAAAGTGGGCAGCACACAACAGTTAACCACCAAACCAAGCGTAAAAAGAGGATCAAAAGAATCAAATCAGGAAATCATAAAAAGAAAAAAAAAGATGCAATTGCAAATAGAATTTTTTCATTTTCATTAAAATTCCTGACAGATCTGACTGCAAACTGGTTCTCTAACTTACAAAACCCAATAAAAAAACAAACAAGCAGCATACCTCTGGAGTCAGCTTCGCTATAGATGTGAATAGCATTGATGCAATCTAAAAAAAAACAGGAGTAGCAGAATATAAAAAGTCAAATCAAATGCTGGATAAAAAATATGTGCAACATCAACTGTTATATTTTTTTAAAGAAAGTGACTGGTTTCTGCCGTAAGCACTATTAATAAATACTAATAAGCATTTCTAAAATTCTCAGTCCGCAACATTCTATGTACCTATACTTCAGCACATTATAGGACAGTCTTGCGCTTACATGTTCAGCGAGGCGATTGTTGTATCGGCAAAGGCTAAAAATGAGGTTACAGGTTTGTCGGATATTAATTCCATCTCGTATATGCTGGAACAGGAAAGGAAAACCCTGAAAAAGAAAAACTCTTAGTTTTTTGAAAACACCGAATTACACATACCACCTAATTTTCACCATAACATTTACAAAAGGTGTTTAATAGGTTTTTAACCTCTTTGGCAGTTCACACGTGGCACGCTTTTTAAAAAAGTGCTTCATGGGTGATCACGGCAGAGTACAATATGCACGGCTCCGATTTCCTGTCCGCCTGGAGGTCCCATGCACCAGTCCGCCATCATCAGAGATGCCGGAGTTGTGCTGGGAAAAGGTGACGCCCCCTCCATTACACAGAGGTCTCTGGCACTGCTTACCCCTGTCCCCTTCACGTCACCGGCGACGCGCTCGGGGGGCAGACCCGGAAGCATCAGCGTGTACACAGAATCGCCTGGGGAATCAGGTAAGTTTCTTCCGATTAAACTCGGATCAAACGCCAAGAGGGTTAAAAGTGTTCACTAACAAATATCTTGCTAAAATACATGTACATGTGAATCAAAATGCAGAAAATAGAATTACCTTTCCACCTGTTAATGCTGCCATGTCATTCTGGGACAATGTGAGATGCCTGGAAAACAAATGATTAAACCCAACTCATATCCATACTGCTCAGGCAACTCTTAAAAGGTTAAGTCATGGCAGACAACAAGGTCATTTACCCTTAAGTATTGAACAGCACAGATTACAGAATGAAGGCAAATTGCATGTAGACTTAATTTGAACCAGAGTACAGAGTACTGCTGCACAGATTGATTGGCTCAGATTCTGTCTGTATGCAGTTTTAATGCTAATGTTGAATCTACAGATTCTCATAAAACATAGTTAGCAGCACCTATTTACAACTGGAGGATCTAGAGCAAAAAATCCCAGTGAAAATGCAAAAGTCAAAAAGGGAGGGATGAAAAAACATCAATTGCACACTCCGGGGTTTAAGGCGTACCAATAGGACAACTTTAAAGTAGCCCTTTAAAGTGTCAACCCATTCAAGTGAAGGTTGTATACATAAGTTGACCTAGAGACAGCCTTTTTTCTATGAACTACAACGGTGAGAAACTTAACCTGAAGCACAAGTTTTCTTGAATGCTAAAGCAAAAAACATGGAGCGTAACCACCCAGCAAGCTGCATGTGTTTGTAAAGATACAAAACATCATATTATTATGTGAGATTGAAGATGTTTCAAATGCGGGAGCTAAAATAATTTAAAAAAAATCGAAACATCCCGAACCCTGAGGTCCCTTTCACACTATACGTGCTGTGTTGCGTTTTTACAGTACTGTGTTTTCTCATAGAAGACCAATGTTACCATTCACACTGCATGGGTTGTGTTTAATAAAAATGCAGCATTAGCGCATGCGTTTTTATAACACCTTGCTTTTCATACTTTGTTCAAAAACGCAAGCGCAAACCTAGATGTGTATAAAAATGCATACGTTTTTAAAAAAAACTGCATATAGCGAGAGCCCTGAAAGCTCTGGTCTTGTGCAGATTTAAGAAGAGCCATACGTTTGCAAGAGCACATGTAAAAAACACAAAATCAAGTCACAACTTTTCAACAGCTCACAAAAGCAATGAGCCAACCTTTCTGAACGAGACTGTTCCACCAGGAATGCGATGAGAGCAATCATCTTCTCAAGGGCTGCTGGCCTGTACTTTTCCTCAGTCAGCGACAGAATTTCTTCTTCTTCCTCCTCTTCACCTTCTTCTTCCTCAGACAAAACTTCAACCTGTGGCTGAGACAACAATTCCAACTATGAAAACCACTTCAAACCTGGTTCGCACCAGTGCATTAGAACATCAATACAGCAAGCCAAAAAGATTGCATTGCTTTAACATCTTATCCCAATATGTCTCAGGCATTTCTGTGTGAGAGGGCACATAGTAGTGGTGCATCGCATGTACAAAATGAACACACAAAGGGCTTGTCCCCACTTAGGCGATCCCCCTCAGTGCCATACGATTTGTGAAGCGATTTCGTGCAATTTAGGGAGTGATTTTTAGTTGGTGGGACAATAAAAACATGTCCAACCGTGTGCAATCACCCCTTATCGCACCCATAGAGAACAAGTGTTTTTTATTGCATCCATTCAGGTTTATGAATGCGATCAGTTGCAACTAAAAATACTTTGAGCCATGTTTCAGATTGCGGGCCACAACGTGTCCGATCACAGATGTGGGGATAAGCCCAATCAAATAAATAGCAGACACAAAGATGCCAGGATCGCGCCGCTGGTGATCGCTCAAGTGGGGATCACTCATTTTGCAGTCTCCCTGTAATGACCTGCCTGCCATTGTGTGCATTTGTCAAACACCCCCATGTTATGTTTAAGAGCAAACTCCTGGAAATCAACCAGGGAACATGGTTCACACAAGCCAAGTCACTGAAAATGTGTAATTTACAGCCAACTGCGAATTACCTCTAACAGGTTAAAACAATATGACCACTCTATACAGGCTATAAGGATATCTAAGTAGACCTGCAGGTTGTTTCTGCCAAGATATACATAGCAAAGGACATGTAGAGTAAGATGGCAGTAACCAAAATATTAACACATAATATTTTCAAAAATCTTTTGGGTATTGGTATTTTGTTGAATCAATTTGTACATCTAAAATTGAAGTAATGCTTCTAAAAACTATATTCTGTACAGGAATGACTAAATAAACCATATAAGTAGCCTTTACATTCAGATAGAAGTTAATATAGCCATGTGACACTATGGTTGGTATACTTACATTTTCAGGCCCTTTGGTTCCCATGTAAAAGTGTACCATGGTGGATATGGCTTGTAGGGACAGCAAAAACTGGCTCTGTAAGAGAGATTAGGTGTTAAACACAAGAACACACTGTAAATCTACTACTTAACAAGATGTACTGGATATATAAATGAATACCTCTTCCTCTCCCATCTTGACAAATTCATAGAGGAAAGCAAAGTACTCTGTCAGATGTTTACTGTGAGGCTTTACACCATGCTCCATGATGGAAAGCAATGTTTTCACAAAGCGAGTAACACAAGAACGGCTACCTATGTCCTCAACAGGCCCATCCATGTCATCAGAGCTACGAAATAAAGAAATAAAATATGAACACAGAAACAGCATGTTTTAATTATACCGTGTGTATATTTTTCTCCATGTTTAAGGTAAATTCAAGTAATGTGCAATAAAGAAAAAAGAACTGTTGTAAAGTGTTAACTTTAAAGAAGTGTTAAACTAGAGTGTTTCTATGTTAGCCATCGATGAATACAGAAAGTTTGGAGTTCAAGTAATACAGTTTATTGGTGAACTGAAGTCAAGGTTTTGGTATGTCTCAGATCCCTTCTTCAGGCTTCAAGCAGACCTGCCACCTCAGTGGGCACCTGATATTTTCGGCGGCAGCAACACTCCCCCTCCCACTGTGTGGCATCCCCGCTGCGGCGCGTTTTGTAAATACTGCCTGTAAGGGTACCTGGGATAAAGTGCCGTAATCCCTTGGGATTTTGATGGCAGCTTCATATCATCAGGATGTAATGTAAATTTTTTAAATGACAGATCCATAGTCAAAATGAAGTATTCATAAAGTGTGGGCGGCTTCTCTTTTACATGATTAACCTCCTGAGCATTTTGCCATTGGCATGGTTTTTTCACTGGAGACGCCGGACTTATGCTAAAAGAAAGCGACGCCCCTCCAGCTAGACTGAGGTCTATGGCGACGCCTACCCTCATCCCCTTCCCGTCACCAGTGACGCGATCGGGGCGGACCCGGGAGCATCGGCATACATGCCGATGCTCCCGACCGCCACAGAAAGCCAGCGAGACCTAGAGCGTGGCTCTAGTTAACTGGGGCTGAGTTTCATGAAACTCAGCCCGAGTTAACTCGGGCTAGACGCTCAGAAGGTTAAACATGATGGCTTCGGAAATGAGGAAGTGAGGTTGGCAAGTACGTTTTTTTTTTTTCTGTAGCAGTTTTCACAGATGTTATCTGCTGAGTATTATGTCAATGTAATATATGTGTTGTTTTTATTTTGAGTATAGAACCATTTTAATATGGTTCTATCTAATATGTTTTTTGAGACTCACATTTATGCACAGATAACCCCCTATAACTCCTCCCAACTCTGATCAGTATCTCCACTAACTGACCCTTCACTTAAACCTCTATCAGTCAAGTGTGTCATTGAACAAACCATACTTGTTTAAATATTTTATGAGTCTCAAAAACCAGAATTGTATCAGCCTGAAGAAGGGATCTGAGACACCCTGAAAGCTTGCTTTTTCAATTACTTTGGTTGGTCAATAAAGGGGATCACTCGAACTCCAAACATTCTATGAAAAAAACAGTAAAAGTTCGTTTTTTTCCCCCCACAATCAATCCACCACCTAAAAAGCGCATAAATAAGAAAATAAATAAAATAGATGTGATGCAAATCAAAGCCCCCCTTGGCAGTTGTGACAGCAACAAGTCTTCTAAGAACAACTTCCACAAAAGGCAATGACTTTCCATATTAAGCAATTATGTTGCTACACTCTAAGGCTATGTATCCACAGCTTTTAGGGATGCGCCAATTACCCCCTTCGTTAATCGCATTGCCTTAATGGGGGATGTCGATGCAGCCCATACATATACATGACCCACAGGGCAGTAGGTCAACCTCCATTGTCTGCTCGGCCGGTGGACCCGCTGAGCACCGTGGAAACAAGCGGGTAGTAATGGATATGTATGGGCTGCGATGTCATCCCTATCAAGGCATGCGGTTAACCGAGGGGGTATCTGCAAAGCCATGGAAACTTAGCCTAAAAGCAGTGAGCACACAGAGCAGCAAGGACTAGAAAGGTGGGAATTTAATGTCTTCCTTAAAACTTTTACTGTAAATTTAGCAACAGAAAAGCTTTAATGACAGTCAAGTGATCCATAAACTGGAGCTATCTGGCCATACACGAGCCGATTTTTCTGTTTCATTTATAGTGATCTTTGGAATCGTTTATTTGGAAATCAATTCTATTGTTCTGTAAATAGATAATCTAAAAGTCATCCAAATTAGCCATAAAGTTTTAAATCAGCCAGATCAATCCAGTAGGAAAAGATTGGGCTTTTACAATCGATTTGTATTTGAACTGAATTTGGAACATGTGTGCACACCTTCATAACGGTAAAGGAATCTGTTTTGCAACAATTACAATGCGTGTGGTAGAAGGACCTATAGATATTGGGTTGACACTCAATATTTACATTGCACAGATCAATTTGCTAATGCATGTATGGTTATCTTTATACTGATCCTTGGGTCACGTACATTTTTGTTTTTTTTAACCATCTGTCATCATTTATGGGGCAAAATATTTGGAATAGCCCCAGCTATTCATACTCTATGATCATACCAATCGACGTATTGAGAATACACAAATTGATTTAATAACATACCCATCTTCAAGGCCTGGCTGCAGGTAGAGGTGCGCATGTGCAGATCGAAGCCTCTGAATAACATGTATACAAAGACGCTGGAACATCTGTATCAGTGGAATAAAACAGAAAAAATATTTCTTTTTAACTCAAGACTTCATTTTGATGATGACAGAATCACTTTAATATCCACTGCAATAACGGGGTGGGGGGGGGGGGGGGGGGGGGGTTACTAAGAGGGGAAAGCAGTATGACCAAATTGTGAAACTGGCCAGATAGCTTAACCTCCTGGACGTTACGCGGTTTTTTTTTAAAACCCTGTCACGGGCAATCGTGGCGGAGCAGTGACGCCGGAGTTATGCTGGAAAAAGGCGATCCCCTCCATTTTCATGCAGGTCTATGGCGCCGCCATTTCGCGTCACCGGTGAAGCGATAGGGGGCAGACCCGGAAGCGTCTGCATACATGCCGATGCTCCTGATCAGCGGGGGAATCCGATGGACAGGTGACAGGTTTCGCACTAGTTAACTCGGGCTGAGTTTCATGATGCAACTCGGGCCAAACACAGTGATCTAGATGGCTGCAATCTGTTTAATTGTCTTTAGGTTTAAACAGATTCTAAACTACAAGACAGGTAAAGTGTAGAAATCAGTGTGAAGATTTCAGTCATGGTTTTGATGTGATCACTGAAATATCCAGCCACATGGTGAAAAAATAAGGCAAAAGTCTCCAATTGGGAAAAAGGTATATATGTATACATGCATGTGTCTCTGCTGTACTGCTTCTGCTGTACTTCCTGCTTGCGCTCTGCAGGTAAAAGCAGTACTATACAGATGAGGGAAAATACAGTGCGTGTGTATATATATATATATATATATATATATATATATATATATATATATCCATATACATCCAGAAGAAATTAAAAAAGAGCGAAAGGGGTACAGTGCAAAGCTTACCGCTGACAATACGCAGCACACTAAAGCCAGCGGTACATGGCTTGATTTTTGGTAACGTGTAGTTCCGAGCAGGATAGATTCTGCTTGAAGCTACCCATACACGGCACTCTGTTTTACAAAAATCTATGCAAGAATTGAATTGTCATTTTTTACAAATGGGCAGAACTCTCTCCCACACATATGATACTGAAACTCTGTGGCAAAGAGCTAGGATACAAAAAATAAAACATTGGCCAGGCACATAAGAGTTGGGCTGTGTATAAAAAGACTGCACGATGTTGGGTGTTCTCCAGGTGACAATTAACAATGATCTATTAACATGTAAACCTAGGGTTCAGCTTTCACATAACGTTTTTTTTTTATAATATCTAAAGCTGGCCATACACCTTTAGATCTCTCTGTCAGATATCCTTTAGATCTACCAACAACTATGTAGTGCCCAGTCCTCTGTGATTGAACACAAGTAGACTTGATGGTTTAGAAAGTCCCTCATATTACATGATTTTGGTAAAACAAAAGGAGATCTAAAGGAAATCTGACAGAGAAATTTAAAAGGTGTATGTGGGGCCTTATTGGCAAAGTGAAAAAGGTTGATTTGTACAGAATATTTAAAGCATTTCTACAGCCCAGACAATACACGTAGCTTGTTCATTTAGAAAGTATATAATTAGAACTGCTCATAGTTAAAGTAGCACTATCAGTACATGCACAAACCTGTCTCACAATCTGATTTGGACACTTGATTAGGATCTGCATAGGCCACCAGTCATCATCAGCCATTCGGTCCAAAAACCACTTTAAAAAGAAAAGAAAAATGGAAATCAAAGCGTAAGCTGAGTCAATACAAATACACAAATCACCTAAATGTATGTGAAGTGTTTTACCTGACAATTTATTTAAAATACTGTGTGGCCAGTCTTAAGGCCCCCATACACGGGTCGGATTCCGGCCGGATTCCGGGCCGATCGATTCCGGGCGCGTGCACGTGAATCGATCGTGCCGGAATCGTGTGCAGCCCACCTTGTCCGTCCGATCACGTCCGATCGTTCGGGGGCCCAGAATCGGATCCGTCAGAGAACCAACATGTTGGTCTTTTTGATCCGATTCTGCACAGATCAGGGGGAGTTGCCATTTGTGAGGTGGAATCGGAGGTGGAATCGGACACGGAATCGTGCCAGAATCCGTTGGACAAGGTGGTATGCAGCGATGGATTCTCTTAATTGGCCGATTGATCACACCTGCGATTCCCGGCAGAATCGCCAGAATCGATCGGATGATGAATCGATTGGACATGGAATCCGACACGTGTATGGCTAGCTTTATGATCAGGAATGCATTGTCTGTCAGAATAGACCAGCTTCTCCACTCTTGGAGACCTTTCTGCAGTCTACACTGGAGGAGAGTGATACAGCCAGTCTACAACCTCCTCTAGACTGTGGATGGGCAATGACAGGATAGCAGTACTCTACTGAGGTTCCCAATCTTCCCTTCTGCTGTTTATTTGTATTTTCATGGACAGTACTGTGCAATGCTAAGGGAACACAGTTTAACCTCCCTGGCGGTATGATGCATCTTTCTTTTAAAGTTATACAAAATTTTTTTACGGATCACAGTGTACTGTGCTTTTGCACTATAAGGGGCTCATTTACACTGGTGTTTTATAACCACCAAGTAGATGAGCAAAGATCAGTTATCACTGGAAGATGCTGTGGAAAGTTGCTTATATCATCAGCTGTCCTCTATGATGCCAGGAACATGCAGCCAGCGGACACAGGAACTAGACTGACATAAATGGTTTGCATGGCTCCTGTTAGCCCGTCCAATCCAGGATTGCGGCTAAAAAGGTTAACTAAAACTTCTGCTTCTAATGCTGGCAATCTAAAGTCTGTCGTACAAGAGATTTTTGTATATGCCTCATGTTTTAAGCTTTTAAGTCCTATTGCAAATTCCTATTAATAAAGACAGCTAAAGGGAATGTGTGGAAAATATTGTCTCAGATTGCATAATACACAAGACAGGTAACAGGTATCTTACCTCACAGGCTGCCTGGCTGTTGTTAAACTGCTTCGTCAACAGTTCAATCCACTGAAGCATTGTGGGCTAAACAAAGTGATACATTTACAGTGAGCAATGCTTTAATGTACCCAAACCCAGAAATAAGTCATAAAAAAGCAGCAACATCCTAGAAACCATTACAAAAAGGGTCAACACTAGCAGAGTGTTTTCCATGGACTCACATGTTGCCAGTAAACAAAACACTTTGTTTATAAAAAGAGCACCCCCCCCCCCCCTTACAAATAACTCAACACACATATGTGAGAAACGTACAACAGGTTTCTGAGTACCATGCAGTAATGTCAATACAACCAGACTAGTGGGAAAGGCCCTAAACCCCCCTAGCATTTTGCATGTACCGGTAAGGGTGATAACGGCAGTGTAAATACACTGCTTAAAATTCACACCCTCCCCCCGCCCTTGTACACATTGTCATCAGTTATGTTGGCGATGAGGGCTGGGAGACCCAATCGTCTCCATTAACATAGAGGTTTATGGCGCGGCCCCCCTTCAGCGTCACCATGACCATTTGGGACAAACCCAAACAGCAAAAGAACTAAAATTTGTCTCAAACGCTAGGGAGGTTAATGTACAGGTCATTATTGCAACTCTCTGGTGAGCACTTTGATTTAGCTATAAAAACTTTTTAACAGAGGGTTCCAAGTCATGCCAAGTAATAGAAATCCACTAAATTAAATGCATGTTTAGGAGTCTTTTACAAGGTATATAAACAGCTCTGTTTTATTAAACATTCCAAATGAATAAGTTCTCTCTGGGTAATTAGGTGCAGGCAATAATGTGAATGATATTACAGCTTTGCCATAATGGGACATAGATAATGCCAGGGATGCAAAGCCAGGGTACAAAGTAGCCAAGAAGGCAATTTTGGAGAATGCCATAGGCATGAGTGGATCAGGCAAGTCATCCTAAGTGCGGCTCATGGTTATCTCTTTTGGTACCAAAAATCCATAAGAGTTAAAACTTTATGTGTGCCCACGGTTAAATTAAATGTTTTTAACAATAGTTCAGATGCAAAAAAGTAGAGAAACAAACCATTACATACCTTTTCTTTTGAATGGATAAATGTCTCCAAAACAAATGATGTGCTAAGCTGAAAGAAAACGATACAAGAATGTTTCTAAATAATAAGAAATGGGCCATGATAGTAAAACTTTTGCTAGCCCTAATTCATCCTGTTTCCAGGTTTTGGTGCTTTTGAATAAGAATGTGGCAATATTCTCATCCTCATTTCTCTCATGATTCTCTGCACTTCTAAGGAGGAAGAGACTGGAAAGCCTCATCAGCGAAGGCTACGAACCAAGCTGCTAAAATTCTTGCAATACATATAAAAAATACATATAATGTATAGGGTGGCAAAAAATTATTTGGCTTTATCCTACTCATCTGCCCGAAGCTCCATGCGCAATGTAAATGTGAACAGCCACAAATCATCTAAATAGCCTCAATGGATTTTGTTGTGAATATAAAATGTGACTCTTCCCAGATGTTAATAGCCATTGTAATAGCGGAGTTGAGGCTTTTTATTTTTATTTTATTTTTTTAAATGTGTGCCTCCTTGCACTGGCCTTTTGCCTTGGCTAGAGAGATGTTTTGGGTATGTCTTGTGATGCGGTACATCATACGCTGGCCATACATGGGGTGATTTATTGTTCATGCCCTTTTGGAAATCGTACATGGCCCACCTGCAGCGATCGATCCTGTTCCAAGAAAAAAAATCGATTGAACAGGAATCCCCATCCAAAGTTTTGGCCAGGGATGGATTGCCAATGGTGGTGCGAATCTATTCGCTGAATGATCGTCAAATAGTTGCGTCACCACGTTATGATCGTTCGTAAAAAAAATACAGTTTATAACTGGCCTGAAGATGGTTAATAGTGAAGACTATGCTGAAAGTAAATCTACCGTAAGTTTTACCTTAGCTGTCATTAAAGACACAGCTTTAGGATCTGGTAAGGTGGTGGGAATACTGCTGCACAGCTGCCACATGAACCTGTAAAACAAAGTGTATTTCACTTTCATGCAGCTGGAGCTTTAGGGTAAACAAAAAACAAACAAAACAAACTCCCTTACCCAAAATAGGTGTGTTCAAAAATGTTTTTGTCCTGTAAAAATTGCATGTTGTCGTGCCAAATCCACTGTAAAACAAAATACACACACACAACATTACTAGTGTGACATCAGAAAGTTTACCATAAGAACAGAGAAAGCACTTAACGCTGGTCCAGATATTCTTACAGAGGAACAGCCATAGAGCTTGATGAACAAATTACCATAACCATTTTTCATTGCTATGGTCAGCCTTCGGGCTCATTCACAGGCAAGCACACTCCTGTGAATAAGCCCTAAGTGCACAGACACTGAAAAGCAAATGCATTTTCTGGTCATTTTTAGAGCGGTCACCCATATGGTTTACATGGAGGTGCTATGGACAAGTCAGCTTCTTTGCATCAATTATCATGATTTCTTCTATGTTCATATCAAGTACAATTTTTTGCCAGTAAACAAAATAATTAAAAACTACAAACATACTTTTTATTAATCCCACAGGCATCAAGCCTCAAGTTGCTTGAACAGAACATGCAACATATTCACAATATATGAAATCTATACCTCTAGGAGCTCTGAAGAGACATCAAATTTCACCTCCCTGCTGGTCTCCTCCTCTGGCTCCACACGTTTATAAAACAGCATATAGGCACTGTGAGTCTATGGAGATAGGAATATTATTTATGATATATTATATATTTATTATATATTAGATTTCAAACTTTTTCACACTTGAGGTATTCAGTTTCAATCAATATGTACCTTTTCAAAAGAGAAGTCCATAAACTTATCAGTAACAGAGTCATATGTCTTTGTCTGAGGGGAAGAAAAACACAAAATAAAAACTTTATACAATGTAAAATATTCAAAACTATCTAAAATCAATAGAAAGCACTTTCATTTAGATTACTGTATCACAGTTTGTTTATTGAGCTTTTTAAGGATTTTGTGTCTTTGAAGGTTTAAAATGGGCCAAATACATTTGTGTGAGTTTCTATACTCACAAATGAACTTTAAAGTAGCAGGAGACCCCACCATACTATTGTCCTGAAAACCCGTCAACAAGAGCTTTTCATCACAATTTCTATCATATTTTAGTGTTGTTTTAATCTACCTTAAAATAAAAAAAGGAATTATGTACAAATAACGGGCTCCTCTACAAGTCCTTTTTTGATATTTGGGAAACCCACAACCACATCTATAAAACTCACATTTGGGCTTTCTGATAGATTTATAGACAGATCCTTTATGCAAATTATATAAAACAGTTTGTTGACTTTGCTAAACCTCCTTAGTGTTTCATGACGAGCCCATCTCGTCCAGAGTTTGTGTGAAGAACAAACTCTGGATGAGCTGGGCTCCCATGAAAGCAGCATATCCCCGGAAAGCTATGGAGATGCTGCTTTCAGCTGCAGCATTTCCGGGGTTGTGGGGCTTCACTGATCGCGGAAGGGGGCGAGGGTGAGCAGTGCCATAGACCTCCATGTTAATGGAGGGGCCTCTGCTTTCCAGCCCTCACAGCCAGTGTCATGAATGACACCGGCTGTGGGGAGAGGAGAGGGGGGAGGGAGGAAATGGCAGGCAGTGCTGCCATTGCCTGTACCACACTGTTAAAACTGGCGCGGTACAGGCAGTGCACTAGGGAGGTTAAATACACCTTAAATACACAGGTGTGAATGCTCTGATATTAAGCTGGACAGGAGCAGACAGTGAAATCACAGCTCTGCCCAAGTCACAGAGCTAAAACTGCTAGATCCACAGGTCAGTCAGGCAATGCTGAGTTTACACTCTCTGCAATTGTATTGTAATTGTTGCAATTGTATGCAAACAATACAAAAACTTTTTGTTAATCCTTCCCTCGGTTCTTAAATTATGCTTTCTATGTGTTACTATGCGATTTTGTCATAGTTCTGCCCAAAAAAACTTCCTAGCTGCAAAATGTTAGGACCCTGAAAAGATCATAATCTATTAGGTAAAAATTTTACTTACTGTCATTTCACCCCCAAAACATTCTGAAGCAAGCTGAGCCGAATCAAAAGGTTTCACTTCTGCATCATTGAAAAGATACCTGGGAAACATAACAAGTTACAAGGAATAAATCATATTATCTTCAACAATTATAATGCTTCTGAAAAGTCTCTATACTAGTCCCACTAAATAGCACACTGTAACTGTCATGTAACCGTGTATTGTTATTGAGCCAATGAAGAAGATCCTCCAATAATAAAATTAGCATTAAGGGAACACCAGATAACAACAAGATAAAAAAATGTTCTACTGCTAGCTGCAGCTTGAAAGCTTAACCTTAGCTGTCAAATCAGTCGCAATCAAAAGCAGCGATGGGCGCATATGATATGGGCCAGATAGATGGCCGTGAGTGCGCACGGCGCTCGAAGTGGCCATCGATCTGGCCCATATCTGCAGGTCTGTACCCTGCTTTAGCCACCCATCTCTACTCATTCTCTCTCATTGATATCTAGGCAAGTAATATAAAGCTCAATATTCTTAATTGCAATTCCTAAGAGGCAAAAAAAGAAGTTTTTACCTAGTTAAAGAAGGAAGATGGTTCATAATCAAACATAAGCAGCCCCAAACTTTATGTGCCATCACAGAGGTGAATGCAAATTGAGGATTAATGAAAAAACAGAAAAAACATACCACTTATTATTTTTATAAGCATGGGGATTCACTATGTCCTTGATGAAGCTGTAGTAGTGTCCACCATCAGCAGTACCAGTATGAACAGTGACCCCAATTAAATCGTACTCGTAGCTCTCAGTCTCCTTCACGCCCTCCCCCTCTTCTTTGAAACCTAAAAAAAATAAAATAAAGCAATGCACTTAAGTTCAGACACTAACAGAGTTTTAACAGAGAACTAAAGCATACAGCTTCATGTGTGACACCTGAAATGCTGATATAAGCAACCTCTTGCAAGCTACTGTGGCGTTAGACTGAAGTGAATAAATGCTCATACCAGACAGAATACATTTTTTTTATTTAAAAAAAGGGAGAATTTAAAGCCCGATATCAATTGCAGCCAAACATTAAATCAGAAAACATACAGACAAATTGCCACTATTGGCAGTTCCATTAATCCTTCAAAATATATAAAACTTTTTGTCATTGCAAAACATTTTAACAAAGTAGGGAATAATTACTCATAAAAATAGATTTCATTGCCACCTATGTCTCCTATAGAGATATGCACTCCTTATATTTGTCCAATATTACTTTAACAGAAACTGATGGGAAAATTGAAAATGAAACAGATATCAATGCAACATGATGGGAAAAGAGAACAAAAAAAAAAGGAGTACTTTTAAGCCCCCCATACACCTTTAGATCACTCCATGCAATTACCAACATCCAAATTTTGACTTTGCTTTGAGATGTATTTTAGGCTTAGCTTCAAATTGCCATCACCTGGAATCAAGTAAATTACACCATACCTTCTATTCTGTCATTTTTCCCCATTAAAAAATCTTCTGTGTACGGGGTCATGTCCAGCCGCAGAGGAAAAGAAAAGTGCGTGTTGACCTTTTCCTTCATCATGGTAACCATGTTAAACGTGTACCGCATTGTATTAAAGCTTAATATCCTTGGCAATTTCTTAAAGCAAGCCCTAAAAAAGAGAAGAATAAAGAAAAGAAAAAACCTTAAATACGTATGAAAGCCACAATGTTGATTTATAATAAGACAGCACTTAAAAATTCAAAAATGCAGAATCTAAAAAAATAGAAGTGTGTTTTCTGTTCCTTCTCTTCTTGTCCTCCAGAATGAGCAGGACACAGACAGGATCAGGACATATATAAACCTCCTGTGCATTACACCCCATGGCACGCTTTAACTATATTGTAATCTGTAACATCGTAATACGCTGCTATTCTCCCTTCTACCACCACCCATCCACCATCCATGGCTATTGTAAGACCTTAAAGGTTAAAAAGCTTCATTACTTCAAATAGCAATAAAGAGAAACAAAGTGTACAGAATACAGTCACACACATGACATAATGCATGCAAAACAGAAATTGCAGAAGCCAAAGTTGAACATGGTTTTATATCTATTTCAAGCGGGTCCCTTTACAAGATCACCACTTCTTGATAAGACATCTGGAAAACAAAATGAATTTCACACAAACCTTTTCTCTGCTCGAACCTTCTTCCCACACTGAGAGCATGTGTACATATTGTCACCTTCCAACGTGTCCTTAATGGTGACTTCATCTAGTGACTCCTGAAGAAAAGATGAGACAGTATTCAGAAATTCCACTGTATTGAAAATTAGGCAAACTTAAAATGTTTTATTTAATTTCAGTGAGGGAAATACAGCTGTCAAAAAAGTACCAGTCCCTACTGCAAATTTTCCTTAATTGACCCTTCATTTTAGATCCCCCTTCCCCTTTAAAAAAGTGCACCGAACCAACTGGGTTCGTCCGTCACAGAGAGGTGACCAGCAGCACTTTCAAACCTGGTCCGACATCCATGGTGGCTCTGTTTGCATCTAGGAGGCTACTGGGAAATGGATCCCTCCAGCACTACAGCTATCACTCTAACAGTACAAGTCTTTTATGAATTTGGCGACTCCACTCCCAGTGCGAGGTCATCAGGTCCTGGGGGGGGGGGACCTACAGATGGCAATCGGAAAGAAACAGCAAGTTTTCAAACTTGAACCACTCTGAACACAGTTTTCTATTTATCAACTGCGATCAGAGCGGTTGGATTGTAAAATAATTACTGGTCCCTCCGAGATCGGAGCAGAGACAAGCCCTTAGGTAGCAGCGTTGGTTATGCCAGTTTTGGGTCAAAGTCCTTCCGGTGGCTCGCAGGGACTAGTTTCTTTAGGTCCGTTACTTGTCCCAAAGAAATACAAAGGGCTTTACTGGTTGACTCATTTTGTCACTGTTCAATCTCCAAAAATTCAATGGCATTACATTTTGACGTTACTCGAGGGACTTTGAATAAGGACCACAGCATCTGATTGCAACTACTATAACATAGCTGATCTGACGGTCTCTGGTTAACGTTCCACTTGAACATTAGGAAGTAGATGTATATACAGATGGCATACTCACGTAGATGTTTTTCATATCAGCCACCTGACATCTCACTGTATAGAATTCTTCAGCCGTCTGACTAACATGCTCACAATCCTAGAGAAAACAAGTGAATTAGAAATACTTCTATATTTGAAAACACACACTTTAGCAAATGCTAAACAATTATGTGGAAGATATTTAGAGTAAACTTACCAAAGACACAACATTATTTGTAATGACCCCTCCAAATAAAGTCTTCACTGTGTTTTTCTAATGAAAAACAGATAAATAGAATAGGTTAAAACACATATTTTATTAGAAAAAACTTAAGTGATAAAATACACAGATAACTTACAAGCTCTGGAGACATTTCTTCAATCTTAGTAATAAGGTCTGTGAAGAACTCGGTCATATCTTTTTGTTCTCCCGTGTTGAGTGGCTGCTTATCCATGGTGTACGTTTTACAAAATGGTCTTGGGTTATAAGCTTTGCATTCACTTTCCTGAAATAAAACAATCATTACAGCACTTTAACAGTTTACATACAGGATCTACGGTATTTTAACAGGACATTTAACATTTTCAAAAGATGAATTCCAAGCAGATACATAAGGATGTTGAGTTCCCTAAACACATTGGGTGTGAGCAGTATGCCCACCCCTTGTCCTCTGCTGCAAATATTATATACCTGCAAATGTCGTTTTGAACACAAGCAACACAACATATCAATGATGCAGCATCAAAAATCCTTTGTTACTATAATGGAGATACCTAATGTCTTCCTCCCTAAGCTGCCTTTGACACATTTTTTTTTACAACAATTGATCTAAAAGAAGGTAGTAGTTATATGTAATCTCTTACAGCACCCAGAGCAAAATATCTACCACCCTTTGGACCAGGTGAATCCTTTTTTCAGATTACCATTGCCACAGTAAATTGATGGTCACTAAACCAGGTCCAGGTTGATGGTCTCTAATCAAGGTTTATCACCTCCATTGGTCAACATGGACCCTCTTCTTTCTGTCTGTCTTTCTTTCTTTCCCTTTCTCCTTTACTCTCCGGGACTGTTTTTAGAAGCTCACACCATACTGTAATGAATATCTTGGGAGTGTCCATCTCTCTCTCTCTCTGACTTGCTTTTACACTAATATATGGGCTGTACCTTCTCTGTGTTGAAGAGATCTGTACTTCCCAAACTAGACCCTCTTATGTTGCCTGTTATTATATTATGTATTTGTTATGATGTATTGCTCTCGCTCCATACCTTTTTATTATTACCCAATATAATCTGTCCCTGATTGTCTTTTACTTGTTCCTTTTGCCTTCATTGTATATTTTCATTTTAAAGTTATTGCATTAAGAAAACACAATCCTCTAACTTCAAATAAATGTAAAAAAAATCCAAAAACAATATGAATATATAGTAGTTATAACAAGGAGACTTACCATTAAATAAGTAAACATTTTTTGCAGCTCCAGCAGGGTGGTTTTATGCTTAATATCATCTGAATACTGCAAGAGAAGTTGGGAATAGCGGAATTAGCAGTGAATGAGTAAATGGTTTACCCTATTTTAAGTCAACAGTAAGTCAATGTTAACAACTAGTTAAAAAAAAGTGTTCTGCATCTTATTTTTTAGTTATTGAGCTTGAGGACATGGTGAATATTCCTGTATAATTGGTATAAAAAACAAATAACATTTCAAATATGCCATGTGTAGTAGTGGGCAACAAACACCGCATCACGCATGCATTGTCAGAACAAAATACAGAACATATAATGTAAAAGAGATCTTAGGGTATAGTTGAAATCTGAATATAAACAGACCGTAATATTTGAATATACCTTCGCAGTAAAGATGGCTTGCCTGGCCTCGGGTATCATGTACAACTGCTGAATGGTAGATGCCAGATAACAGGTCGCTCCAAGATTTGTGAGTCCAACAAACCTGCACTCAGCTCGCACATCATCGTGTGGCCAGTAGTCCCACTTGTAGGGAGCGTGGGAGGCTGTAGAGTAATACAAAACAATAAAATATTTTGGGAAAGAGAAATGTTCACCTGCACAATGGAGATGTCTGCTCAGTTCTAGTACTGGGGAAAAAATGTTCACTATAAAAATATGCAAGGGCCTACCTATAGACTTGTACTTCTTAGGTAGGTTCATTAGCTTCTCATATCAATAGAGTAATTATTTATCTACATAGCCGAGCAATTCCTGCCAGTTCTGTACTGCACACTAAGGGCTTGTTCCGACTAGAGTGATTTGTCGTGGTGCTGGTGGTCAGGCCCACAAAGGCAAACGGATATCACGTCTCAAAAATCATGCATGGCCACGATTCTGTAATCACGCCCATTCATTCTCCATGGGCGTGATCAGGGGGTATTGTTTTGTTTGATCGCATCGGGTCTGATCGCGTTCACCCGTGATTGTTGTGCGTAATTTGAAATGGCGCCGCAACAAATCCTTCTAGTGGGAACAAATTTGGTGTGTGCTAACTTCATGAATGCAGATCTGATTTTTGTGAAAATTCCTATACACGATGGGGCACCAAAAGACCAATAATAACAAAGATGGTCAGGGTGAAAAAGTAAGAATTCAGGTGTTGATCTTGGTTGATTGTATAATATTCCACATATTTTTTCATGACACTACCTTTTTCTATCAATGCCTTACTAAACCTTTTATGTTAAACACATTAATGTTGTGCAAGTAACATTTGTTTGGATACCATAGCATTGTCTAGCAAAACACTTCTATAAGAAAACATGTGAATATAACTGGGACAACTCAACTGAAAAATAAACCCAATTCTTTCTAAAACAAGCACCCTAAGTTATACCTGTGAGTGCTTCCTCTGTTTTTGTTTTAAGGCAGCAAAATTGGTCTTTCCCCTAGCCTTCCCCGCTAGCACTGAAAATATGATCAAAACAATCTCTTACACTGCATGTGCTGTGCCATAACCCAGTTGTGTAGCAGCCTGTAGTTCTCCACCGAACCTTTCACCATCTCCACCAGCAGGTCATACGCTGCAGCTCGAGAAGAATGAGATTTACATTTGGGTTGACGTCTGTCCTTAAGACTGGGTAGCATAAACAGGAGATTGAAAACATCTCTGAGGAACTCCTGAAACAAAACGATCTGGTTATACTTTGACAAGTGGGCAAGAGGAAAAGATTTGAAAAAAAAATGATTAATGAAAAACCCTACCTGTCCCTCTCTTGAAAATTTGAAAGGGGGCTTATGTTTGATGACACTGGTGGCAAGTCTAAGGAGACCCGTCATACCATCATCTTCCACATTACCATCTTGGTAGTCCAGGATTTCTCGGCTAAAATAAATAAATAATTACATTATACATTTCTTTAAAAAATAAAAGATTTATAGCAAAACCTCTTAAATGTGGACTGTTTTTTTAATCCCTGTTATTTTTTATTTATTATTATTAATTTGTTTTTCTTCATTAACATAGGTGATGGGAAGGGGGTTTTAAGGATGATGGACATGATGTCGAAAAAGAACAAATTGATCCAGGGACAAGGGCGGGTGAGATCGTCGCTCTTTGTAAATGGAAGACATGTAATTGTACTATTGTAGAATCATGTCCGGACTTGTATTATTGGTAAAAGAAAATAAAGGAAAAAGAAAATGCTAAAAAAAATATGTGGACTGTTGTTCAAAGCAGGCAAGCTCTGTGACAAAAGGTATGAAATGCTTGAAGATCACCTGTTGAGGGCTCGTTCACACTAGCTGCGTTGTGTAATGGTCCCAAAGCTCAGGACAGCTAGGGTCAAACGCAAGGTTTCCATAGGAAATCTGTATACCTTTCTGATAAAATGCACTGAAGCCCACATTTTTGCAAGCGCAGTGCAAACATCTCCCATACATTTGTATGGGAGACAAAAGCACACTTCAAAATGTGTGTTTTTTTTTGCTGGTAACAGGTGAGGTCAGCAGCCGCAGTACTGTTACCGCTACCAATATCAGCAAAAATTATAGTGTGAAAGGTCCCTGGCAGTACAGAAGCTGCTGCTTCTTTAAATCTGATTATATAAATACTTAAGTTCCAGGATATCGGGTGCAAAATGGGCAAGTTTTACTTAAAGGCTTTAAAATTCCCAATTATAGTCCAATGATATAAACAAAATAATTAAATGTAATTTATATGCAAAGTATTTAAATTATGCATCTGCCATTAACAATTCTACAAATCATTTGCTTTCAAATATATAGTTTTAAAAGAAAGACAAACCTTGCTGCATGTTCAGTTATTATAATAAACTTACCTGCGAATGCAGTCAGCTAAATGTCGCGCTAATGCATCCAAATCAAGCAATGTTGTCTAAATAAAAAGAAAAGGAAATACTAAACACATTGTCACAACATTCAGATACATGAAAATTATTTCAGACCCACAATATGGGAAATATGTAAATAGCAGTAAGGCTATGTCCCCACTTTAGTAAACTCCCACGATTTAAATCACGGGCAGTGATTTCTAGTGATTTTTATGGGAAGCGATCTGGAGCGTTAGTGACAGCGATTTTTAGCCGCAATTATGATCATGCCCATAGAGAATAAATGGGGAAGCGTGCTAAAATCCATTGAGAATTGAGATGTGATTTTTAAATGTGTCCATTCATGTCTATAGACACGATCAGGGGCGATCTAGCGCGACCCCCTGCAATCAAAAACGTGGTGAGCCGCTTTAGATAGCAGCTGTTCGGGAACAGCCCATGGAAATGCATGGGAACGATTAAAATCGTGGGTGATCGCCAAAGTGGGGCGAGCCCTAAGGGCTTGTTTCCACTACTGCGGAAGCCCGCGGTCGCCGACAGGGCGGCTAAAACTGTGCCCATGTAGTTTAAAGGGCTAGTCCCCTGCCTTGGTCGACCAAGTTTTTGACCGCGGCCCGCACTCTTCCGCAGCCGCCCACCACTGACTGCGGCCAAAGAGGTGAATGGCCCCAGCTAATAACCGCATGAGAAGCGGTTCTTAGTGGGGGTGAATCTTAGCCCCACGCACCCGCATTAATGGAAACAAGCCCTAAATGTGACATTCACAGCAGGGTGAGTCTTCCTGGTGCATGCATTTTAAACATGAGCGTGATCGATGTACCACCAAAAAAATTTATGGTGAACGTCACATGTTCCCCAAACCAATCTACAAGCAAGCCAGGTGCTACAAGCAGTATTGATTGAAGATTTATTAATTTTTTTTAGATCAAAAAACATGGATTATAAACCTCAACTATAATGTAAAATGTTTTACTTGTGACTGAAAGCCCCCTGGGCGTCATGGTTGTTTGTCGTTTAAAAAAACAGAAACACTATGGGGAATCTGAACAGATGTTTGAATTCCCAAGCCACTCTCCACACCCCTCCCCCTTCTTTCACAATCATTAATGACGCTGAGGATGTAAGGACCCAGGGCACCTATGCCTGCATTAGATAGTGCCGAGGTGGTGGAATCCCAAAGAATGGGTGGGGATGATGACATAGAGGGGAGCTGTATGTGACAGGTAAGATATCTAATACAAACTTATCCCGAGCTACACTCTGGGTTAACGCACAAGAAGATAAAAAACAATGTTTCCAAGTTTTTAATGAATATTCACGCACTTTGCAAATGAGAAATAAGTCCTTGAGAACAGAAACTTCTACCGCTTTGTATTCCAAAACAACCATTATTCTCATGTTTATAGAGCAATTAGAAAAACCATCCTGCTGTTCCAAAATAATAATTAGTGATTTTATTCCAACCATACCTGGCTGGCATCTTTGACGTGAATGTTATCTATCAGTTTACACAGTAACCAAAAATATTCTTTACATCCAGGTCGTAGAATAGTTTCTTCCTCATAGTCCTCTACCTGTAAGCAGAAAACAAGAATGTTTCTAAAAAATTATTCTTCTATTTAAATAAAGATCTATATTTTCGAGCACACAAAATGGATGTATTTGGGATGGATAAACAAGGTAAAACTAATTCACATAGTTCCCAGGAAGCTCATTGCTTCATAGATTAGGAGACTGTTACAGTAAGGGGCCCTTCACACTATATGCGCCATGTTGTGTACCAGCAATGCACACGTTTGCCTTAACCCCAACCCCTGCATGCACAGAACACGACTTATGCGTTATAGGACATGCTGGGACAGTGCTTCCAATACAAGCACCACATGTAAAAACAGTGCAGCAGCGCATTATGCGGTTTCTTTGGAAAACCGTTTACCATGTGGTTTTCTCCTGCAGTCTCTGACAGAGAGAGGCTACAGACTCAGCTTTGTGCTCCCCCTTCTCTCTGTTAACCGAATTTGGTTATTTCAAGCTGAGAAATGTAAAAAAAAAAAAAAGCTTCATCGCCATCTTGTGGACTTTTTAAAAAAATGTAACTGCCGATTGGGGAATTAATATTTTGAAAATCCACCATCTGACTTTGTGATTTAATTACAAAGCCCTGAACATGGTATGATCTCCACAACTAGTGGACATGAAAAGAACGGTTGTCCCAAGGGCGGGAGTAGTGTGATGTCACTTCTGGGAAAAATGATTTTAATGCATGCATGGGGGTAGGAGTTGGCGAGCCTGGTAAAGGGAAAACCGGTAAGGAACCACTGTTCTAGAAGTTAGTCTAGAGGTTGTGTATTTTCAACCCAAGTTACTGTGCGAAGTAGCCATATTTTTCGTTCAAGGCAGTATGGAAAATATAAACCAATAATGTTATCTGTTGACATTTTCCATCCAGTCATGCCCTCGCCACTTGTCATAGCTGACGTTGGGACGCTCGTGCTGGGCGACCATCGCTGATGAACGCCATGGGAAGCCACAAGTTCCTGCTGTCATCAATGACCGCACAGACATGCAGCCAGGACACAGGAGCCGAATAGACATTGATGGAGGACGCCACTGGCTTGTCTATATCAGCTTAGCAATCCTGTGTGTGGGGTCACCACTTTTAGTCATGAAAGACCTATTCATGTACTTATTGTAGAGAACATACTGAAAATACGCCCACTTACCCGAATGGGTTTTAGTGCTTGAGCATCAGGAAGAAACTTTAATAATGTTGATGCAGCCAGAAGCAAAAATGAACGATTAATTGAGTCACCGCCATCCAGACCAGAAAGGGACAGCTTGTACAGACCATTGCATGATTCGTGCCGGACTGCCGTCTTAACAGAAAACAAAATGTAATTTTACATTTCTATTCACAGTGCACGTGTGTGTAAACATTTCTCAAATTTGACAGTTTATCATTGTTAAGCTGGGCATACATGGCTTGATGTAGTAACAGGATACAGCAACATCGGGCGGGCGTTGTGAATCTGCTCCCGCACCTCCCCCAACCACTGGCATGACGCGTCAGTACAGACTGGCACGGCATTTCCCCATAGGGGATTACAGGGGGCGGCTGCACTGCGTGGGAAAATCGTGCAGTTTTCCGTAGTGTAGACACAGCCTTATTGTGTTACTGATTACTAAAATAGTAAGACAGGGATAAGGATGGCATTCCTTAAAAAGAGAACTGACAGCACCCACATTTCTAAACTGTCAGGTAACCTTTAAATATGTTTTACTATAAATGTTATTTGAATCAGATTTGGCACATCCACAATTTGCTTACACCAACTGCCAGTGCTAGGAAAAGTTTAATGAATACTTTTAGTTTTGGGCCTCCCCAAGTTAAAGTGGGTGGTTACAACAGGCAATCATATGATTTCATGTTCATCAGGTTATTATATTCATATTTTAGGTGTGCTCGATATTGTAGTATGAATTTTGGCTGTGCTTGCATTTCCAAATAATGCAATTGCATACTGTATTATCCTCATTTCGTTTTAAAAATTGGTGAAACACACCGCACAATTAGGGCATTAGTATTAAACCCAGTGTGAAAGAGCCCTACGGAAATTGTAAATTTGTCAGGTTTGTATAAAGCTCCCATTACTTAAAACTGATTTGTTTGCTTAAGGACCCACAACCTAAAGCTTCATTTACTTTTTTTTTATGTAGTATATATAGTCTATATTTTCTGTTTTAAAATAGACACAATGAATGATCAAATCTTACCTCAGGAATAAGAAGAGTTAATTTTTTGAGCCAATCTTGTAAATTATCGCTGTCTGCAAGGCTGGACTTCACCAAAGAACAACAATGAGCCCAGCTTACCAGGAGCCACATTGAATAATGTGTAACTAGAGAGTAGAAGACAAAAACAAGCCCTGATTTAAAATGGCTGACCTACAAAACATCAATACAAAATTCAGGCACTAAATTACTTATTAGCACTGACTGCTCGTAAATAATACACAACGCCTGTCACATGCTGTAAAATCATGCCTAACAAGCCATGAGGAGCTATAGGTTCAGATATATGAGCACACAGTGCATCACTGCTTGCTGAGTATAAGGACTGCAATGCAGCAGAGCCGAGTGATCATGCTGACACGTCTACTTCTCATTGGTTCAAAAAAATAGGTGTGCTGCATTCATGTACTTTTTACACAAATCAGACCAACATATTACATTAAAAAGGCCTTCAATCAGTGGTTCTTTTTAGATCCACAATCCTGGAAGTGGCGTTGCAAAGTGTCACTTCCTGTATTTGTAACGGGGAAGTGCTGCTGACATCGCTTCCGGCATTATCAGGTAATTTTAATGTCCCTCTCTATT
Organism: Ptychadena robeensis; assembly: GCA_036250615.1. Classification (NCBI taxonomy): domain Eukaryota; kingdom Metazoa; phylum Chordata; class Amphibia; order Anura; family Ptychadenidae; genus Ptychadena; species Ptychadena robeensis. The sequence goes on from CM070035.1 coordinate 137,329,249, forward strand.
TTCCCACCCCACTTGAGGGAATGATGTGCAGAATGGGAAGTTAGGAGGGAGAGCAGCGCCCGCTCTCTCCTAAGTTAGGAGGGTTAGGGGCGTTACTGTACCTCTAAACTTCCCACCCCGCTTTTAGGCATCACATTGTGGTATTGTGGGCATGGTTATTAATAGCTCTGATGCTTTCAGTGACCGATGTAAAATGGTCGTTCCACCCCCAAGGGGGTCACAACCCACAGGATGAGAACCGCTGCCTTTGAGAATCTGAATGTTTAGATACAATATGTGGCTTGTATTTTAGTAGCAGATATCACAGGACACCCCTAGAGGTCATAATGCCAGCAATGGCATAAGGGACCTACAAATTATTAGGTTTTGAGGTTATAGCTGATCAGTGTTCATTTATTAAAGTTGTTCAGTTGTACAAAGGAATTTTATTTGAGTTCATCAAAATCCAAAACCATAAAATTCTACACGAAATATAATATTATTCAATTTCAATTATCCAATTTTTTTTTTTACTCAATGTAAATCTGTTTTTCCTGCCTGCTCTGGTCCCCTCTTCACGGCAGGACTCTGCCTGTATTTTCATGTAATGGAATGGCGAGGACCCCAATGAGAAGCCCACTGGATGCTGAAGCTGGTGGACAGCGTAGGCACGGCTGGAGTAGGGAAGCATTCTAGAGTGTGGCTTGGGGTTACCAATATTGGTTTTTTAAATCTACCACGAGACACACTCTGGTATTGTGTTTGGGAGGTTATTGTCAAATATATTGCTGGTAGCTAATCGAGCAAGAAGAAAAAATAAAGTTGTAAACATTAAAGTGAAAACATTTACCTTCATGCCGTGACCTATGATTCGATTGGGCTTTCAATACCCTGCAATAAGGACACACCACGTTATCAAGCATGTTAAAGTTTTATTTGGAAATATAAACAAAAACAAACAGGCCGATAGGGACACAATGAAAAGGAATTTATTTCTAAACATCTATCGATTTAAGTAGATCAAACGGAAAAATTGAAATGTGTATGGCCACTGTAAAGGCTCTTTCTTATTGGAGGGTGTGTGTTTCCGCTTTTATGATACCATTTTATGTACACAACCTAATGCAACAAAGTTAAGTGCTGTTAATGAGGAATTAAGGAAAAGATAAAATACTGGAGGTACAAAACAGCAAAGGGTAGTAATCTCCTACAAGGGTAGCATATGCCGTGTCTCCAGCCATGTGGATACCAGGATGATTTCACTTTCTGGTTACGAGTGCTGTAGGGATATCAGCAGGGACATATCTTCTTAATTAGAATCACACTTGAGTGTTCAGTAGGAGCAATGGCACACATTTCGGGCAGCAGGCCTTTGTCAACCCAAGAGCCCCTTAGAGTGCAAAAAAAAAAAAAAAAAAAGCTCCTTGCCGATAGCCCTACAGCCCCCATAACCAGGAAGTAATATCATCTGTAACCAGGAAGTGACATCATCCTGGTATCCACACAGCTAAAACACACACACAGCATTATGCTACCTTTGTAGGAGATCACTACCCCATGCTTAGGCTGTTTTGTACCTCCTTAAGGGTAAGGTTCCACTGAGGCATTTTAGGAGTGGATGCTCCCATTACCTCCAGTGAGCCAGACTGCCCACGCTTCAGTGCAGTTCACCACGCATTTACTTCCATGTCCACACTGCAACACGGGCAATCCGCGGCTCAAATGTGTGCCCGCACGGACTGCATCCATTGAAATCAATGGACACGGACTGCCCGTGGTTTTGGCTGGTGGTTGTGTGCCTCGTCTCCTTGTTCCTATCTGTCCATCACATGGGGAGTGGCACACCTCCACAATTTGTGGTGTGAATTTTGACCAGTTGCATACACCACCTGATGGCATTTTCTGGCCACTGACATCACTTCTATTATGTGATCTCTGCTGAGAATTGTGCGAAAAGATTTTTATTTTCATCTTGTGTACATAAGAGTTGATTGAACAGTACCGATTCCCAGTCTACAGCAGAAATGGAAAAAGTTGCTCCCTCTAGCACTAAATGAGATAGATAACTCCTTTGACAGCAGAATGATGTGGGTTTTGTACAATATTTTATATACATGGTGTGTTCAGATTTTTGCAAACAAGACATTTATCACATAAGTTAAGAAAAACAATGACGTGGGATCTTGTGTTAATATGTCTTCAAGAAGTTGCTGCCTTTATTTATAAAAATTTTATAACACCCCAATTTTATTCCCACTAGTAAAAGACAAGTGAACTCACCTTTGGGCTAAATTGTCATAGGTATAGGCAACACACATCAGCCTCTGAATCATACAAGTTCCTTGCACCAAAACTAAAAAAACCTTAAAAAAAAGAAAAAAAAAAAGAAAAAGAGTAAGCGAATGACAAATGTGTATAATGCACATGGCATGATTTGTTTGTGTGTGTGTGTGTATGATTTAAGCATGAGTGTTATGAATGTATCTCCATGATATGTGATGCGTCTGCATAATGTGTCCATCTCTGCATAATTTCTGCATGTAGGATTCATATGCATTTTTGCATGATTTGTGTGTGCATGATGTATATGTCTCTGCATGATTTGTGTGTGCATGATGTATATGTCTCTGCATGATTTGTGTGTATATGATGTATGATTCGTCTCTGCATGATTCGTCTAGATCTCTACATGATTCATGTGTATGATGTGTGTGTGTATGATTCATGTGCATCTCTGCATGATTAGTGTGTTAAGTGTGTATGAAGCATGTCCCTCCATAATATGCTAGTATATGTCTGCAAGATTTGTATGTGGGTATATGAATCATGTCTGCATGTGTGCAGTTCATATGCATATTTCTGCATGATTCATGAGTGTGATTCTGGTAAAATTGCCATATTTGCACTAGATAAGTGAGTCTTGGGTTTTAGTTTGGGTCTCCAAAAGGTTCTTCATCGCTGGACTAGCATGAAATGTTCTGCATTGAAATGCAGAATCTGAACTGGTAATAAAGAAGCATGGTCATAAACGACATTACATCAGTCATTTTAATGACAAGCCAAGAATTACTTCTGTTAATCGAGGTATGTGGAGTCCTTTTGAGTGATCTGCTCCAGACTTTCTTGATTTTCCAGGCCACGTTCTTTTCCTGTGGCTCTCTGCTAATCCCGACCAAGCGAAGACATCGTGATATGCCAGATCTAGGTCAGCCGGGTCCACAGCAAACTGACATATCAGTTTTAACAAACATGCTAAGCAGTCCAGCTGCCACTGTAGAGACATAAAATACAATTGAATTAGGGTTTGATGGCATTTCTCATTATATCAATACATTGAAGTGCATTTTTGATATTTTTACATTTGATGTTCTTACATTTGATATTCTTACATTTGATGTTCTTACATTAAAGTCAGAGCAGTTAATAAAGTCTAAAAAACACCATATATTGCAGATTACTAGCCTTCACGTTTGTTGCATTTAGTTTGCTTTCATATGCTTAAAACATTTTCTGTAGGTGTAGAAAACCTGTCCTCGTAACTTCCTCTTACCAAACGGAGACCCCAAACAATGTTATCAACCTTTCCAGTAACTATAAATGACACATTTCTGGACTAGAGCTGCTTTCTCTATTGTACAATGCAAAGCTAGCCATACATGCCCCGATAAAAATTACAAAATCGATAAAACCCGACAGATGTATCCCGATGTTGAAGTTGTTTTTCGATCGTAAATTTTGCTAAAATACTACCATATGGAAAATCCCATTTTGGATCGATTTTTCTGGTTTTAATCGAAAATGTCATCAAAAATAATTGTCATTTATATCGGACAATGTGATTTACAATGGGAAATTACAATTTATGATCTAATATAATAATGTAATACATTACTCTACAACATTCCAAAACTTCTCTGGCCACTAAGTTCAAATATACTGTATTATATTAGTATATATAGATATATACATTATATATAGTATTTACTACTGTACTGTGTATACTTCTACATTGATATAACTTTCCCGCTACATAGAACTTGGCTGCTATGAAGCATGATCCATCATGTCAGCGGCAGCAACATGCCGGTGGCGGAAGTCTAAATATGCTAATAAGCATCATCGGTACTAATTGGTCGGGAAACACTATGCAGTTGCCCGATGTTCCCAGACCAATAAAAAATTTTCAACTTGTCCGATGACTTTCCAATCGAAAATATCGGCAATTTGGATCGAATTATCTGTCGTACCATGTGGACATGCACAGATTTCAGGCCGATAAACTGCTTACATTGGTCGGGTTTTATCGATCGTAAATCTTATCGGGGCGTGTATGGTTAGCTTTATGTATATTGTTGATCAACCTGACTAAAGGTCCCCATACACGTTTTGATTTTCCCATTCAATCGATCAAAACTCGATGCCTGTCCACATGATCAGATCGACCAAGATCAGTAGAAATTTACCCAAAAAATAGAGTTTACATTAAATATTATTTTGATGTGCCCGGCCGATTTTGTACATACTTATACATCCAGTGGCAGACATTTTGGTGTGTTTATCTGTTTCCCATGTGGTAGGTAGTTAGATCGTACTTCGGCAGAGTCAATCTGAGCGTTTTATTTTGGCCAAAAAATGCATCCAGACTCTGGCAGAAGAAGCTCTATTCTTCTGCATGGTAGTGCAAAAGTTAAATGAAGCAGGAAAGCTCCCCTTTCTGCCATATGGAAGGGGAGAAGAGCTAAAGGAAACTGTACAGAGATTACAAGGTGTGTGGTGAGATTTAAGCCCTCTATACACCTTACAATCCTACCATACAGATTCTGAACAATCAGCTTATGTTCTACCAAAACCATGTAATATGGGGAGCTTTCTAAGCCTGCCAATCACTATGTATTCTATCAGGGAGGAGGCAGGGTAGGCGGCACCATAGACCTCCATGTAAATGGAGGGGCGTCACCTTTTTTCACCATAGAGACCTCCCGCCAGGCTGGAAATCACTGCTGAGCATGTTGTGCTCCACCGCGATTGCCTGTGGCACAGTTATATAGGTTATAATTCATGAAACTCAGAGCACCTCGCTATGTAATGCATATGGACTAGATTATAGACTACACACACAACTCACCACAGTCCAGGGTTCATGCTCTTTGGGCTCCAAAATACCAGAATTAAAGATTTCAATCAGTTGCTGTAGACCGCCAGCAGCTACAAACTAAAAACAAATTACATATGAATTAAAGGCTAACGGCTCTAATACATGACAATGTATTTAATATTACGCAGAGCAGCAGAAAAATGATCCTGCTCTTCGGCTATCAACAGCTTAAGGTGGCTAAACACTGTTTATGTCGATTTTGCAAGTTGATTGCAAAGCCCCTGAACATGCTATCATCACCAAAATTGCTGGTGATCTAGTGAAGGGTTGTGAGATAGATATATATATATATATATAATTTTTTTTTTAAATAAAGGTTTTTATTGACGAGTCAACAAATACAGGAAAAAATAAGACACACAAACATTGAAACAAGCCCACAATAGAGGCACATATCCGGCTTGCAGGCTCGGGAACAGCATCATGTACCCACCGCCACAATCTGGTATCTAGGGGGAGCACCCTCCGGCAACACCCACACTGGGCGCGTCACCTGGGCTGCAATGATATATATAAAAAACAAGTGGGGGCACAGTAACTACCGCCTGAACCCCTTACCCGCCAGAACCATCGCATCCCTAACAAGCACAGGGCAAGGAGACTAGAAACTACAGGGGGCAGAGAGACGGGCAAAATACCTCAACTAAACAGGCCCCAGTCAAAAGGCTACACATCTCAAACATACAGCCAAACACACAACAAACCAACCCCTCCAAGGGGGGGTGGTAGGACAGACAACACAGACAAAAGACCAAAAAGGGGGGGGGGGGGATACCTGAGGAGATCCACCAACCTATGTCCCACCAAAGAAACCTCACAGGAGGGCCAGAAACCGGTCTGTCTTGCGAAAGTACTGCCACGGGCCCCATGTCCGCTTAAACGCCTCCAACCGGTCGCCATCCTCCGCCACCAGTCGCTCCATGTGCTCAATTGAGTCTAGCTCCGACAGCCACTCCTGAATCGTCGGAGGGGAAACCGTTAACCAGTGTCTTGGGATGACTGTGCAAGCCGCCAGCAGGAAAAAGCAAAGGATGTCCCTTTTGATAGATTTGTAGGAGCCCGGTAGCATCGACAACAGTACTACAGCAGGGGACCCCACCACAGAGAGGAAATGCATAGTGTTGTATATTTTGAAAACAGTATCCCAAAAGCCCTGAAGGGCAGAACACGCCCACCAAATGTGGGTCATATTACCCCCTGGTTGCCCACACCTCCAGCACCGGTCCGAGGCCGAAGGCCCAAACCTGGCCAGGGTGGCCGGGCACCTGTACCACCGTGTCAATATTTTAAAACTAGTCTCTTGCGCCCTGCTGGTGGAGGAGGACTTATGGGTAAACGTATGGGACTGCGCCCAATCCACAGGGGAAAAGGAGGAGGACAACTCCATCTCCCATCTCGCTACATAGCCAGGGCGCTCCCCTCTCGGGGTGTCCCCAATGAGCAACACGTATATGGCAGAAACAATGTGCACAGGCCTCTCAGCCCCCGTCAGGGCATATTCAAACGGCGTGAAATCATGGGCCAGGGCAGAGAGATCGGGGAACGAATGGAGAAAAGAAGTAAGCTGGGAGTGATGGAACCAGAAGCCCGGGGAGGAAACCACCCCAGGTGCAAACACGGTCCAGGAGGGTAGGTCCCCCTGAACCAGAATCCGATGCACATGCAAGTCACACTCTCGCGTCCATTCAAGAAAGGTACGTCAGTGCAGGGTCGAGGGGAAGGATGGGTTGGAGAAGACCGGAGTCATGGGGCCCGGGCAGCTAGAAAGGCCAGACGAAGCGTGCAGTAACGCGTCCCACTTACGCAACAGTTCCGTAGTCAGGGAGGGTGTCAGGTCCAATGGGCGAAGATGTCTGTCTAACCATGGAAGGGCGCAAATCTCATACGCGCACAGGTCGTGCTCCAGGCCGACCCAACGCTTCACATCACCGTTGTGGAACCAGTCCACCAGACGCGTAAGGAGCTCCGCCGAATGGTAGGAGCCCACATCAGGGAGACCTGCCCCACCCCTGACCTTGGGGAGGTACAAGGTGCAAGCCGCCACTCAAGCCGGCTTCCCCTGCCACACAAACCGGCTGAACAAACCGTTCAAACTACGGAGGAAGGGAGCCGGCGGCGAAGTTTCGGTAGAACATCCATCTTTAAGATGTTCATGCGGGCGAACCAAGAGAACCACTTAGTGTCATAGGAATGGAGCAGGGCTTTGACCTTCTGCAGCATGGGTAGATAATTCACCGCATAGAGCCCCTGACTGTGGGGCGTAAGGTCTATCCCCAGATACCGTAGGGCCCGGGGACAGATACGGAATGAGAAGTTACCGGCTGATCTGTTGGATCTCCGCCTGGGGGAGGGAAACGTTTAGGAGTTCAGATTTCGAGGCATTAACCCTGAAATTGCTAAAGGCCCCGAACCGGGTGAGCTCATGCATTATAGAAGGGAGGGACAGGTGAGGCCGGGAGACCTGAAAGAGGAGATCGTCCGCGAAGAGCAACAGCTTGTACTCCTGATCCCGAACCTGCATACCCCGGATGTCCGGGTAAGCCCGAACCGCCAGCGCCAAATGCTCCACCACGATGGCAAAGAGCAAGGGCAATAATGGGCAACCCTGCCGCGTGCCATTCTGAATGGGGAATCGGTCCGTGAGCCTGCCATTGACCTTCACCCTGGCGGTGGGGTCCGTGTACAAAGCCATTATTCGCTGCAACGCCACCGGGCCCAAGCCTATCTGACGCAGAGAGGCCTCCAGAAAGGGCCAATTGACCCTGTCAAAGGCCTTCCCCGCGTCAACCGACAGGACACACAGGGGGACATCCAAGCGGCGAGCAGCGTCCTGCAGAAGGACCCATTTAATGACATTGTCCCGGGCTTCACGCCCCGGGACAAAGCCCGTTTGGTCCAAATGGGCAAGGGAAGGGAGAAGGTGTTGTAATCTGTTGGCCAACAATTTAGAGAAAAGCTTTATATCCACGTTGATAACGAAGATGGGGCGGTAGTTGGAACACAGAGAGGGGTCCTTGTTTGGTTTTTGTATCACAGATATGTGCGCCTCAAGACTCTGGGTAGGGAAAGGGGTCTCCACTGAGATAGAATTAAAAACCTCCACTAGAAAGGGGGACAATTGGGTCAGGAACGTTTTGTAAAACTTGGGGGTGAACCCGTCTGGGCCCGGGCTCTTCCCTGCCGGGGTGCCCTTGATAACCGCCTCAACCTCCTCAACCGTAAACGGTTCCTCCAAGAGGTGAATATCCCCCTCCTCCAAAGCAGGCAAAGCCGTGTCAGAAATATAAGCGAGCAACGAGGGGGAGGATTCCGCAGATGGAGGGAGCGAATAGAGGTCAGAATAATAGCGGAAGAACGCCTCCGCTATGTCCTGGGGGAATGAGGCCATGGCCCCAGCTGGGGAGCGAATTACAGGGATAAACGTCGCGGGATCCCGTGGGTGGAGCAGTCGGGCCAGTAACCTCCCACACTTATCCCCGTACTGGTAAAGGGTCTTCCTACATCGATCTCGGAACTGCCGATAAGACAGGTCGTACAGGGCTAAAAGCCTCACTCTAGTGTCCGCTAGGGCTAGCATCGTGGCGGGTGAAAGAGTACCCTTGTGCAACGCCTCCAGTCTGCACAGTTCGGAAAAGGTGGAGATCTCCTTGCGTCTAGACTTTTTGAGGCGGGGGCCATGGCGGATAAAGACACCGCGCAACAACGCCTTCAGGGCCTCCCACTGGAAGGGGCGGGCTGTCTCGTCGGTAGAGTGGTCAGTAAAAAAGTTTTGTATCGTCGTAGTCACATCCGTCATACACGTCCCGTCTTGCATCAAAGTGTTGTTAAGTCGCCAGGTCCAAGAGGGGTGGAGAGTGTCGGGCAGGTCAAAGGATAGGACAACCGAGGCGTGGTCCGACCACGGGCAGGGCACAATGGAGGAAGAAGGGGCCGCTCCCAAGAGAGCGTGGCTTACAAAAAGGTAGTCAATCCTCGTGTAGGATCGGTGCACAGGCGAGTAATACGTATAATCCTTGACAGAGGGCCGGAGGGTGCGCCAAAGGTCCACCAAGTGGTGCTCATGGAGGGTCCTATGAAATGCATTGACTTTACGATATGAAACCCAGGACTTGCCCGATGAGGCATCCATCCCGGGGTCCAGCACGAAGTTAAAGTCCGCCCCCCAGCAGCACACGCCACCCCACAAAACTAGAGAGTTGGGAGAAGATGGCCAGGGCCTCAGCCACCTGATTCTGATTAGGGAGATATAGAGAGACCAGAGTATAGGTCGCATTCCAAATGGAAACCTTAACAAACACAAACCTCCCCCCCTGGTCCACCACTGTATCTAGGATCTGATGTTGCAGAGACCCGTGAATGGCCACAGAGGCTCCCCGGGACTTCGAATGAGGACAAGTACTATGGACCCAGATAGGGAAGTAGCGATTGCGACCCATGGGCGTGCTACCATGCTTGAAATGAGTCTCCTGAAGGAGAAGCACATGGGCTTTACGTCTATGGAACGAATACAGGAGCTGCGAACGTTTGGAGGGGTTGTTGAGCCCCTCACAGTTCTGTGTAAGCACTTCTAGGCGCCTGGGAGATCCCGCAGGACGAGACATCAGTCAAAGGGCAGACAAGACACCAAGCACAGACAAGACACCAAGCAACCACACTACAGAGAGACAAATAGAACAAAAACTCACACAAACAACAATCAAATGCTATAAAGGACCAATCGGTCACAATCCCCGGAACTAGAGACAAAAGTCCCAACCAGGGTAAGGCCTATGTGGGGGTGAGTGACTAAACTAGGCGCGGTGCAGCCGCCCACTCCCACCGCACGAAACCCATCCACCCCAAATGCGTCGCTTACTAGGTTCCCACCCATCCACCCCACCCTCCAGTGAAGTCCAGGTAGCAAGCTGGCCTTGGAGACCCAAAAGTCCTAGGCAGTCCAGGGGGGGGGGGGGGGGGGCGGAGAAGAACCAGGGCAAGGGCTAAGCAGAGCAACCAGCAACCATCCCAGGGGGGCTGAGGATCGGGGAGCCAGGGGATAACCGGGGACCCCGAGGGCCCCCCAGGCCACCAACTTGAGTAGTGGAAGGCACAACGACGGGAGCAGGGGCCAAACACAGCATCAGCGAGCATCGGTGTTACCCCCCAGGAGGTACGCGAGTGGGGAAAAGCTCAGAAAAGGGCACAGTACTTATCTGGGTCCAGGGCACGATCAGTCCAGAGAGCTCCATCCAGGTCCCAGGGCGCAGAAGGAAGGCGATCTCACATCTCCGGACGCGACGGGTGGTCAGCCGCAGGACACGGGATGCGTCTAGGTTCCCTCTGGGGCAAAGAACGGCGGTAAAATTGAGAAGACTGTTGAGGGGGAGCTTGCTGCTCCGGTAAGAACATCAGCCAGTCATCCAGACGAACCGACGGGAGGTGAAGGCGATCCAATAGAGGAGGAACATCATGGATGGAGCGAACCAGGAAGTCACCGGTGTTAAGGCGGACCCGCAGGTGAAGCGGGTACCCCCATCGATATTGGACCCCGGCCTCGATCAATTTAGCCAGCAAAGGCTTGAGCATCGCCCGGCGGCGCAATGTATTCCTCGAGAGGGCCGACATCAATTGAAGGCGCGCCCCATCAAATTCCACCGGGCGCTGGGCCCACGCCTGCCGGAGGATGCGCTCCTTGATGGTACAGAAATGCACCCGGCAAAGCACATCCCGGGGCCGGCATTCACATCCTGGCGACCCCCCGCCACACGATGGACCCGGTCCAGTTCGATGGCGTTCGGCTGGACATCACCCAGGAGCTGGCTAAACAGGGCAGACACCGTATCCTTAAGCTGCGCTGCCTGGGTAGCCTCAGGCAGGCCCCTGATGCGGATAGTGTTCCGGAGATTTCTGTCCTCCAGGTCGTCAGACCGTAGTTGCCCCTCCGCCAGCTGCTGATCATGGCGGGCCACTGTTTCATGGTCATGGCGAGCCCCATTGTCCGCCTGAGAGTCCTCCACACTGGTCAGCCTCTCCTCCAACTGGGTGACCACCTGCTGTAATGGGAGAAGGTCCTGTTTCCATGAGCCCTCCAGCCGGTGTGCCAGCACCTCCAGTTCTGCCTTAGTGGACATGTTATTTAGTATTGTCTGCAGGAACTCAGGCAGATTCAGCGCCTCCACAGCAGGGGGGTCCTCTTGGGAGAACGGCAGCAGCTCCTCCACAGTGCATGCCACCGGGGTGGAAGGTGAGCCGGGCGGCGAGGTCTGGGAGGTTGACAACTCACCCGGCTGCCGGAGGCGCGGAGAAGGCGGCAGGGATGCCGTAGCCGATCACGTGGGCTTCTGGCTGGCGGCCATCTTGGGCAGAGTCGGGCCCGGCGTGGCAGAGCTCTGGGAGCCAAAAAGCGGGCGGATCTGGGTGATTTTGATCGCCGATTTCCCTTCTGCGTGCTGGTCCCTTGCGTACATTCCCGCTTATCGTTGGCTATTCGGTGTTCTCGACGGTAATGTAGTTACGGGCATTGGGAGTGGGAGCACTCTAATAGAAGCAGCTCTATCCGGCCATGTCCAGCCAAACCCCCCCCCCCCCCCCCAATTTTTTTTTTTTTCTTGTCTAGAATTGTTCTAGTATGTGTAGTTTTTTGCATAATTATTTCAAATGGAATCCTAAACTAACTTAACATTTGTCTTGATACCTAGTTATGCAATATTGCAGAAACAATAAAAAAATTTTTTAATGTTCCCACAACCCTTCTCTATATCTCTAGCACTGGGTGAATATACCATTCATGGTTAGGGGCTTAGCAATGAACTCACAGTCATTTAGTTAAAAAGTCAGTTAGTTTAAAAAAAGTAGAAATTTCAAATTTTGTCGATGCATGGAATTCCTAACAAATTGAATTTCGATAGGGATATAAGAATGTATCAACATTTCTAACTATTGATTGATGTTAGACTGACAATCGATATTTCAAGATCAAGTCTAAGATGGATCAAACAAAAAAGGGTATGTGTGTATGGCCACTTTAAGTATTAGCCAAAACAGGAGAATGTCACTGCATACAGTGAACTGCACTTATAAACAAATGAAAGATATAAATAAGGAGGTGTTACTGGGAAACAACAATAAAATCAATCTTCCAACTGGCACAAAACCAACGTTACATCAGTGGGCAATATGTGTCTGCCAAAAAGAAGAAGACAAAGAAAATACCTTGCAGCTCCATGTATTTTTACTATTCTCAATTTGATCTTCACTAGAATCATCAGAGTCTGGATACAAGTCACTGTAACTGCCCTGCAGGATTGTGAACAACATACATGTTACCTTTAAGCAATCAGCAATGCTTGTTTTATACACAAAAACGGAACGCAGTAAAGCTAATAAGTCAGAATTACATGAGTGATAAATGTTGATCGTTACTACAGAAAATGTTCGTCTATTGGCTCCAAAAAGTACAGTAGGTGTTTCCATTTTATAAACACTGTTGAAACAGTTAAAAGGAGGAGACAAAAGAAAGAACTTACAGTAGACTCCCTTCTTATCCTTCTGTTGGGCTTGCCTAAAGCTTCAATAATTTCAAGAGCGTAGAGAAGTTTGTGTGCACTTTTTATGCGAAGCAAGTCTTTCCAACAGGGACCATCATTCCCCTTAATAGAGAAAAAATAAGTTAACCAGATATGAAAAACTAAAACTTCCAATATACCGTTTTTTTCGGCGTATAAGACGACCCCCAACTTTTCCAGTTAAAATATAGAGTTTGGTATATTCTCGCCATATAAGACTACTCCTCTTCCAACGCACACCAAATAATGTATGTCCACTCTGACTTTCAACCCACAGATCTCCAACACCCTTAGAAGTCCAATTTTTTTTGGATTAGTAATTTACATTCCCAATTTGACACCCCTATCTGCAACCTTTCATATTTATTAATGTTTCCCTGCAGTTATCCAACTGACATAAATTGTATACATTTGACAATAAAATAGCTTTAATGTCAATACTGCAATACCAATTTCAGATTTCATGGTTGTACATCATAGGGTTTTAAAGATCTGGGTGTTCATTCAAACGAGGTGAGTGAGGGGATGCATGTAGCAGAATAAGCCATTATAGTCTTATGGAAGAATTATTTGACTAACTTCCTTGTAGGAAGCGTTGAAGCTAGGGACCTGAAAATTTGCATGGATATAGTCTTAGGGGTTAGCTAGTAAACCACAAAATTTCAAGGTTCTACCATGCAGGGTTGCAAAGATATAGGTGTTCAATATAGGCAAGTGAAATGTTGCATATAGGAGTATAGCACTCTGGTGATGAAGAAGCATTTCTGTTAGCTGGACTTTAGCTGAAATTTAACGTACAAGTGTTGTAGCTAGAGTGGTGAAACTCTGGGTGTAAGTAGTAGTAGGTGAGCATTACTGACCCTGAAAGTTTCATGATTTTACTATTAATGGTTTTCCTGCTATGAATGTTCAAATTTACAATGCCAAACAGGTATTAGTTTTGCTTCTAGAGTAGAGAGTGTGTCCCCGCTCCTGCGTTTTTTATTGGCTGGGATGATGGAGAAGCATCCTGTAGCCATGGTAACTCTGCTGTGAAGGCGGGGAGAGTTCTCTTTCTTCCCCGATCTTATTCTGCTTTTGTCGGCCAGCCAGCACGCAGCCCCTGAAACATAGAGCTCTACCGGCTCCCCTAGATGGTCCCCTGCACCCCCAAGCCAGCCACACCCAGCGTATAAGACGACCCCCGACTTTTGCACACATGTTCCTGTGTTCAAAAATTGTCTTATACGCCGGAATATACGGTACCTTATTCTTCGGCTTATTAGACACACTTTATACAGCTAAAAAATACGGGGTAACTGCAGTTCTGCTGGTTGGAGCTCATGGTTTCATTTGGCTGAAGTTAAAAGAGATGGAGAAGTCATCAGAGTCTTCCCCCTCCTCTTGGTCCTGTTCTACAGAGCTGTATGGGGGCGGACTAAAGCAGCTCCTCTCATACAGACATCTGCAGAGGGACGATCCAACCATGGACGGATCATCTGTCTGCCGATCTGTATTTAAGCTGCAGCCTCACATACAGCTCTGAGAAGGATGCGCCGGGCGGCAGATCATCCCTGCTTCTGTATGTAAGCAGACTTACGTGAGCCAGCTCAAACAACTGCTAACCAATGATCCATCCATGGATGGATCCGTCCCTCTGCAGATGTCTGTATGAGAGCTGAGGTCCACTCCCATACAGAGCAGACGGATGATTCGTGGACGGATGGACAGATCATCCACCTGCAGGTCTCTGTATGTGAGCAAGTGATCCGGTCCGCTCTCATACAGAGCTGCGACAGCATTCCTGGAAGTGGCTAAGCTCAATTCTTAGACACGAAGGGGAATGCGAAAACGCATAGCAGCACATTCGGAGTATAAGATGCACTTGTTTTCCTCCCCCCCGATTTGGGGGGAAAAGTGTATCCTATAGTCAGAAAAATATGGTAGGTCATCTAGTGAAAATGGAAAAAGAGGACATTCAAATAAAGAAAAAAAATTGTTTACTGCTGGAAGAGGTGTACATTTTTTTCAAATGTCACCACCTCCCTTCTGTATATCTTTTATTTACAGAAGCAATTTTAGTGATGATTAGAGATGGTTGAATTTTTCGACTTGCTAATTTTGTCAGCTAATTGCAAAGCCTCTGAAAATGGTATCATCAAATTGCTGGAGATGTAGAGAAGGGTTGTGGGAACATTTAAAAATTTTTTTTTTTTACTTTACTTACTTTAATTTTTACTTTACTTGAACTTAATTTGTGCAAAAACTATTTGTGTAAGAGCAATATTTTTGTCTTTGTAGTATACCCCCAACCCGTCTCTACATCCACAGCAAGTGGACCATCTCTAGTGATGATATCATGTTCAGCGTCATTGCAATCATCTTAGAAAATCAGCTCGTTGAACATTTTTTTTTTTTCTGGAAGAGGAAGACAAAAGATGTTGGACATTTTTACCATCTCTAGTCAAGACTGGGGAAAGAAGCCCGGCATTAGCTTGCTCCTCACTCACCTGCTCCTCGGACACATTCTGGAATGCCTGTAACATATTGGGGCACGTAGGCAGCAACATCAGCAACTCCCATACACGCCTGGAAAGGTTTTCTGCATGAAGATGCAGCTCCTCACACCGAGCGCTCTGTAATGAAAAGACACTTCTGTTAAACATTTGGCAGTTACAAAAAAGAGCAGCACTTTAAATATATATTTACAACTGATAAAAATTTCTGCAGCTATTATGTGCACTGACTAATTCCTATACTGTAAGGTCTAAGCTTATTTATATCACAACCCCCACTATATTATTATTTCTCTATGCAATGCAAGTTTTAAAAGCAATCTCAAGGAAGTGAACATTCATGTCTGTACTCATTAGGAATGTGAAGGCAGTGACAAATTATCAACATTTGACATGAATATCGTTTTATTTGAAAAGAGAAATCTGGCAAAATGTCAGTTTTTGAATAAGTCTTTCTTGCACTCTTAACCTCCTGAGCGTTTGGCCCTTGGCACGGTTTTTTCATTACCGTGCCACGGGCAATCGCGGCGGAGCACAATATGCTCCGCCGCGACTTCCTGCTCAGCTGGAGGACGTACACGTAAGTCCGGCGTCACTGGAGACGCCGGACTTACGCTGAGGAAAAGCGACGCCCCTCCAGTTACACGGAGGTCTATGGCACCGCCTACCCCCGCCCCCTTCGCGTCACCGGTGACGCGATCGGGGACGGACCCAGAAGCATCGGCATACATGACGATGCTCCCGACCGCCATAAGCAGACGGCGAGACCCTGAGCGCGGCTCTAGTTAACTGGGGCTGAGTTTTATGATGCATAAAACTCAGCCCGAGTTAATTCGGGCTAAACGCTCAGAAGGTTAAATAAGTTCACATTACAAGCAACCAGTAAGGTCAGGGGTGGTTTCATTTAAGATGCTCTGAATTTAAATCTAGTTACAGATACAGAAAGGAAGGGTTAAGCACCTCTATTACACTGGTACTCCATCTGTGTCCTTGCAGGAAGATGATGAAGAATTTCCATAAAGACATTTAGAGATTTCTTTCAAGCTAGACATACATGCGTCGATTATTTTGTGATTCAAATCTATTCCGACCTTCTATAAGATTTAAAATGTAATTGATGACCAAACTAGTATCGTTGTACAACCACCAACAGTGATCGGCTCACACCTGATGAATGCCTTTCATTAGGTCTGTGCGCATTCTCCATAGTACCATCGCCTAGAAGCCCTGTCAGATACTTGTATTTACCAATATGTATAAAAAGGTTAACAACATCCCTGTCACACGTTGCTACCACCAATAGTGATGCTGGTAATGCATGGAATTGGCACACATATGGTGGGTCGGTTATTACAGGCTCCTGGTCCGTCCCCTTTATCAAATTTCAGAAACCAGTGTGGCCCACAATTTAAAAAGTTTGCCCACCCCTGCTTAAGATAGATTTTTTGGTTCGATATTAATCACTTTTGGTCGATCATACCAGCAATCAATTCCCAGGCACGATCAGCTAAAATTTAGATAGTTTTAGGTTGATGGAATGGAAATATTGAACCGTGTATGGTCAGACTAGTAAAGAGCTCAAACCAAGTGTTCCAGAGAACAGAAAGGGACATTGTAAAGAAATAAACCACTTTAAACTCAGGGGTTTAAAAAAAAGTAGCGTCAGCATGAATAACTAAATCAATAAATAAACTCATACCTCAACATCATCTAAGTTCATTTCTCCTGATGGAGGTTTGAATGAAGCTAACATTTCCAGCAAGTCGAAAAGAGTTGTTAGGTGAGGTTCCTGCAGGAGAAGCAGCATAGGGATATTTTCTTTCTGTGGGGGTGGCAGGCAGGATGCTGGAAGCTGCACTCCTTCCCCTTTTCTTTCGCGGCGTGGGGCACCCAATGACACAAACACCATCTGAGTGAAAACAGAATTACGCTTTAGCATGCTGAGAACACACACCCCAATAACCTCCATAGCGGTCATAGCGAACCCAGTTCAAATGACCACCCCACGTCCCTGGAAAGCTGCAGTTCACTATATCACCGCAGCACTTCTGCCTTACCAGCACCGCCCGATCGCATCAAGGTGACACCAAAGGGACAGGGGCCAGCGCCATAGTGTATTTATTCTTCCCCTCATCCTAAACATACCTACTCAACTCCATCCTTCCGCGCAACAGAAGTTTGGAGAATACTGTGCAGGCAAGAACAGAAGAGATGGGACCAAGCACCACCTATTTACTATTGCACTTTTGTCCTGATGACACGACCATACGTCGCAAAACGCGTCAAATAATTAGAACATGAACGCATGAAAGTGAGCTTGAATGGGCACAGAAATTGACTCTGCCTGCAAAATATTGATTGTATAATTTTGCGATTTGCATTGTATACCCTACTCCAATCAATATTGAATAAATTGCACGTGATACGTTACAACATATTTACACACTTGCGCTCTGCCTCAAAGTCCTTCTACACCATCTGAATGATGGCTGTTGGAAAAACCTTGGAAAAGTACTTTTTGGGCATCAAACGCTACACTGTATAGGGTGTGTACTATGCAACAGAGTGTCTTATGGTCCCTCTCAGGCTCAGAAATCACTAGAGAAAAACATATAAAAACATTTGGCAAGTCTCGCTACAAATACAGTTTTACAGCATTTCTGTTTCCTTTATCCCATTTGTCAAAGTGGAGCATCAGGCAAGCTTTTTAAACATGAAAGAAAAGAAGAGAGTCACAACCACCAGGATTGAACCGGCCAGCCAAATAGGTCATGCAACAAAGCTCCAGATTTCATTTGATACATTTGCAATGATGAGTGTGAAGTTGTGGTTTTGAAAAACCATTTCCATCTGGAAATCGGTAGGAGGAAGGGGGGGTCAACAGCTCCCTCTCCTCTGCTCTCTCTACGATCTTGCCGTTCCTGTGTCTGTGGGAGCTGCAGAATGATTGCAGTTCCCACGGACAGGAGAGAGAGATATAGATGCAAGTTCATCTATGCCTCTCTTCATTGCCTATGCAGGAGGGCTCTGAGCTCTGCTGGCATAGGCAATTACACAGTTCAGATGGGAGAGCCGGACACCAGCCGACACCTCACATCTGACAGCTCCTCCAGCTCCCCGGCTAATTTCCGTGCCGGGAGAGCTGGCGGGGAGCCAAGGTGCGACCACCGGCGGACCATAAGACGCAGTCTCATGGTCCAAAAAATATGGTATTATCAATTCTGCCTGCAGCTATTATGTTACAACTCTGAACTTTTTCTGGAAACAGGACACAAACAAGTCTTCGTAAGGCGCAACAGGCAGAAATAAACAATAAAAAAAAAAAAAAAAGAAATTTATATCGATCAAAATGTAATTGAAATAAAATACCTGCATGTCCTTAAATCCAAGTTCATGGAGAGTTTTCTCATCATAATCAGTCGTTAACTCATGACCAGATGAAATCATTCGGACAGGACCCATAAGGCCACCTTTGAAAACAGAAAATCCTCTATTAGCACTAGGAATTTGTACTTCAACGCTGTTTTAATTTTATGCAATAAAGATATAAAAAGACTACATTTATTGATAAAAAAAATGCAGTAAAGGCTTATATAAACCATGGAGCTGCTTTCTTGCACACATGGTATGTTAAATGAGTATGTCAATGGGTTGCCGAACACATCAAAACAAATACATGTAGCACTGTACACCAATACACATCCCTAGCTAAAAAAAAGAACTCAAAGAAATACCAATTCACTTATAAAGTGAATATACAGCAGTCTCTAGCAGAGAGCTCAGGGCTGGGTCATGCAGGACTTTTAAGAGTTTGCTTTTATGTCCCATCTCCAAAAAGGCTGCAGGGTGTGCGAGCTTGCACATTACATGTATTGTTCTTTATCAGTTAGTCTCTGGGCTCTTAAAAGTGTCTCAACTCCTAGTAAATATCAATATACAGTGTGCTCCAGCTCTGCACACCTTGCAGAAACATGCTTCAGCCCTCATGTCAGGAACCTACTACCATGGGGAGTTCAGCAAAAAATCTCATGAATTGGTTCAAAATATTATATTTTTATTCATTCACTCTATAGGATGCACTGCCATTTTCCCTCTGATTTTTAAGTTAAAAAATGAATCCTATAAAGCGAAATGTAAGGTATGTTGTCTCCTTTAAGGCACAAGGAAAATATTTCTAAGCATTATCAACACCACATGGCACAATAATCACAAGGTCTTTATAGAAAGAAAAGTTATTCTGGATAACGTTACTCTAATTATTTTTCCAGGCCATGCAATTTTCCGTTCAGGATGAAACATTTAAATAGATTTCAGCTGTTAACTTATAATTATGGATCCCCTGAAGAGTGTTACACACCAGTAACTACAGTGCATTAGAAAATAAAAACACAAGAAAAAACAAGATTTGGTAAATTTTCCACAAGTCAAGTTCCTTCCACTATGGCTAAATACTTCCCTTGATAAACATAACAGAAAATGATCCCTTAACATGCAAAAAACCCAGCCAATAACATCCAAAACAATAGGGGTTACAGTGTGATTTGAAGCAAAGCATTTAGTGGGGAATATAAAATGACAAAAGAAAATGTACAGATGGTACATTAGTGCAGTACGGTGAGGTAACATACCATACCATACATACTTTTTCCAGAAGCAGACACTAACAATCATTTAAAACAACTGGCACACAGAGATGTCAATGGCTGCATAACATGTATAGACATAATATGTATAGATACCATCCAATAGGTTCCTGTATAAAACATATTTAGCAGTAGTACATTGTGAAACCAGCTTTTCCTTTTAGCATTACAAAAAGTTTAGAGTTTGATGTAAGGGCCTTTTTAGGCAAGTTGAGCATCCGAGGGTGCGTTACACATCATTAAAAGATTTATTCTTATAAAGCATTAGAATAGAACAACAATTATACAAATAGGTTACAAAACTAGTGGGCCACTTTCTACCCTAGTGACTTCTGTTAAGTGCTAACCTACTTTCTCTTCAATAATGGCAACAACGCTTAATATTTAATCTTTTGTTTTCGATACAACCACCCCATCACTCATCACTGCTGGAGAAGTGCTATGTGTTCCTATGTATTAGTAGTACCACAAATGTGAGTGATGAAAGGCAGTGGGGCAATTGCTTTAAATATGTGGGGGATCACATATTTGAGAGCTACATAATACTGTATATAGTCCCAGTACAATAACTATGTACTAATAAAATTCTAGTTTGGACATTTCAAAAGCTTAAAGCAAGCAGACCAGGTACAGACCTGCAGATATGTGCCAGATCGATTGCCGCTTCGAGCTATCTGGCCCATATAATATGCACCCATCTCTGTTGTCGAGCGGGACCAATCAATAAATCGGACGGCTCAAATATCGAGCCGTCAGTACCATGCTTAAGGCAGCATTCACCTGTACGCTTTCCGGGCTGCTGACAGTAAAGTGCCCGCCTGCACACTATGTCCCCATTCTATCAATAATTGACAGTTGCCAAGACACCCCTGTGAATGCCCCCTAAACCAATATGAAGTTTTGCTTTATTTTTTTACTGTAACAGAAATGATGTAATTGCTCACCAGGAAAATCACCTTTACGACTACTCTGTCCAAACTCTTGAAGCTGCGGCTGTTGATTAAGCTGATCTTTTTGTAAATTTTCATACCAGTGAGTGACTTCTGCCCGCAGGTCAGCTACCTGGTCACTTGGATACATTTCTATTGTCATCTAAATGAAAACAAATAAAAACAAGAATTTAGAGATAGCCATAGAAAACATATCTGCTATTTTGCGAAGATAGTAATAACCTGACCTTATCAGGAAGCCCTGCAGGTTGGCAAACAATTCTAAGAGGCAAGGACTGCTTGTCATTCAGT
The DNA here is from genome assembly GCA_036250615.1 of Ptychadena robeensis. Lineage (NCBI taxonomy): Eukaryota > Metazoa > Chordata > Amphibia > Anura > Ptychadenidae > Ptychadena > Ptychadena robeensis. Next base: position 137,350,306 of record CM070035.1, read on the forward strand.
GCTTTCAGGTGGCTGCTGATACCAGTCCCCTCAATCTGCCATTGTCTAAGGTGATAGGCAAACCTATGGGAGAGAGAAAACGGTAGCTTAATGAAATTATTTAAACATTTATTAAATACCGCTATTATTTCATCCCAAGGTATCAACCAACAGGGAAAGACCAAGTTCTCCAAGTATTGTGCATCGTCCTTAAAATCAAACTAGTCTTATTACAGTAAAAGCCCAGTGCAATACATTCTGTTGGCCTGTTGTATGAACTGCAAAATGCTACACGGAATTGTTACACGGAATGAAGATTTAACAAAACCTATTACTTCAGATTTGTTAACAATAACATATTTAAAAAAAAATTAGGTTGAATTGTTAGTGTACCAGAAAAAAAACCTGTACAATGTTCATGAAAAACAAAGCATAGCACTCAGAACTTTTCTATAACCAGTGGTGCACATAAGTGGTCTGCCAGTACACAAATGGGGTCAAAACCTAGTTATACAAGCCTTTCAGTGCAACTTTCTGCCCTCTTCTAGACCAGGAACACATACATTGATGGTGTGCTCTAAAAAAAAAAAAAAAAGTGATGCCTTCATATACGTCATGGGGGCAGACCCAGAAAGATTGTTGTGTACACCGATGCAGGGAGTCACTGGTGGATTTTGGCGGACAGGTGAATTTGCCCACAGTTATCTCGGGGTGAAAAACACACAGGAGGTTAAGAAGCAATTCACTTTCAATCTTAAATTCACCTGCAGCCCCTCCTATTGAAGACCTGTTCAAACCTTTAATCATGTAGCCTCTTCTATCCATTCTATAGGTATACACAGATAGATTTGTCCATTCGATTAATATAAAAAAACTATCCTATTCAATCAGTTGTTTGAAAATCTATTTCTTTATTTTCAATTGATCAGACATGTTAGTAAAATTCAGTCAATCGTTCAAGTGTCTAACAAGTTTTCTTGGTATTTCCATGGATATGTATACAATGGTATTATGGAGCATGCATACAGGGCTTGAAAAAGTAATCAATCTGTTTAAAATCTATCCCATTATGTGGTGGTAAAAAACTGTTGAAATATAATAAGATTGAATTTAACGTGATCATATTTTATGTCAATCTAATGAAAAATCGTTCATGCTAGCAATCCCATAAAATGCAAAGCTTATGGTTGCTTGTAAAGGGAAGGTTCCAAGGATCGTGCCCACAACTAAAGGGTGTGGAAAGAGGGAAGCAGGTAAGTAAATCAATGCACTTACAGGCTTTAGCGATTGAGCAATTCCCCCTTATCCCACTAATTAAACATCTTAAACTACATATCCGCATAGCAGGTGTATACTTTTTATAAGCGGATATCGCTGAAAACCACAGAAGAAAACAACACCTAGTATATATTTTCTTGAGCTAAAATGACAGCACTTTTGCTTACCGTCTCCTGAAAGCTTCAAGATGTGTTTTTAGCATCAACAGACCCCTTTCAATGATGGTGAGACTCGACTGTGCATCCTGCTCCAGGTTACTAGAAGCAATCATGAGGCTTTCCATACACTTACTGATGAATTCATGCTCTTTTTCTAGTGCTGTTTTTCCTAAAAAATATATAATTTTCATTAAATTGATCACATTTTAACAAATATTGATAATTATAATAATCCTAAATGTGAAAATGGATCTCAAGTAAGAAAATAAAATAATATCATTCTTACCATTGATGTAATAGGAGTTGATGTACTGGATAGCAGCACGGCTTACATCTCCACTTTGGGCTCTCAGCGCAATCCCCCAAAACTGGTCCATACCACACAACTAAAAGTACAAAAGTTCAAAACCAAATGTTATCAATGGATGCTGTTTCAGCTAAACTGAGTAAACAGTAGTTTCTATAAAATTTAGGGAAGCAAACAAAGAGCCAAATTCAAGAGTCAGGCCCACCTGAGTCACATGATATCACAAAGATTTGCATACATTTACAATAATAGTAAAAACTCGAGATAATGAGAGATTAGGCATTGTATTGTGTCTTTGTAATCCAGCTACAAAATCCAAAACTCACCTCAGAATTTGAGCCGCCATCATAAGCACTGGTTGCTAGACGAGCAAGATTACAAAGATGTTGAAACAGGTTCAGTCCTGTCATGCTGATGATTTCAGGTTTTAGCTGGGGCATCTACATAAACAAAAATACAATTTCAATACAGCATTAGGATTGGTCTAGATGAAAGGAAACAAGACTCTACGACAAATGAATTACCTTTTCCAAGAATAGATGTTTATAGGTCTCCATACCCATGGCGTGTTGGTCCTTGCTGCGCACCTGATTTAAGAACCAGTGTAAGGCATCGTCATAACACTCCAGGTCTTCAACAAGGCAGTGCCATAAGATGTCTACTTGCTCTAAACTTAGCCCTGTAAATAACAAATTAAACCAATCATTTGGTAAAGCAACAACAACACATTACAAATACATACAAAATTATTATTGAATGATAAAATGTCTAAAATACTTATGTTGAATCAGATTTCAAAACAGTATGTGTTTATATTGGTTTGTTGTTTATAATAAAAAAATGTATTTATTGGAAATGTGTTTTTTTTTTACTTTGAATTGTATTGGATACAGTTATCACTGTATCCAGTACAATTACCTTTGGCACCCTCTCTTCCCTGGTATGATGAACCCCCTGGGGTGGGGGGGGGGGGGGGGGGGGGGGGGGAGGGTCTGCTCTCCTCCAGCAGCTTGTTCTTCAATTCGGAGCCGCCGTAGCAGCGCAGAATGGTAAATCTGCGCTGCCGGGGCTCCAATCTTCACCGAACGGCTCCATCTCGTCCAGTGCAGGACGAGATGTAGCCGTCAGGAATGGCAGGGGGGTAAAGGTCATACATATCTGACTAAAGCAGAAGAAAAACCTTAGACCACTAGTACCATTTACGCTATATAAAAGGTTTCCCTAATAACAGGTATTACAATTATTTTAATGTCAACCGAATCTGGATCAATCCATGCTGTAATGTATGCTATCAAATAGTTATATTAGATATACACAAGCTAAATCAAAACCAATACAGAGAAGTATCACTTAAAACACATACGAAAATGGTCTGGTGATCCCAGGGTTGAGAAAACGCACGTCAAAAACTGAAGCCGAACTTGAACCTCAGCACTGTGACTGTATCTATAACAGAAAAAAAAATTAGATGGTAAAACAAAGAAAACTATTTACAAAATAATTTTACCTATCATAGCAAGCACTGGCTAAAATCTTCTTAGATTGTCTTAATTGAATACTAAACGTTCCTTTCAAAAATGGAAATTAAGGGCTTATATAACCCATAAGGGTTTTATTTAACCTCCTGGGTCTTTGGCCTTAGTGGACTAGGGCTGAGGTTCATCCATCATGAAACTCAGCCCGAGTTAACTATGAAAAAACTTACCTGTCTGCCGGATTCCCCTGCCGATTGGGAGCATCAGCATGTATGCCGTTGCTTCTGGTCTGTCTCTGGTTGCATCAACCGTGACGCGAAGGGGGCGGGGTAGGCGGCACTATAGACTTCCATGTAAATGAGGGGTGTCACCTTTTCCCAGAATAACTCCGGAATTTATGTAATGCACGGGACCTCCGGGCGGGTAGGAAATTGCGACGGAGCATGTTGTGCCCAGGAGGTTAAGCACCTACACAGTTTTATATGGTGGTTATAACTCCAATGTGTGGTAATAATTCACAGCATTACTTTCTTACCCTTTTCTATGACAATTCCAGACAATGAACTATTTTTAATATTCTGCAAGCCTAAACTTACCAACTTATCTTAACTTACCAACAAATATAGAAGATAAACTATCCTCATCTCATTCTGGGTGACAACAATGCTATGTCTGAAGAATTAAAACTCCATGCAGCAGGGGGATTGGTTGAGAAGCAAACTTCTCGATTAAAGGTTGCTTATATTTGTATGCATCTCATATCCTTGCACATGTGCAATACTGCAACATAACCTAACCTTTCTAAGAATATATTTATGAAAAGGGTAAATCGCCTTGTTCATGTGTTAGGTTTGTATTGGGCAAATTTTTTCTTCCTGTGTCCAAGACTAGCCAGGCCCCCAAATCCTAAATGCTACACATATACAGACATTAAAATGATTTTTCCCAAAAATGATGACATAATGTTCCTGGCCTATGTTAATGTCCCTTCCCTCCTAACTTGAATGCACACAACTGTTCTTTGTATCTTCAGTAATTGTGGGGATGATACTATGTTTAGGGGGGTTGTAATTAACTCACAAAGTCAGTGGAATTTTCAAAAAGAAATCCCACCATCTTTAGTAAAACCATCTCCAGCATGCATACATTTCACAAGCCCGATATACCACTAAAGGCTCCACTATCCGTTAAAACCCTGGATTCCAGCTCATAGTGGAGCCCTAGCCTTAAGCGAGTTTAAGCCCAAGCTGGAATTGGCTTACAGAGAGAAAGAGCAGGGGGAGCACAGAGATGAGCTTGCAGCCTCTCTATGTCAGAGGCTGCAGAACAGCGGACGTCACCACCCCTCTGACGCCACTAATTGTACACACCCTCTGCAATCTTTAGGTTGGGAACCCCTGCTGTCCCCTGTTGCTCAAAACATAAATCAGTGAACCTGAGGTGTATATGCCCCTAAAATTATTTATTCTTTTTTTTTAATTAGGTACATTTGGGTTACAAAGACTAGTTTGGGGAATTTTACACTAATGCAAAATAAAATCTAAAATGACCATTAGACAATTACTGGACTAAAAATAAATACATTTTACAGAAACTTGCAAAGGGTAACGTATTTCTGAATGCACTTACAAAACATGTTTGTGCCTTCCATCACGGATGGACTGAATGTAGTGCACCAAGTTATCGAAGAAAAGCTTCATCATGTTTAGCTCCTTCTCTGCCCACCTAAAAGGAGAAGAATATGTTTTATAAACAAATTGCTCTGTAAGTAAGAATTGACAAGGAAATAAAAAAGTGTTTTTTGAAATAACATTTCTATGTTGTTATCACTGACTACACAAGAATGAGCAGTTCGATAACTGCAATGCTTGGCCCACAGGAACTTGACCCACAGCTCCTGTCTCCTAGGCTGATAGCACAAGCCAATCAACATGTGGACATTTAAGAAAGACTATTACCATATTTTTCGGCTTATACCAGTGGTTCCCAAACTGGCACTGGCCCTCATTTTGAACCTGTATTTGAATGGGGAGGGGGGCTCGATAATGTTCCTAAATAGAAAAGGGGGGACCTGCAGGGAAACTTTGGGAACCACTGCCTTATACAATGCACATTTTACCCCAACAAATTTGGGGGTAAACTGCTTGCATCCTATATGGTAAATGGAGGATCATCCATGGCAGGTCGCGCATTCTATGCATCGGATTCTTGGCCGATGGCTGTTCGCTCCATGCTACCAGCCATCTGCCTAGAATGGCGGATTGTGTGTATGTCTGTCCCAGCCATGAAGGACAGAAATCTGCTCAGCTGGGACAGAGCTGACAAGCAATGTGCTTGATAGCCCAGAGTTTTGTATGGCAGCTTGACCTGACATACACATCTGACTCTATATACACACAGTTCAGAAGCAGAGAAATCCTCCCTGTGCTACTGATGTGTATGGTAGAGCGGGGACAGGGAAGCTGACAGCAGCTTTAAACTTTTTTTTATCCTCAAATAAGATGCTACGGTAGATGGAGCATCTTATAGAGCGATAAATAAGGTCAACTACCTGTTAATAGGCAGAGAAAAAGTGATAAATTGATCTTCAAGTTTCATAGTCCACTTAACACCTAAAGATTCGTGAAAGATATGCTGCAGATTTGTTGGCAACTATAGACTTTGATAGTAAGACTGAGAACTTTTCTTTTTTTCACATAAATATGCTCAACAAACAGTGGATTTCAATATTTCATGCATTAGGTAAAAAAGGCAAAATCAAAACCTACATTGTAATCCAGTGGGTGTCATAGCTGCTCCCAAACTGCTGGAACGTCCCAAATAATTTAGGCAAAAGTCTCAGGGACACAACAACAGACCTAGAATTGACAATAAAGGGGATTAAACATCAAATTACTGGAGCCTTCATGGATTAAGGAGACACTTGTGCTGTGCCTGCCAAACTGCATGCTGCAGGGCGTTTACGGTAACGCAGGCATTGCGCATCACCATAAACGCAAATACATGGCTAATGTGAAAGGTACCTTTCTCATGGAATAACATAACCGTTCTCAAAGTCTTGCAAGATTTTAAGACTCAGCTGGAGAAACTAATGCCAAATATTATGTATGTGCTAGATTCCCAGAGAATGCATCATGAGGACAGAAAAGTGGAAGAGGAGTTCTTGCAAGCACAGATGATAGTGACACAGCATTTTTGGGGTTGTGTGGCATTACCGATCACGTCAAGGTGAAGCAGGGGGGGGGGGG
>CM070035.1:137356786-137382845 GCA_036250615.1 Ptychadena robeensis
GTTGTTTTCGATACTCCCACTTTAAAACATTTTACTCTACAGCACAGAGTATCGACTGCCCTTTAGGGATGGTTTTATTTTTCTGAAAGCTCAAGCTTCCTTGCAACATCTTTTCAAACAAATATTGTTAAAACGTACAGTTAGGGCTTGTCCCCACTTGCGTGGCCAGACATGGTGCGGCACAGATTTGATTCTTTTTTATTCATTTAAAATCGGCTTGTCCTCACTTGGGAGGCTGGCCGCAATCTGAAATGTGGACCCCGCGTTTTTGGCCTCATTCTCTATAGGTGCGATTCGAGGAGGGCTGCATTGGTTCTCCATAATAAAAAATAAAAAAACGTGGCAAGGCGCGAGCTGTCGACCACCCCCAGTCGACGCATCGCGGTAGCCGCCAAAGTGGGGACAAGCCCTTACAGATCATACCAAAACGCAATTTTAAAAAGATAATTGTACAGGTTTATAAACATACCATACCCGAGTCATATGTAGATGTAACAATACATGTTAAAGTCAAGCAAAAGCAAAACCCCTACAATTAGAATAGTACATATTGATTGCAGTGGTATGTTACACAACTTATCTAACAAATTTCTAATAGTGTGTACTGAAGTATAAAATAATAGAATAATATTACCATGCAAGACATTTAAACCTGACCTACCTGTTATTAGCCAGGTTTTCCAAACAGCCTTCAATGAAACGCATTCTAATCTGCCGGTCTGTAAACCAACACACCAAGGAACAAAGAAGTTTCTCTGCTTCATTTATTAAACCTTCCGATAAGTGAACCTGAAGCATAAAAACATGCGCTGGTTACTTGCAATGTAGAGCTCTCACACTGGTGACAATTAGAAGGGAATCCTGCCCCCTCTTCAAAAAACAACCAACTTACAGCATCTTCATCTTGAACAAGATCCCAAAGAAGCGTATTCCCCTTCTTGCAGACATTATCTAGGTTGATGTCCATCACTGCATTACTGTTGTACTGATGTTTATGTACAGAGGGACCTGAACAACCAACAAAAAAAGAGAAACACCGGAAACAGCTAATTATAGTGTCAGAAAAACAACATACAGCAGATTATACTACACATTGTCCTTAACCTTCAACATAGCAAAAGTAACATTAAATATTTTAACTATAAAACATAGATTTTTTTGGTTTTATCAAGTAAAAAGTGAAGTTTTGATAACTATATTTGAGTTCCTGAAGAACAAAGGTGGCTATGCACCCCCAAAATCAGGGGAAAAATGGCTGCTTCTTATGGTCCGAATGTACAACCAGTGGCCGTTAGGGGCCGCACATTGGCGACCTGCCAGCATCCTCGCTCTCCCGGCAGATTGGAGATCTGCACACAGCCGAATCGCCCAACTTAACTGTATTGATTATATCAGCAGAGCCCTAGGAAAGCTGCACTCACACTGGCAGCTTCCTCACACATATGCAGCACTGAAAACGCGGTGTTTCCAGACATGTGTCTTACTGTTGAACAATCCACCAATTCCTTCACTGAAAGACTGTTACAAACATCAACTACTCTTTAAAACATAAAACTGTTGGTTGTGAACGTTTTAAACCCACACCCTTGTGATCTTGAACTTTGCTACATAATAAAGATGTTTGCTCCAATATTATTTATACTTTTAATATAGTTGAAGGTTTTAAACCATGTATTTATTTGTGAAATAGAACACATGTAAAATGTAACAATGTGATATTAGGAACACTACACTGGAGGATTGCAGTAAAGAACAACTCTTACCTTGACTCAGGTGCTCATGGTAAATCGAAGCCAAATTGGGAAGGTGCTGCTGGAGATGAGAGGTCAGCTCAGCATGAGAATTAATCTGAACAAGTTCTTCCTCACAGCCAGACTCTTCACCATCAAAGTCGGCCATGTTTTTCTCAGATTTTGCACTAACTTGTGAGCTACTACAACTTACGTCATCCGCACTTAACATGTCATCTACCATGTGCCTGGAAGGGAGGAACAATGGGGTAATGCTCACACTGACAAATGGGTTGATCAAGAAAGCTCTGATAAAGTAAGGCGACAATAATTAGCAATAGTAAAGCAATAACTGGTACCCTTAATTGCAAAGAATGTAATTAGAGATATTTTCTTCAAAATGATTACAAAATGCAGCAAAGTCATATTTACAATGTTCAGTTTTGGGTTACTAGATTCTCAATAGAGGTTAGCGCTTGCTTTCCCCTTGGTGATATTTTTTTAAACAGCTCAAGAAAAAAAAACCACACAAAGTTAATGGATAGATCTGGGTCAAATAGTTGATCCGGGATTAATAAATGACATACAGTTATGCAGACTTTATTAAAAATAGATAGAAAATGAAAGGAATGTACAGAAAGACATTGTCATCATTAGTAAACTAAGACATTTAACTTACCCCTCATGCTGGTGGTGGTGGTGATGATGGTGGTGGTGATGATGATGGTGGTGGTGGTGATGTTGAGGACCAATAAACCGTCTGCAGTTGAACAGCTCGTTCCCGATCGCCTCTCCAAGGAAGTCTCCACTGCGGGTGATGCAGGTGTCATGAGAGCCTTGCATGTGGCCACCACTCATCTCCCCCGTCATGTCATGTTCAGGCTCTTCTGAGTGGGAGCAGGCATCCAAGATGCGAATACGACTATCACCTGGTTGAACAGACTCTGAATTAAAAACCAGGTCCTTGCATGTGCCATTGCTTGTTGCACCAATATCCGCTGTCCCCTGGGGCTCCCCCAAACAAATACCCGCTTGAGAATCCAATTTTCTCTTCTGTAGGTCAACTACTCTGCTGCTCTTTGCTGGGTTGTGAGAATGCTCATCCTCTTCTTCTTCCTCCTCCTCCTCCTCCTCCTCCTCCTCTTTTAAGGCTTCCATGTCCGCCATGTCTTCTGAATGAACCTCGCTCCCTGGGCTGCCTGCAGACTGACTGGCATGGCTGGAATTGACCTCATTGCTTGAGCCATCACTGTGCCCGCTGCTGCTCCCTGGACCACTGCTGGCATCTTCACCACTGTTTGCCGTTTCATCTGAACTCCCTTGCATGGATTCCTGAAAAAGATGCATAAAAACATGTATGTGTAATGGACTGTATTTACAAATGTGGCTCTAGATAAGACATGGGCAAACTAAACTAGATCCTGCTTTTTAATCCGGTCCGTTGTCACCTTGATGAAAAGATGCTCAATGTCACCTCTGCTTGTTCCCTGCAATGAGCAAAGATAAGTTGGGAGTTTTCTCTTGGCTCTTTGCAGTGAATGAGCGGAAGGGAACCAGAGTGTCTGGTCACCAAGGTCTCTGTATTTTTTAACTACCTTTCTGGTAGTACAATGTCCCTTCTGCATGCCCCCAGCATCAATAACCTCCTTGGCGTAACGGATGTTTCACATAATTTTTTCTGGTGCAATGTGGGCTCGCACAGCAGGGGCGCATTTGCCTGATCCCGCCACTGGCAGTTTGCTTGAAGAACAAACTGTGACTGTACTAGGTTCAGGCAGAACACCAAGGAGGTTAATAAAACTGGGCACATGAGGAATTGGGATACCTATGGCGGGCCGCCGTTACAGGATCTTTTCTTTGCCCGGCCCATCAGTCAATTTAAGGACCCATTGTGGCCCACAAGTCAAAAAGTTTGCCCACCCCTGCTCTAGATGGTTGTGTAAGCAAGGAAACTTAATTATTAAAAAAAACTATAATGCTTTAGAAGAATCTAATGCTGAAACAAAACTTTCAGAAATTCCAGACAACACACATTGTGAAAGTAAAACCAAAACTATGACACATTTGCTTTGCAAATCCTGACTAGTAAGACAGATCTGAAAGAAAATCACTATAAATTCAGGTTGGACTGATAACTGTTCAACTGTTATTCTTGAAAATAATTTAGCTTTAATGAAGAGCAGGCATTTACCATTTAAACCTATTTAACAGTCTGGTATTGACATTTGCTTACATGTGACAAAGATAAAATGTACTTATTACCTCCCAACCCAAAATTACCCCCTGCGCAAATTTACGCGTAAGAACGGAGATCTTCTGTTGGAGATCTGCCAAGTCTGTTGACATTTCAGTACTGCGTCTCATCTCTCTTGCCCACTACTGAGTCGTAAAAGCTCCCTAAGTCTACCACAGACGCCCATCTAAATACCGTCTACTATTGATATTAAAGTTCCAATAGAAGTCTATAGTAAGAGAGAGGAGCAGGGAAGGAGTCACTCTGCAAAGCTTGCATATGTAGATTTAATGAGATGCTATACAACAAAAAGATTTCAATCTATTAACCTCCCTGGCGTTATGTCCAAACTCAGCATGATGTTGGATCAAACTGTGCCCGTGCCAGGATCAGGCATAATTACCAGCTCTCCGTGAACCTGCAGTGCTGCAGGCTCACGGATGGCTTCGAACTACGATTCTTCCGTGCCATCTGTGAAGCCGACATCCATATCGTGTTTTTGACACCAGCGTTGTGTAGAGAGCCAGGGGGAGGGTGGGGAATCATGGTGGGGTGATTGTCCATACTGTGGCTTTTCAGGGCATACAAAATGGCCACGGGGGTCAAAATCACATTTTTCTTTAATACAACTGAAACTTAAATAAATTCAAACAAGTGAAAATACAAATACTATGTGATCTAGTACCTCTGTATCGGAAAGTCTCTGTTGTACATGCTTAGATCTCTTCAGTATTTGTTCATCCATCTCGATGTCACTTCCACCACTGTGGTGAGTGTCACTGTTATCACTGCTCTGAGGGCTAGCTGCTGGTGAACCTATAAACATCAAAGTTTATCAACTTATATTCATAGATAGCTCAGCATATTTATTCATTACATCAGTAATATGATAAAAAAATAAAAAAAAAATAAAAAAAAATAAAATGATAAAAATACATGCTTACATTACAAAAGCATTTTGGTTGCCATGGACTCACCTTTCTTGTTGCCCATTGGTAGATTAGTATTCAGTAATGATGCAAAGGAGCTCTGTTTAGAAAGCTGGGCTTTAGCCGCTAGTGCATTATTCCACAGGGCCTTAATCAACATTGAAGCCAAATACAAGGTCTATAAAAAGAAACAACTTTGTGTTAGAAGAGTACTTGTGGCTCACGATCAAAGGACACAAAATCACTGCTTGAACACATGGAGGTTTCAGGTCTGCATGTGCCAAAAACTTGGGCAGGACAATTGAAAAGCATTTCCAAAACATTTTAGGTAGACTCTTGCGCACAGTAGGTTCATTATTTTCTAAATGCATACTTTATACAATGAGAGCAAATACATCCAAAATGAAAATGAAACTGACTTATACTTAATTACCTCTTTATCGTTATTACAACGCCTTCGCCTATTCACCTTTTTAACAAATTGCTGGCTTAAAAAATATAACACTATCTTAACCTCCTTGACAGTTGTTCGGACATAAACTTAACATAAACTCTGCCCTAGCCGGGATCGTGCACCAACGCCAGTCCCTTACGAGGCAGCAGCGATTCTGCATCGCTGCAGCCCCCAGATAGTCTTCGGTGCCACATTTTCAACTGCATACAATGCCGATACAGTATAATAGAAGGGCGTCACATTCCCAGGCCATTTTAGACCTGTTGTGCTATCTTGTTTATATGGGAAAAAAGTTTTTCTGTATTTTCTTTACTGCTTCTCTTTGGAAACCATATTCATTGTTCCTTAAAAAAAAAAAATCAATAACAACTATTGAAAAGAAAACACATAAGTTAACTTCTCAAAATTGTTGACTTACTATCTTCTAGTGACTACAGCAACTTTCAAAATAGTCCAACTTAATAGTGTCAAGAGTTTTAAAAGAAATAACACTTTCAGGTCAGACGGAAGTGATTATTTTTTTCAGTACAGCAGATTCTGTGACTGCACTTACTTGTTCTGTATGTGCACTAGGATGAAGGCCAGATACCAAATTCAGGAGATGTCTTAGAGGCACAGGATCCAAGTTTTTTATTAATGAGGGAAACAGGTCATGGATATAGCGACTGCAATGCTTTAACTGCAATACAAAAAGTATGTAAATAACATTTATGATTTATGAGACAGGCGGGTAAATCGGATACTTCAAATACCTATATATCTTTTATACATATACTCTGTAAGTAAAAGAAAACACACCTGTGCAGCTGCCCAGATACAGTCAATGTGCTGAGTGCTCAGTCTGCCCTCTGCAGCCAGAAAGTTTAGGATAACTTGGCACTGTTTGATGATCTGGAAAAAAAAGAAAAATACCCCAAAAAGTTGTTTTATATATAATAATTTTAACTTTGATTACAAGTAAATTTAAATATATATCATACCTCTATGTGAAGGTTTGGTCCAAAAATATGCTCCACCACATTGTTGCTGATCAGCCAATCTGCAAGTTCCTTTGCTATGGACCTGAAGGCAGTAACAGGTTAATAACTGTACAGAATTTCATAACTAGAGACCGATTAAATTTGAGTTAACAGGAAAAAAAATCCCTGTGTAAGAGACTTCCGAAACAGATGAGAAAATACAAACATTAGAAAGCAGAGCCAGCATGCCTATACATCCAACACAGCCACCATCTTCTACATTTCCCAGCTTTACAAAGAACGAACTACACACAGATCAGTTAACAGAGGAGTCCGGTATAAATATAACTTTTACCCATTTGTGACTATAGAAAGACATGCTGGCAAACCGTACAACCCCAAAAGCAAAATTTTGACCATATGCACTTACGTCTCTGTGTCAGATACCAAGGATTCGTTGTTGCAGACATCGTTAAAAGTATGAAGTTGGTTCTGAATAAAAAAAAAATAAAACAAAGATCTAGATCAGCGGTGGCCAACTGAGTTAATATGGAGGGCCACAACTGCAGCCCTCAGCATCACTAAAGGGCCGTACATTTTCAATCTAAACTGACTTGTATAAGCAGGGATAGCTAAAAGACATTATTGTTAATCTTTATTTCTTCTTGCATTAGGGAACACGATTGATTTAAATGTGATATGCCCGTATTCTGAGGTTATGTGCCGAAATATATATTATACAATCACCCCCCGGTCATTGGTGGATAGTCAGAGCATAGGCACTCGCCAGTCTGCTGATCCCCCACAAACAGGAAAGGAGGAGAGGCAAGGGACTCAGGCGCCATCTGGGTCACTGATTGGCTTTTACGTACACCTATCACGTAAGTTTCTCTCTTCTCTTCCTCTTTCCACTCCAAGTTTCCAGGCGAGGACCTGTCAGTGGGCGATCAGTGGACAGATGAGCTCCTATGCAATGACAGGTTTCGGGGGTCACAAGTGAAGGACCGAGGGGGCCGAAAGAAAGGCCAAAGGGCCTCATGTGGCCCCCAGGCTGCAGGTTGGGAACCTGTGATCTAGATGTAAAACTGGGTCAAGAAGTGTCAGAAAGAGGAGCAATAGAAAGTACAAGGAAGAAACCTCTAGAGTAATAAAAATTAAAATGCTATTTAATATCTAAGAGAACTAGAGCCCATCTGAACGTATGTAACCGGACAAGACCAAAACCTTACTGAGAACAATTAAAAATCCTAGAACTGCCAACATTATTCTTTGGTCATCCTATATGAGCACCTGCAACCTTAAAGCTTTAAGGTGTTAAATATTATATAAAATGAGGAAGAAATAAAACCTAATCAGGTACAATGGTTTCCTAACTAATGCTAGCCATACACATGCCGATTACTGGCCGATTTTTTATCTGACCGACGGGCGTGCACGCTCGTGCCGTCGGTCAGGTTAAAAATCGGCCGGTAATCGGCATGTGCCCACATGGGGCGACAGATCCCTGTCGCCCCACTGCTCGGCCGGCCAGGGAACGGACATGTCCGATAATCTCTGGCCGGCGCGAGCCGATGAAAGCCAATGCCATAAGCTGCAATGAAGACGGCGTCTTCATTGCAGCTTATGGCCGGCACACAAAGGGTGCCCGTCCGATTGAAGGGGCCCCATAATGCACCGGGATGCTAATGTGATGACATCTTCACGTTCGCCTCCCGGAACATATCGGGACTAGTCTGCCTGCACACATCGGCGTGTGTATGGCAGGCTTAAACTCTAGAGGTCATTCAGTTATGAAAAAATCTTATTAAATAAAAGCAACGCCAGATCTATTTTTACCAAGAAGGGTTAACATTGTAATATGGCAAACACCTACCGTTATCTGACTCAAGCCAGCAAGCCTCATTGTTAGTGTAGGTGACATAAAATATTTGAAAGCCAAGTCAAGGCTCTCTTTATCAAAGCACAAAGCTGTGTCCAGAGGCTCTTTCACAGTGCTCCACATCAGGTCAGCCATGTTCCTAGCCGCACTTTGCCGCAGCTCCTGATCAGACAGTTTACACAAATACCTGGAAGAAAAAGAGAATATATGTAAATCAAAACTAAGAATTTCCCAGGAAAATTCCCCAAACAAGGACATGACAACATTTCCATGTAGCTTGAAGCAGCTCTTCAATTGGAAATCGGACAAAAATGTTGACAGTGGTTTGAACTTTGCTCATGTTATTAATAGTAAAGATCATTCTTTTGCTTTCTGAGTTCCACTTTAAGAGTTTACACCTTACTCTAACCAATCCCTATGCCATACAGAGGCAGGAACCACCAAAGTGAGCTTCTTTAGCTGTTTTTTTTTTTTTATGTATGTGGAAAGGATGAGGACCATGAACAGTGTGACCCCCCTCCAAGCATTAGCATTACGCCGTTTTTTCTCTGCGACCCCCTTCCATGCATTAGCAAATAGCATTATAAAAAATAAAATAAAAACTATCTCTAACCAGACTTTTTTCATAGGGTCTGGTATGCTCGGGGGGGGGGGGGGGGGGGGGGGGGGGGGGGGGGGGGGGGGGGGGGGGATAAGTGGATCCCACTTATGAAAAAAAAGCAATATAAGTGTATATGTATGTGCAAGGTGATATTATTCCTTTTATAGGTTGAACACATTGGTTAACGCATCAAAAACGCAAGTATGTCCAATGCAATCCCTATGGGTTTCTAAATGTATCCACGGTGCGTTAAGATTTCGTTCCGGAATGCACCATGGAAACCATTACATTGAAAACAAATGGATGGGCTTTATGCGGTTTTCGTGCCTTTTTTTTCGGGCAATAGCGGCAGAGTACACTGCCCATCCCTGCCTCTCTACACAGCACCGGTGTCAATTAGATGGAGGTCTATGGCGCCACACTCAGCCCCCTCGGTGTTCACCTTATTTGTACACTGGCGATTATGCCCGGTCCCGGCACGGGCACAGTTCGGCCATGTTGCATTGCTAAGGCATGGTTTTTGAAGCTGTAGAAACTTAGCCCACTAGGACAACACGGAGCTACATTCAAAAAGGAAAAATTGGAACATTTTAAAAATAATCTTACCGTATAACATAGGTTCTAAATGGTATGATGTGCTGCATAACAGCCGGGATGTGTAACCAAATTCTGATCTAAAAAGAAAGAAAATCAAAAAACAAAGTTATTAACAAAGTTGTACTTTTGACAATGTGCAGATTTTTTCCAAGCTGACTAATGTGTCTAGCATGTGGCATTCTTACACACCCATATCCTGTTACATTAATGTTTACATGTTTTAAAACCATGACTCTGCGATACATTTAATACTAAAAAAGATAGTTAGTAATCACCTAAGCTCGAACCAAATGTGCTTTTCAATACATTGGCCAATGAAAATCCTGATGTTTTAAAAGGTTCAAATGGAAACTTACATTGGACACAACAGTGATGAACGCATGGGCAATCAGAAAGGGAAGACTTTCAGGCGTCCCATATTCAAAGCAATCCTTCATAAGAGAGAGGCCATTTTTCCCACAGAACAGACACACATAACGGAGAAGATGCAAGGGGACTTCCACATCCTGAAATAGAATAGACAAAGCGCAAATGCATTTTCAAATAGATTTGTTGGGTCTCCATGGCCAATGTAAAATGGGTATGGAAACGCAAGATGCTGTACTTGGACTTTTGGCAAAGTTTTTAAATCATAGAGGAGACAGGGATTAATCAAATCTTAAATTACAAGCGTTAGTTCAAAAAACATTATACTATTCTACCGTCTCTAACTTAGAACCCCCCAACAATTTTTTATTTACTTAAGCAAAGGAACTATCCATTGTTTACATCACTGCATGTGCCAATAATAGGGCAGAATGTGAAGTAAGCCAAGTTTAATTGTTTTTTTAGGGGGGGTGTATACATAAGCTTTATTAAATTCCACTTAGCAATAGCACAATAGTAGAGTGCTGTACCAGAATTCTATTACGCCTGAAGAAGGGATCTGAGACATCCTGCTTGCCTCTCTAATTACTTCAGTCAATAAAGGGTACCACTTAAGCTGGGAATAGACGGTAAGACTTACCGTCGATTCCCAATCCGATTTCGGCACTAGGAGCGTGTGTGATGACGTCATTACGCCCGCCCGCTAGTGCAGAGAAACGGCCTGCACCCTTTAAAATGAACCGTCATGTCGGATCTGCGACGGCTGATTTTAGCACAATCCTGCTAGTTGCTGCATCCGATTCCTGCATGACCCGATCCCTAACTTTTTTATTCCTGATAACAAGGGCTAACTTTTTTTTCTGATAGAGTCCTAATCTTCAAATTGTGTTCATTGTCTAAAAAATTATTAAGAATCATGCTTTGTATCATGGGCACAAAAAGCTATACCATGTAGGATTTCATAGCAATGACGCTAAAATAATAGACACTGATCCTGCTGTGTGAATTGTGCCTGTTCTAGTAATGTCATATTTACACATGGGCCAATGCTAAGTAGATAATAATGATGCAAAGGATAAAATAAACATAATACCATGCATATGCCATTAACATTACAAAAATGTCCTGCAAAGAGGCAAACAACTGATTGTTTTAAAAGGCAGCTCCAGCTTCTATCTTTACCAAATACATGGTGCCATGACCAACTCGGCTCTTTCCAGCATTACATTTCCCTTTCAAAGATGCAGTGTTGTGAACTGGAAATTCCATATCACAAACCTCATCTATTTTACATGACTGCATGTCATTCATAGTGATTGCATTCTTGAACTCATAAGCCGCTCATACTTGACTGTGTAGAACCTTTTCCTTCACGGTATTTCAGTTACTACTTTAATAATATGGAAAAAACTACCTATTCCTTTTACTTCAAATGCATGGCATTGCAAATCACATTACAAACTGGAAACTTGATAGTTTTTCACACTTACATTCATGTCACAAAAGGCTCCTAAGAGATTGCTTTCTTGAGCTGAAATGTCCTAGGAGAGCAAGAGAAAATAATACTTTAGAAGCAATGCGACCAGTATGGTAACATTTAGTGGGCTTACCATAAACATAAAACAAGCATGAAACTGAAACTTAACTATTAAAACATATTTAAAAAAATAATCAGTAAAGCCCCCCATGCACACTTAGATTTCCACCCGAAAAATCGCTTAACCTCCCTAGCGCACCGCCCATATCGCGCCATTTACAACGGCACGATATGGGCGATCAAGGCAGTGTACATAGTACACTGCCCGCCGTTTCCGGCATCCCGCCGGAGCTCTACGCGCAGCTGTTGTCATTACTGACGACAGCTGCGCGGGAGAGAAAGCCGGCGCTCCTCCATTAACATGGAGGTCTATGGCGCCGGCCCCCCCCCCGCCCCCTTCCGCGTCACTGTGACGCGATCGGGGCGGAGCCGCCAACCCGGAAATGCTACGGCGATGTAAACAATCGCCGCAGCTTTCCGGGGAGGCATAAAGTCTCCCCATCGGCGGCTTCCCGGGCGGTTGAGGCGAGCCTAAAGCTCGGACGAGCTAGGCTTGTCTCAACCGCTAGGGAGGTTAACAGTCTGAAATTGGCTGCCAAATCGATCTAATGCCCCCCATACATACACAGATTTTAGCTTCTGGCAGACTAAAAACAATAAATTTATTTCAATCGTTCAATCGGAGATTGATTGATTGATTGATGGAAAATAGAATATACTCCACATGGAATAACCAATTTTTGATCGATTTTTTATTTTTGATCATCCATGAAATTGATAGTTTAATCTGGGGAGTACTGTGCAGAGGGCATGGTCATTTGATGACAATGAAGTATTAGTATGCAAATGATCAAGAACGATCAAAATCCGACGGTAACAAAATAATTTGTACTCAATTTGTACTCAATCGATCAAAATTTTCCGACATGTCCGATCATGTTTTGATCAATTTTTTTCAAAATTACGATCAAATTTAGTTGATTGGACCATGTGGGCATGCATCAATTTTCAGTCGACCGATCAAAAAATTGATCGGTTCTGTCGCCCACTAATATTTGTGTATGTATGGGGGGCATAAGCCATTAGGGACATGTCTATAACGTCACCATGCGCGGTCGATCTGCCAAAAAATTGGGTCACAATCTAAACGTTTATTGGGGGCTTTAGGGATCATGTATATGGCTTTTACATTTCAGGTGTCCATGTCCCAATGATTTGAGAGGGAGAACAAATAAACCCCACAAAACAAATTCACATTCTAGAATGTACATAGTCTTAAATAAATCTGTGGTGAAAAGGCTGAAGGTTCTATAGGTCATAAAGTATCTGTAATTCAAAGTCAGTGCAACTAAACTTTCTGATTTTCTTGATATATTTTCATCTCCAAAAAAACTAAAGCAAATTTGGTTCAACTGAATTCAAATAGTTTAACTGAACTGAAACATTTTTTTAAATAAAAAAATATTAACTATTTGTTTAAAAAATTTTTACTTTCTAACTACCCAACCCTTTAACCTCCCTAGCGTTCTGCCTGTACTGCGCGGGCAATGGCAGTGTACACTGCATAAAATTCCCACCCCTGTCCACATCGCCATCAAGACAAATGACACCGGTTGTGCGGGCTGGAAAGCCGAAGCCCCTCCATTAACATGACGGTCTATGGCGCAGCCCAACCTACAAACTTCACACAACCCCACACCGCGATCGGTGACCTCGTGCAAACCCAGAAATGCTGCAGAGAAGATCGCTGCTTTCTGGAGCCCGACTCTTTTTCAAACAAACTCTGGACAAGCTGGGCTCATCATGAATGTTAGGTTAAGCTATTTATATATTTACAATGGAAGACAGATACGTAGAGACAAGAGACAGATACCCAAAACTTACTGTCAGTGCCCAACCCCTCTAACCACATAAAACTGACTGAGCTTATAAACAGAAAAGCATGAGACTCTTATGGCATCATTGGAGACGCACAAAATTGTATATCAAAAATAAAAGGCAACACTCAATAATGTAACTTGATAATGGAGCCTATAACAAAAGTAAACAGTAGTTGTTAAGCAATTAGGGAAAAAAAATAACAATTAACTTTTTAGCCGAGTGACAAGTGCTCACTAGAGACATTCAGAGGCTGAAATTGGTATTGCTAAACACAATTGTTAAACGTATACAATTTAAACATTAATATCAATGAAAGGTTGCAGTAGGGGGTGTTGGGAATGTAAATTAAAAAAAGATTGGACTTTTAAGAGAACAGGGGGTTGGAAGTAAGATTAGGCACATGTGGGCCCATGTGTCCACTACGGTTTCCCTGTGCTGGCCGAAAAAAAGACATGCTCCAAAACATTTGCTGGAGGATTTCCCGTGACTTGCAGGCAGTCTGCTCATGGCTTAGGGTCCTATTAATTAAGCATACCAAAAACAGCATCAGGCACTGCTTTTTTATGTCTTGAGGACACATCCATTGATCTTCAATGGACGTGTCTTGGCGGCACCGACATTCCACAGCTTCATATCAGCACCGCGAGCACACTGCTTAGCAGTGTGGACACCGTCCCATTCATGAGAATAGGAAGTGTCCTCTGTGCGTCTTTTTCCCAACTGGTACATGTATCCAACGTGGGGGAAAAAGCAGTGGCCACAAGCCCAAAGGGTAAAATCTGACAAGAGAAAAGCACTGTTGGAATGTTATATGACTATGAAAGGTTGACATTTGGACTGCAGGTAGTCTCCGGGGTTAACAAATAACCCAGAAAATTGTGTTGTACTGTGAAAGTTACATTTGACCCAAAGCCAGCTGGTGACGTGGAGGCAGCTAATCTGAGATTCAATCAAGAACAGAGAGGTCCATCTGCAGCAGACTATACCATGCAGAAAGCTGACGCAGAGGACAGTGAGGGAGACCGTGAGGAAGACTGCACTGATTAAAACCATGCTACATATGGGGTGAGTACCAAACACCATCTCCTGGTACTAAGTAGCTCACAAAAATGTGCATCCCTGTATATATATATAATATATTGGGTATGATCTAGGGTTGCCTGGATTCATAGATTTTTTTATGATCAAATATAGGTAGAAAGTAGTTGCAATTGCTTGTTAGGCTGCTTATACACGGGTTGATGCCTGTGCAATTGAGGAACCCTCACAAGCAGCGTGATGACATCATAAAGCTGCACTCAAGTTTCCTCGATTGTAAAGAGAATCGGGCTGCAGCACTTCTAAATCGAACAGGGTTTACCAACATGTTGGTTCCCTGTTTGATCGAGTTTCCGGTGGCTGCAATCGATTCGAGCACAATCAATCATCGTGAACGTGCACAGTGCGATTGTGCTTGAATCAAATAAAAAAATCGAGTTGTGTATTCCTAGCTTTAGTGTGTCTAGGAAAGGCTGTTTAATTAAATCTATAACTTCACTGTGGTAAAAACAAGACCCATACTTTACTACTTGGAATAGACACAGAGGGTAGCAGGGTACGCAAAAATGAAACAGTCTTTTTGAGAGGACAATTCTCCCATAAATTGCAGAACTCGGAAATACCTCTATCGTGGGATGTGTGTTATGCTTGTAGGCCGTGTAGAGAGGAAACTGTATCTGAAAGATTTTCGCAACACACAACAACAGTTTTTCTTTTTCTTCGGTACTCCATGAACTATACAGGTCAGTGCTTTTTAGAGAGTCCTCTTCTGTTACATTGCAAGTTCTTCCGCTTTCTAACGGTTTGTCAGGACCTCCTTTACATGTTTCCAAGCGCCTCTCCTCCCCTTCATCCTCCTCCTCCTGAGTTTCTTTCTCCACATTCAGCAGCTCATCGGAAGGGTTGGCCTCATCCTGCCAGTTTGAATCAGGGCTAGTAGTGCAAATTTTTAAAAGCTGGTCCCTCAAGGCTTGGACTTGGCCAATTACCAAATTAATAAGGGCACACACCACTTGGTTGAAGATCTCCAAATGTTTATACTCCTTAAAGCAGCATAGACACTGTCTGGAGGAAGACAAACACAAACAATTTACAAGAAATCTAATGAAACAATCTAATATGGCGTACAATAACATTCTAAGGGTAGACCTCGGGGAAAAAGACTTCGAAGCAAAACTGCCCAATCAAAGTTAAGCACTTTATTTGCTTGAAGCAGGGCGAATGCATGTCTGATACGGCACGCGTCCAGTGAAAATCCATGGGTGTGTTCTGTTGATGCACACAGCCGCATGTTTGTCCATTGGTTTTCAATGGGTGCGTAATCGCTGCATTCAGGCAGTTACTGGGGTCATGAGAAGGCTAAAGCTAGCCACACATGGTTCGATTTTAACTTTCAATCGCCGTTTTCTATGAAAAATTCGATCGATTGAAAGAAAATAGTTTTTCTGCCCACATAGTACAATCGACGATTATTGATCGATTTTTGTCACATCGGCAAATGAATCATGATCGGACAGGTTGTAAAATTTTGGTTGATTGTACAATCACCGAACTACAGTTTTTTTTGGTCGAGTCAATGATACTCGATGTGTGTGGCTACTTCCCTTTAACACATCACTTGAGATTGAAACTAAAATCGTAAGAGGAATTCAATCGACGATTTCTGATTACTTCAATTAACTTTTCAGTCGAAATTAAACAATAATCGTACTCCCCATGTGGTGTACATCGATAAAATTTAAATTGTTTTTCGATTTTTTAATCAAACTACAAAATCTGATCTAACGTTGATTGAACGCTTAAATTGAACCATGTGTGGCTAGCTTATGTGCCCCCCGTGTTTTTTCCCCAGGGCAAAAACAAAGTGAAAAAAAGCAGTTGAAAAGTAAAATATTAACATTTTTTTTAAGAGCTTATGATGTGCACTGCATCCCACCATTATGTACCACTAACATTAATGTAATGTGATACACCCTTGCAGAAGAGTGAATAAAGTATATGTAAATTCTGGGTTGGCACATTGGAAATTATAGGGGAAAAAAGCACCAAAGTGGATATCTGAAACCAAAAATGTAAGAACCTAAAGCTGTATGGTATGGTGTATGGCTAATACATGGGTCGACACCCATTCCATGAACCTGCGAACGATCGCTAGCGTAGTTATAGCATCACGATCGAGCGAACAAACAACCGTCATGAAAGGGTACGGCAATCGAGTGTTCATCGATCAAACGGATAATCGAACCTTGTATGGCCAGGTTTAAGCCCCCATACACCTTTAGATCTCTCTGTCAGATATCCTTTAGATCTACCAACAACTATGTAGTGCCGGGTCCTCTCTGATTGAACACAGGTAGAAGTGATTTTCTAAACAATCACTTCTACCTGTGTTCAATCAGAGAGGACCCGGCACTACATAGTTGTTGGTAGATCTAAAGGATATCTGACAGAGAGATCTAAAAGGTGTATATGGACCCTTACTACTCTTGTTTTCTATTATGAACATTTACTCTTACTTCTCCTGTAGGCCAATGCAATGAAAATGTCTCTTGTAGCAGTCACAGGAAAGCGCCCCCCATCTCAAAAATATAGATTTATTGTTGCTTTTGTTTTGTAGATTAAATCAGCTTTAAGGGCCACAGACTGCAACAGAGGTTCTAACATATGACATCTCTGCACATCTGTTCATATCGTAGAATTCCCTGAAGCCACATGATTTTTATCAAAACCAGTTGCAGTTCACGGATATAGTTCTTAATTGGGGAAAAAGTACGAAAAGCAGCCAAAAAAATAAAAATCAGATAGTAAATAGTAAGAATGCTTACCTTTGTGTCCAGGAATTAATATATGCAAATATCTTAAGCGCATGTTCTTTTCTGAGCTGTAACTCATCGCTGTTGTCTGTGTCAGATACTAGAATGAAGAACAAAATAAAACATATTTTAACAGTCTGCATATAATAATCAAACTTGACTATCCACAAAAAAAATAAAATAAAAAAAATAAAAAAAAAGAAGAAGAAGGACAAAAAATACAGATAGAAGGTATCGGATACACATACCCTGTGTGCTAAAGGTTTTTACAGACCTAGACAATCTTGTTGATAAGCAGAGGGTCATTGTTGTGTGGTAGAGGCAATAAGAGCGTATCACACATTGAGGTAAGTTCTACAGTTAAAATATTGCATGCTAAGATATACTGTATTTTTCAGACCATAAGACGCACCCAGTTTTTAGAGCAGGAAATCAGGAAAAAAATATTTCATGTGTTTAAATGAATGTGAAAAAATTTAAAAAATTTCATGCAGTACCCCTTTTCAGCCACAAAAATAATGTCACTAGAGAGCACACTTCGGCATCTCTGCTTCCTCACACACAGGGAAGTGAGGGGTGCGGGGGAATCTGCACACCGATCTCCCTGTCTCCTCTACGCTGCGTGTGTGAGGAAGCTGCCAGTGAGTGCAGCTCTCCCCACACACACACTCTGCATTGGCTATATCTGCGGGGCTCTGCAAATATAGCCAATACAGTTCAGCTCCCCGCCAGCTCTCCCTCTGCACACAGCTGATCTACCTGCCAGGAAAGCTGGCCGGGAGCCAGGTTGCGATCACCGACGACTAGACGGGTGGTCACACATTCAGACCATAAAACGCAGAAACTCCCCAATTTTGGGGGTGAAAAGTGTGTCTTAATGTCCGAAAAATGCGATAATCACATAATATATGAAATGGGTTGGGGAAGTACAAGTAGCATAGCAGCTGATCATAGACAAGAGGAAAGGTAAAGCCATAAAAATAGCATTAAATAGTAATGGAAAAAAGAATTTGGGATGTATTTGTGGGCTGGTGCAAAAGAAAGGTGGCTTGTCTTTAGAAATGATAGTGAACAACGAGATTATTGTGAACACAACATTCACTGTAAATAAAAAGATACCACGTTCTGTCCATGTAAGGTATAGAGTCAAATGATGATTTAAAGGGAGCGATGCCCACATGGGATGCACCATGCCACACACAAGCCATTTATTGGTCACACCCGAACCCCTACTCTTTAACTTCTGAATACTAAATCACTGCACCAAACGATGAAAACGTGGTCAATCAAATCACTGAAATGTTCTCAAACCGACCCAATGCTGACCACATCTAACCATTGGTAAATGCTGTATGTTAATTGACTGTGGATCAATCAGTGTGGATAAAAATCAATGATAAAAAAAATTTGATTATTTTTATTTAAAGTGAATTTTTTAAAATAAAATGCTTTTTTGAGGAAAATATGTTACCATCCCAAGGTCATTCCATGATGAAATAAAGGCTAGTTTTTAATTATGTAGAATAAGGCTCTATATGTTGAATTTTTAGGATTACAAAATTTCATGAATCCATTCACAATGGAGCCTTACTGACTAGCGATTTAAATCGTGATTTAATCAAATCCACCCTGCGTAAAATATAAACTTACAGTACATAAATGCCAAACTTTACACCTATGGTGATCGATTGTTCGGGAATTGAACTATAGACTGACCCATGTATGGGACCCATGTAAAAGGAACGATGTTTCCACTGCTTGAAATGCAGGATTGCATATTACTAAAGACGTCTGATCTGCTGTCCTAAATGGCACATCCAGCTCCATTAAGCTGCCAGAAGACAACAGGTTGCGATTGACTCCCATCCTACAACTGTTCAGGTGATTTATGAGGCTGCAGGCAGCTGCTAAAGAGCCGCTCAGGAGGAATGACAACAGACCACCAGGTCCGGTCTATATAGGGCCGGCTAAAGCACCTGTCCACAACAGTCCTCTTAGTTTTACTAAATGTCTACATGATACAGACACCAAACCAAAAAAATCCACGCTGAGATTTCAGCTTCAGATCAAGCATAGAGCAGGGATTCCTGTATGTGATTGTTTCCAATGTCTTAATGCCATACACCTTTAGATTTCTCTGTCAGATTTCCTTTAGATCTCCTTTTGTTTTACCAAAACTGTGTAATATGAGGGACTTTCTAACCCATCAAGTCTACCTGTGTTCAATCACAGAGGACCCTGCACTACATAGTTGTTGGTAGATCTAAAGGATATCTGACAGAGAGATCTTAAGGTGTATGGCCAGCTTAACTAATATCACACCTGTATGTGGCCTTAAGCTAGCCACACACGGTTCGATTTTTGTTCAATTGATGCTCGATTAGATGAATTTTTTCACCGATTGAACGAAAATCGAGAAATGCCCACATGGTACGATCGACGATAATTGTTCGATGAAGGCAGAAAAATGTATCGAATTTTGATCGGACATGTTGGAAAATCGTCGTCGATTGTGCCAAAATAGTTTTATAATCGTGGTTGTTTGAGGTGTTTCTCCTGGATCTATTAGATTCGATATAATTAACATAGACCACTTCAATCTGAAATTCAATCGTTTCCATACCAAAATCAACGATTTTAGTTATCTTTTTTAGTCGATATTGCACCACAATCGCAAACTCAATGTGGGGTGTATGTTGATGCGATTAAGATCGCTTTTAGATAAGACAATTGAATTCCTCGATCTAATTGAGCATCGATTGAACCAAAATCGAACCGTGTGTGGTTAGTCTTAGGCTCAGGCTCCACTATGCATTACTGATGCGCTGCATTAACGGATCCAATAAACGCAACCCATGTGTTAGGGATGCGCCAGTGATCCATCAGGGATGCATTACACAATATATGAGGTTTTTTTTGTTTGTTTTTTTACCATGAACAGATCAATGCATTAAACAATGCATACCATTGCGTTGATCAGTGCCCTGTGTTGATTTTAACGCAATGCAAGATGAAGGACCACACCAACGGATGTGTAGACACATCCATTGACGTACGTCAAACGCAGGTTTTTAAACGCATAGTGGAGCCTAAGGCTTTGTTTCCATTATGTCGGGACCCCTCCGCTAAGCATATACGCTTAGCTGGAGGTCCCAACGTAGCAGATAGACTAACCTGCTCTGCAGAGGATCTCTCTTCACTGCGCCGAGCAGCTCCGTCGATGTAAGGAGGGGTCCCAAACTATAATGGTAACAAGCCCTAAGCCTTAAGGACTTGGTCAGGATGGACACCCCTTTACTATCACATATGTGGGACTGCTGTGTTGCTTATGTCTGATAAGTGGCACCAGGTGACTGGAAGCAAAATTGACCTATACTCACCTGTTGTCCTGCATTGGTTTTTTCCACCATGTTATTTGGCTCAGAGGCAAGTTAAATTTTATCGCCCCCTATAGATCTGCTATCAGGCATTTTGCCATTTACATATCTTATACTAATCTCTCTATCTTGAGTGTGTCTCAAGATAGGCAAATAGAAAAAAGGGAATCATTTACATAAAAAGTGAGTTTTTATGAGAGAGTCTAAATAGTATTTGTGTTGTGCCTATGACAGCAACACTGACCAATCACAGGACTGGAGAAGAAAAATGTAGCAAGAGCTACATTGCTATGTGAGAATATAAATCTGAGCTTAATATTTAGAGTTCAGGTCTGCTTTAAAAACAAGAGACAAAGTTACCTTCCCTGCAGTATGTTCTCTCTTAGGGCTCATTTAAATGCCTGGTAACAGCGTTCCCCGGGCAGTTTTCGGGCACTCGCTTCATAGGATTAACATGGAGGTGTTTATGAAAGTCCCCTGAGCACAGTGTGTAGAGGCCTGCCCACAGGAGCCACCAGTTGCTTTCTGGGCTGCTTGCGTCTGTTGGGCTATGTCTCCACAGTGTTGCTTGATCCATCAGGACCCCCTACGTTAAAGCACAGTGCTTGGCAGGGGTTCCAACGGATCCCATACACTTTACCTGCTCGGCAGATGCTCTGTTCTCACGGCGCTGAGCCATTCCACCGATGCAGGGGTTAGCGTAGTGCAGTACGTTAAACCCCTGCATCGGCAGATGTCTGAACAAAGCAATGATGGGAGGTGAAAGAGAGACATACGCCAGTTAATTACACTGGGCTTGCTGACCATAAAGAACCGCCAGTGGCTTGTGTTTAGGTATTGAGTATTTGCCTCTGTACTGTAAACATCCTGAGGTCATGCTGCACGCAGGCTCAGCCCACCTGAACACAGAATAGAAAGTTTACACACCTCACCGTTTCCTATTCCTTTCCGGAATTCCAGTAGCGAGCTCTTTGTCCGAGCGCTAAGAGAGCTAAAGAGTTGCTATGGCAACAAAAAGAAAACCTCCTATTGGGATATATAATCTGTTTTATATTAGAGAGGAAAAGGAAGGAGAAGGATTTGGAACAGAACTAGGAGTTCCATAGTAGGCAAGTCTCCAACAGACAAGAGAATTCAGCAGATACTTATTTACATGGAACTTAATCTATAAATCCACCTATAGAAGCACCAATGATCAGGATTAATGTTTCCACACAAATAAAAAAATCACAAATCAATTATCTTTGTCTTATGGACCACGTGGGTTCTTACATTTGACCTGGGGGCCGGACCAAGAGCCAGCAATGGCAGCCCAGCCTAGGTGTCCCAATTCTATGCATCCCCAGCGTCATTGATGACGCTAATGACGGCGCCAGGGTCACGGCAATCTTTGTCATTTTTGTTTCCTTGAAGATACAAAATGACAAATTGTGCCCACTCACACTTAGCAGATATATTTTAGCGGGTGGCGGTAATTTCTATAGGCGACCCATCATCACCATGAGGATGCGCCCCCAGTGTCATCACATGATTATGCCACTGTGTCGTCTCCATGGCATCATTCGTGCATCATGCACACTGATTGCAGGGAATAAATTAATGGGGGGAGCCAGAGCATCTTTTTGCCCATGTCTACTTTGCCCATGTCAATTAACCTCCCAGGCAGTCCTACTATTTAGGTAAAGCGCACACACATTCTGGGCGTTATCACTGGCATCAATGAGGTGGCTCCAGCAATGGGAATACCGCCAGGGGGCTGAGGTCCTAAGTTGGCCATCCACGGGTCAACTTTGGCTCGATTGATCGATTGCCTTGTGCAATACAAAAGTCGATCAATTGCTGAACATCGTTCGTACTACCACACAGTGTAATCAATTTGTTTACAATTGATTAACGATCATACGATGGATTGCATGTGTAAAAGCCCCCATACACCTTACAATCTTTCCATACAATTTCTGTACAATCAAATTTTGTTCTACCAAAACCATGTAATATGAGGACCTTTCTAATCCTTCCAATCACTATGTATTCTATCAGGGAGGACCCGGCACTACATAGCAGTGATACATACCTCCCAATTACTATGTATTCTATCACAGAGGACCAGGCACTACAAAGCAGTGATATATACCTTCCAATCACTATGTATTCTATCACAGAGGACCCGGAACTACATAGCAGTGATATATACCTTCCAATCACTATGTATTCTATCAGGGAGGACCCAGCACTACAAAGCAGTGATACATACCTTCCAATCACTATGTATTCTATCAGGGAGGACCCGGAACTACATAGCAGTCATATATACCTTCCAATCACTATGTATTCCATCACAGAGGACCAGGCACTACAAAGCACTGATATATACCTTCCAATCACTATGTATTCTATCAGGAAGGCCACTATACTACATAGTTGTTGGTAGATCTAATGGAAATTGTATGGAGTGATCTTAATGTGTATGGGGGGCATTACACAATTGTAAAATGATTGTAATACAAGTGTAATTACGATGACAAACAAATCTATTGCAACACCTAGAAAGCCTTTACAATGGATTTGTGATAGATTCCGATAAATTTTTGGTTGATAGAACCCAGTGTGTGGGAATAGATTTGCAATAATTTATCGGATTTACAATCAATTGATCGGAAATATGGAACCATATATGGCCACCTTTACTCCTAGAATGGCCTTGTTCTTACTGAACCCATAAAACATACCTACCTATTTTACTTACCTCTCCCAACCCCAATTTCTCCCCCCAGAATAGCTCAATAAAAAAGAAAGCATAAAATAAAAAACTTTTGAGGATATCAACTTACAATCAAATGTTTGTTATGTCACCAAGCAAGGTTCAATCAATTCTATATTTGGATAAATTTTGGTCATTTGCATTTAGGAAAAACAAAAATGTATGATCAGTATGAAGTGACTGCTCAAGCGAACAGAAATATATGCCTGGCTCAATAATTATTACACTGAAGAGATGCCATTAACCTTCTGGACGTTGCTCCCAGGCCGCGGCAGATTACATTGATTCCTCAGCTTTTCCTACACATCGATGACACAGAGGGTGTGTTGGAAAAAGTCACCGCCACCTCCATAATATGGGCGTCAATTGCGTCGCCCCTCAAACGCCCTCTGGCGAACACAGAAGAGAGCAGCAGGTCCGCCGATACTTGCCACAGTCTAGGCAAATATCCCTAAACGTTGTTCAGGGTGAGTCTGCAGGGTAAGCCAACTTACCCTAAGCCAGTGGTTGCAAACTTTCCCTTTTCTATTTATGAACTTTATCAAGCCCCCCTCCCTATTTAAACACAGAATGAGGCCCAGCACCCCCCTGGAATACCTTCATGGCACCCCCAGCCAGGGGGGTTGGACCCCCAGTTTGGAAACCACTGCACTAAGCTATGTTCAGGGCAAACACTCAGGAGCTAAAATAGTGTTTAATAACACCCCCCCCCCCCCCAACTATACCCACTCTCATACACTTCTGGATATACTAGATACCATCTCTAAAAACAATCCCATAGTTTTAAGTTAAATTATTTAATTTAAAAAGAATTTAAAATGTCTCATTATTATAAACTTGTTCCAGGGAACCCAGACAACTAGCATTGTCATAAGTATGTCAGATAGTATACATTTTCTCGTAAATCCTGACTATGGAACCCAGTACTTAATCAGGATTTAAACAAAAAGATTTTTAAAATGTTTCTACCGGTAATACTTTTTATTTGCCCCTCTGGGTTCAGTCTTAACAAAGCTCTTGAGTTTGGTCCACCCAAACATCCAGCAACCACTGCTCAGTTCCTCGGCTAATTTTTAAAACGACAGAAACATACAGTATGCCTGACTATTTTTAAACATAAACATCTTTTCCTTTGGTAAGCTAATTGCGCATGACGAAATAATCAGACTACTTAGCTTCAAAGTTTGTGTTCCTTACCTAACTCAATCTCCCGCCCACCGCTTTATGGACACATGGACCTAGGGCCCCAATGCAACCTGCTAAACTTTGCTTCTTCAGCTGGGAAATCATTCTGCAAGTTTGGAGGCCTCTAAACTCCTCAAAGATGGACGTCACAGCTACCATATCAACAATACAACAATATTGCATACTTCCAATTGTTCATTAAACTAAATTAAATCTCCCACTTACACCCAGGTAGGTCTTTTGCATTCAGAAATGTCACACATAATGGAACTGAAAGAGGAAGTCCACCTATTCAACAAGCAAAAGGCAACTTTCCCAAAATGTTGTACGACTTACAGTTCTACTCACAAACTACTACAAGCACTTCAAATGTGAGAGAGAGCATCCCTTAGGCCAGTGGTTCTCAAACTTTCCTTGCAGTTCCTTTTCTATTTAGGAACATTATCGACCCCCCCTCCCTATTCATACACATGTTAAATCTGAGGGCCAGCACCCCCCCTGGAATACCTTTGCGCCCCCAAGGGTGGTCCACCCCCAAGTTTTGGAGCCACTGCCTTAGGCCATGTGTCCACTGCTGATGTCCAGCGCAGGGAAAAAGACATGAGCTGGCACACTTGCCGGCGTATTCCCTGCGACTTGTGGGCATTTCGTCCGTGGCTTACGGCATGCGGTGGGAGCACGGCCTAATAACTTAGCATACCAAAGACACAGAAAAAAAGCACCAGAACAGCATCGGCCACTGATTTTCCGCGTCTGGGAGACACTTCACTTGATCTTCAATGGACGTGTCTCCAGCGGCACTGTGCAGTGCTACAATGAAGACACGGCATTGCGCAGCTTCCCATTCGTGTTCTCTCTGCGTCTTTTTCCCCGCACATCCATCATGGGGAAGAAGAAGCAGTGGACCCCATCCCTTAGGTTAGCCTACTCTGGGGGAAAAAAAACAAATGACCTTTGGAAAGCTGGGGTCTCTCAACTGTTTAGGGGAGAAATGGACCAGAACACTCACTTACCCTATTCCCTTGCTCCAGCAGGCTCCTCCATGGCTTCTCAGCAGCCTCCCCTACAATGCAGTGCCAACTGCTCTGTATTATAAATGTGCAGCCGGTTTACTAAAGAGGTGAATAAAGGCAGTTGAGGTATTTAGGGTTTGAGAAGCCTAAAGGTATTGTTACTAGACACTATCATTAGGGGACAGCATCCACAGATACCTCACACACCTGCTTCTCAGAGGAAAACCAGTAGAGATATAGACTGGTTTCTAACACCCCCCTACAAGCACAAATATGAAGGCTAGAGATGAATTACCACACCGACGTATTCATCACACAGTTATCACCAGTCCTTTAGAACAAATTCCATTTGTGTAGCAGACCCCAGAAAAAATAAATGAACATAAACGTTTATGGCCCCTCCAGTATTGGTGGTAATCTCGACCTCTACTAAAGCAGCTCCGCAAGGAGACAAAGTGCACATCCATTCTACTGAAAAACACGTCATCTATAAAATAAGCACACGACAACAAATGGCTGCAAAAAAAAAGTTAGGAGCCAGGAAAAAAAAGACTCAACACTGCACAATAAGGAGGGTTGATCATGATGACATCCCCATGTCCACGCAATCGTTTATCGATCGAGCAGGTGTTGACCTGTGTATGGGCACCCTTAAAGCGGACCTACCACATTGTAGGTCACTTTGCACTATCAGCATCAGGCTGCC
>CM070035.1:137382945-137394782 GCA_036250615.1 Ptychadena robeensis
ATGTCATGTATGTGGGGGATTTTTTTTTTGAGTTTACTTCCGCTTTAAGGTAGCCATACATGGTAAGATTCTCCTTCGATAGATGAGGGACAGACTGCAGCGTAATGAAGTCATCATGCTGCAGCCGGCCCCTCCGGCACCCTTTTAGTAATGGGAATCTACCAAGATTCGTGGTTGGTCTCACCAGGTGGGTGCACCTGATTATAGGCCGAGTGACCACCAGCAGATTGGCAGAAACAGCAGCATCGGCCAAAAAATTGGGCAGGAATCTTCCTGTGTATGGCTACCTTTAGTCGACATACAATTTGCATGCCAATGTGGAAATTTCAGTACCTCACTGACTGTATTAATACACCCGCTATAATTCCAAGGTGGTTAAGTCACTTTCATGGTCACATATATACAGTCATGGACCTGCGCATGCAGACCCAGTATAGGTTGCTCTCAAGAAGCTGGTGAAATCCAGTGTGGCGAGTTCACAAAATGTCCTTGCTGCTAAATACTATACAGTAAACCTTTGGCAGAGCTATTATAACAGTGGTACCCAAACTGCGGGGCAGGCCCCCCTGGAGGGTGCAGAGGTTTTCCAGGGGGCTCTGGACCTCTTTCTTAACCTGTGTTTGAATAGGGAGGGGGGCTCGATAATGCTCCTAAATAGGAAAGGGGGGCCCTGCAAGGAAAGTTTGGGAACCACTCGATTATAACAAAGGACAACCAATATAAAATAACAGGGTTGGATTAATATATAAAGAGACCCGCATTGCCCAAGTCAACAACTTCCTGCAGAGGAAAAGATACAGACCTAGCACGAACCTGAAGAGCTGTAACTAGGCCTTACATCACTACTGGAGTTTAGAGAATTAGGGGCCGGTTCTCTGGAGTGATAAATCACAGTCTGGCGATCCGATAGATCTGGTTCTGAGTTTGACAGAACCTGTCTGACCGCATTGTGCCTTTGTTGTTGTGGGGTTGTATTTCAGGGGTTGGGCTCCATCCCTTGGTTCTAGGAAATCTTAGGCTGGGTCTACACTATGGCGTTATGGACATGTTGGGGTGTGTATTTCCATAGAGTCCGTCCGCGGTTTACCTGCTGTTTTAAGGGGGTATAGGGCACGGTATTTGCCATGTCGGCAATAATGCCTCCTATACTTATATTATTGGCAAACCGCGGCAGATAAGTTTTCACGCATCACAAACCATACCCATTGGTAAACAAAACATGTATGCCGCAGGACGCCCCCAGATCCAGAAAGCCTGTGTTGGCGTTCTGAATCCGTGCCCGCACCACCCCCAACCACGGACATGACGTGCCAGTATAGTTTTACAGGAGGCGGCTGTGCTGCGCAGTTTCCTGCGCGGTCAATTCGAGGGAAACCCGCGCAGAATTCCTCAGTGGAGACGCAGCCAAATACAGTTGTGCTCATAAGTTTACAAACCCTGGCAGAATTATTCAGAAAATATGAATAATAACACAAAATATGGTCTTTCAGTCATGGTTAGTGGTTGGCTGAAGCCATGTATTGCCAAACAACTCTTTTTAAATCTTAATCAAAACACAAATAACTCTAAACCAAAAGTTTACACCCCCCCCTCTCTCTCTACATCCTACCAGACGGCAAAGCTTCACTATGCTGTAACCAATGACAGGTCGACTTGGCCTTGGATAATGGAACATGACAATGATCCTAAACACAAGTACATCCCATGCACACCCTCTGGGCTGATGAGAGCAAAATTTCCTCCAGTAATTTTTGATAATTTACTGCATTCATATTGCCATCAATTCTGACCAAATTTCCTGTGCTTTTGTAGTGCACGCATCACCAAAACATCAGCCATCCTCCACCAGGTTTCACAGTAGGAATGGTGTACCTCTTATCATATGCCTGGTTGACTCCTCTCCAACCTTTAGAATCCCCCAAAAAAAATCAGAGCAGCACTAGATGAACGCTGCGAGGGTCTGTCAGGAGTCCAGAAAGTCATTGACCTTACACACCCACTAATTTCAAGCAAATGGGTCACAGGAGAAGATGGTGACCTTTAATATCCTAACCCTGTTGTGTGCATATCAGCTAACCACTAACCATGTGTGAAAAAAAAAAAGTTTGTGTGTCGTCATTCACATTCTCTGAAAAATAGGTAGAAAATCACACGTTTTGCCACTATATGCAAATTTTTGGACACAACTGTACATGACTACATCATTAAAACACATACAATGCCACCAAACCTAAAGGGTCATTACACCCTCTCCAAGAAGAACACACATGCAAAGAAAATCAGAATTATAAACATAATAAAACTGCAGTGTTCTTTAGATATCTAAGACATTCTGTATTCAAAGGAAGAGTTTCCCATTAAATATGGCAACACAAGAACATCCGCCCTCTCCAGGAATAGATTAGTAGCGTGTGTATATAATACTTTTATTATGCAACACAAGAAGGTATTCTTTCTCTCTGCAATAATAAAGACCACACTCTCCGTTTCCATTGCTATCACCAGGGGTGCACATAACTTTTGGGGTGTTTGGTACTCACCCCATATGTAGGGTGGTCTTCTTCACTGTCTCCCTCACTGTCCTCTGCATCAGCCTCCTGCATGGTAGATTCTGCTGCAGATGGACCTCCCTGTTCCTGATTGATCCTCTGATTAGCGGTCTCCATACACAGGTAAACAGCTAGCGTGTCTCCAAGACGTAAAAAAGCCGCGCCCGATACTGTTCGAGCGCTGTTTTTCTGCGTCTTTAGTATGCTTAATTAATAGGGCCCTGTTTTTCCCCCAGTGCAGGGAAACAAAAGTGGACACATGGCCTACCATATGTCTACCCTTACTTTCAATCCCAAGAACAACCTTAAAAGTCCAATCTTTTTTTTAGTAATTATATATAATTATTGTATAGAATTTGGCAATTAAAAAAAATAAAAATTTTACAGTAGTTGCAATACCCACTTCAGCCACTGTGTGCCTCTAGTGAGCACTTGTCAGGTAGGCTTCTCACACATAGAGGAAGGAGAGAGGGAGGGGGGAAGCCGACGATTTCTCTGTGACAGTCAGACTCCTCAGTACGCAAATGTGATCAGTAACAACAATATTGTTACCGCATTACTAGGCTTTGACCCCATTTGTATACTGGCGGACCACTTATGTGAACCCCTGGGAATTAACCCTTTGGGCATTACGTGCTTTCACACCATTTTTTATGACACGAAAAGCCGTTTCCCCAATTGCCAGCTCTCTTCCCAGCCCTCTGGACAATCACAGATGACGCCGAAGACACGGGGCCATAAAGACTCATTGTGTCTGCAGCTCTGTAGAAGAGCTTCAGGCACACAGAGAACTGGCGTTTGTGCCCGATCCCGGCATGGGCGCAGTTTGATTCACGATCAAACTGCGCCCAAACTGGCTTCAGGCATAACGCCAAGGAGGTTAACATACTCAGTGAGAAGCCAGTCTGTTCATGCCTATGGAGGAGGATAGCTTGGCCACACTGCCATCTAGTGCTGGAAGAGGGAGGGGTATGTTTTGGTGTCACTAGACCAGGGGGGTTTAACTTTTTAGCTCCGCCCCTCCACATCACCTGATTCAGATCTGGCTGGCTATAGGTGCATGGGGACATGGAATAGTAGATGTCAAAAGTGACGTCGTGCCACGGTGGTACGTCGCGTTGGGGTGGATTGGAGGTGGCGATAATAGTAGGCAGATGCAGATGTGGCAGGTCCGCTGTAAACTGATCATTTAGTAAAGTTACCAACTGTCTCCATCCTTACACCAAGATGATGTGTAAACCCTACATGAACACAGAGGCCAAATACAAATCTCTATTTCTGTTATAAATTCTAAGCTCCGTCCCACCTCCCAGGTCTTTGTACTGGCCATTGAGACGAAGCAACACATCAGTCAACCAAGAGAGCTGTGCAATAAATACATAAAGAACTTCTAACTGTATGAATGTAACGGACAAGATCTCACAGTTTCAAGTCAACTCCAACACTAAATTCTCCATTTATTTTTGAACGCGCTCAAACACAACTGCCTAATGAAGTGACAGATTTCCTTTAGCAGACAAGTCGTGTTTCAGTTGGAATCTTGTACTCGGAGCCACCTGCTAGCTTCAATGTTTTATAGACTAAAGAGACAAACTCTCCCTGCCAAACGCTCTTCCGGCCCTTCCTCCGATAATCATCCCGTCCACCATTTACTCTCA
This sequence comes from Ptychadena robeensis, assembly GCA_036250615.1. Lineage (NCBI taxonomy): Eukaryota > Metazoa > Chordata > Amphibia > Anura > Ptychadenidae > Ptychadena > Ptychadena robeensis. The sequence goes on from CM070035.1 coordinate 137,387,153, forward strand.
TTGTTCTAATTCTTGGAAGAAAATTCAACATTCACAAATGACAGTGAATACACATGGCGGCAGCAGGGGCGACGTGCTCAGGAATCCACACTGGAATCTCATAGCAAAAGTCTGGAACAACCGAACTCCAGACAAATGGCTAAATATACAGATGACATACATTGTCCCAACAGTACATCTATATTACTACTCATCCAGATATACAGCGCTGCAACACGGCACCATAGCCATGACTTCCTCCACACAGGGGTACAGGGGTGTCCTCTCCTAACCTCATAGCTGGATATGAAGCCATTCCTCTGAACTCTCCTCCATCAGCATATTTCAGGGGGCTCAAACTTTTGAAACAGGGAGCCAGTTTGGGGTCCAGACTGCTGGGGGCCAAACTGTGGTTCCGGGCCATAGTTCGAGGACCCCTGGCATATATAGACCTGACTACCTCCCAGACAGGCTTCTCTTAAGTTGCTGAAAATGCAATAGATAAAGATCAAATCAAATTCACATATCTATACTACAGGGATGTCCAACTTCAGTCCTCCAGGGCCATCTACAGGTCTGGTTTTGGAATCAACCATCATTGTGTGATTCTGCACAGCATATAACAAGAAATACAGTATTTTCAGACCATAAGACGCACCCAAAAAAACACCACAGCTATTTAGATATCAAGTGAATATACAGAATGTTCCAGCAATGTAGGCAGGACTGGGCCATGCAGTATTCACTCTGTTTTCCTTTAACTAAAAGAGCAGTGTCAGAAGGGAGATCTTAACTGCAGGGCTTAAACTTTACCATGTGTTTACACTACCCATTCTATACAGTACCCATTCTCTGAACACACTGACCAACTTATGAAGAGACACATTTTACAATCTGGCACTGAACAACTTACCCATGAGCAGCTTCTTACGTATGGGAAGAGATATGAGTCTGTCACAAAATGTATTTATTACAATGCAGAATATTAATGTAAATACACAACTTATGCTATCTAATTGTGAAATGTGTCTCTCTATAAGTTGCTCAGTGTGTTCAGAGAATGGGTACTGTTAGTGCTAATGCAGATAAGATCTCACCCTTGGCAGTGGCTTTTTGGCTTGGCTGGAGGGAATGGAACAAAGTTCTGCCTCCTGGGATGCATAGCTATTGCTCTTAGGACGGTTGGGACAAAAAAAACGCATTGATTATAATGGTAAAAAGTGCATCTTATAGTCTGAAAAATATGGTAATACAAATGTGCCGTGATCTGGCCCTTGAGGAATGGGGTTTGACATCTATGCTATACCATCCACATGTCAAATTACATTCAATGATCAATAAACAAAGCTGACCTCAATGAAGATATTAAAGACAAACATTCATTCAGCTCAGTGTGTCCTCCATTATCCAACACTGACAATATCACAGAAAGCCAGGACAGCAGAAGAATATATGAAGGATCTGACTTTCCCACTAAAGCCCCCCCATACACCTTACAATCTTACCATACAATGTCTGTACAATCAACTTTTCTTCTACCAAAACCACGTAATATGAGGACCTTTCTAAACCTTCCAATCACTATGTATTCTATCAGGGAGGACCCGGCACTACATAGCAGTGATATGTACCTTCCAATCACTATGTATTCTATCAGGGAGGACCCGGCACTACATAGGTGTTGGAAGAACTAATGGAAATTGTATGGAGTGATCTAAAGGTGTATGGGGGCTTAACTTCTGCTCAGGTCTGCAGTACAGGAAGTAAAGGGAAATCTATCAAGTTTAAGATATTTTGCAAAACCAAAGAACACAATGTATGCTAATATGGCTGCCTAACCCCCACCATGTTCAAAAAGCTACAGAAGGTATTATAAAACCACTACAACAAAATACACAACTTCCGGGATTCCAGCCGGTGTGCCTAGGCAGAGGTGAAGTCAGCAGTTGGTTTTGGTAGAATACCAAGGAAATCCTGAAAAAAAGAAACCTTGTACAGTTGTGTAGCAGCTTTATGAGATTGGGGGCACAGAGTATTTCCAGGATGTTTCTTAAGCCCACATATAAGTTTAGATCTCTATGTCAGATATCCTTTAGATCTACCAACAACTATGTAGAATAGGGTCCTCTGCAATTGAACGCAGGTAGACTTGATGGTTTAAAAAGTCCCTCATATTACATGGTTTTGGTAAAACAAAAGGAAATCTGACAGAGAAATCTAAAAAGGTGTATGGGGACCCTAAGCCACCCTGTGTTGTCGCCGGCAGGTAGCAGCTGAAGCATAGTGGGTAGGTTACTATTGTAATAAGTTTGCATGAATGTAAGAAAGGCTTGGGGGCTGAGGATACATGTCGGCCTTGTATTCTACTGCAGTGACCACTCTAATTATAAGAACCATTTTGGAAGATGTAAGAGCACATTCCTGGAAGTCAGTGGTTCTTCTTTTTAGGGGAGGACATGCCATCTGTTAGATCACCTGTTTCTCCCGCTCTTATCCTTCCATCAAAACACAACAGCGCATGACATCAGACCGGCAACCTTCTGGCCCAGGTTCCACAGAAATCAATGAGATCTTGGTCTACTACTGAACCTGCAGCAGATCTGACTAATAGCCAAGTAGCATGCCGCTCAGAGCGGAGAAACCAGCTGGCATGAATACATATGTAAAACCCCCCATACACCTTACAATCTAACCATACAATTTCTGTACAATCAACTTTTCTTTTACCAAAACCATGTAATATGAGGACCTTTCTAATCCTTCCAATCAATATGTATTCTTTCAGGGAGGACCCGGCACTACATAGTGGTTGGTAGATCTAGAAAATTGTATGGAGAGATCTGAAGATGTATGGGGACCCTAACAAATACATGGGCTGCCCATACTCATTGTAGGTGTCCTGGGCAATAGACTTAAGCGCAGCTATCCTTTACTACAAATGTCCAGGCAACATGAAGCTGTGTGAGCTGACCCTGTCCGAACTCATATGTCTAATACTACACAACCACTCCCACAAAATAAAAGCCAATCATTCTGTAGATGACAATAGAAGAATGCGATGAGGGGTATATGAAGCACGTTCCTGAATTGCAGACATGGTATATAACATAAAAGCACATACAACAATAACACTATAATGTGTAAATACATGAGGATGAGCAGACAGTGAGCAGTCAGGTGACTCTCCACAATAAAATGCCATTGGAGGTGCTAGAAGGTGTCAGACGAGACACACAGCAGTCATGTATGTGCTGATCATGTCAGCCATAAAGAGGACCTGTCATGCAGGGCATGTGGCTGTCACCGGCGCTGCGGATGTCACATGACAGGTGAGCCTCTCCGGCCTGCAGCGGTAGGTCACCCTTCATCCTAATGTCAATATCCTTCCAGCAGCAGGTCAGGCAGGCCTCCCCATCCCACCCCGGGGCCTCCGCCGCCTCCCTCACACACTTACTCTCATTTAACACCTCCACCAGGTCGGCGCAGATCTCACACATCGTTCAGGAAGGGGCCGCGTCCAGAGCATGGAGATGGCCGCGGCCCGTCAGCCGGTGAATGCGGTGCTTGTGCAGCCTGCAAGGCCCGGAGACGTGTATGAGGAGGAGGAGAGAAGACGGGGGCTCGGTGCGGGGCGCTGAGGAGGCGGCAGGCTGAAACGAGGAGACAGCGCGACCAAAACAGATGACTTTTTCCCCAAAGCGACTGTGGCGGCGACGCGCAGATTCCCTCACTGCCTCCACCGAACCATCATCATCACCACAGCCGCCGCCATTTTGGTTGGGGATGCTCGCTTCACCTCGGCTGTTTCCGGGAGCGCTTCGGCTGTTCGGCTCTGTGGCCCGCCCCTCCGCTCATCTGACGTGTCACATGACGAGGCCTGAGTGACGGCCCTGAAGGGGGATGTGGCCTTTCATGACATGAGCCTGGCAACAGGGAGCAGGAGATGAGGGACGGTCATTGTGCCTGAGGTGTCCGTGCTGAGCGGACCTCCCTCAATGTGAAGGGTCAAAGGGGAAGCCAGTCATGACTTCAAGGCTTCATGAAAAATAAATGATGGCGTCTGTCCTTATCATTGGGGCAGTTTCATTCTCCACAATACTCTTGTTTGTGTTTTATCCATACATTTATTAGGATGTGAAATGCATTAGGGCTCTTTCACACTAGCTGTGTGGTGCAGTACTGCAATGCAGCATGCCAAGCGTTAACACAAGGAGCACAGGTTTGTATAAGAATTGTAACGACACAGGAAACAACGGAGGAGGCTGAGGTTGGTTTAAACTTTTATTTAACACACCGAGACCCACCACCAACTTCAGCAACACACGTGGCCGCAGGCAAGAGTCCAACTTAAGGCATGTGATAGACCAACAAGAAATGAGGGTTCAGCAAACAGTCCGGATCGTGAACCGGTCGGCACCACTGTGCCTTGTAATGGTGCCTCAGGTCAGCGGAGACCACAGTGGGGTGACGTACCACCAGGGCGGGTAGAGCACAGTAGATAGTCCTGCAGCAGGGCACGTTCCACAGAGGCGGTGTCCGGCAGTCTACGAGGGGGGGGTACCACTCCACTCTGAGCAGAGCACTCCTCGTGGGCAAAAGTGTCAGTGGCGGGCAGTCAGCTGGCCCACGTGCTAGTCCACTCCCCGGCTGTACGTACGTAAGTACGCCGGTGCTGGAACCTGGAAGGTAGGTCCAGGAGAGGGGCGCAGGGCAGACCTGTCTTACATCCTCAGAGTGAGCCCCGCCTCTTCCGGGTGGCTCTCTTATTTCCTTGGAGGGCCCAGGGGCACCCTGCGCACACCCCTGCACCCCACTACAGAATCCTGGGTACCTTTCAAACTAGCTCCATGAACTTTTGCGGCAGAGCTCAAGAGTCTCCCATACACTTGCACTAAAAACCTGCTGGTAATGCGGGTAGCGCTACCACTAGTGTGTCTTATTACTAGCTAAGGACTGCCACATGGGCTGCAGAAGGGTCCTTTTGGGCCATTTTACACTAAATGCGTTGCGTTTTAAAAATGCATGAGCTTTTAACCACACACTTTTTTTACTGCACGCAATTTTACATAGACAACCAATGTTACCAATCACACTGCATGTGTTGCGTTCTAAAAAAAACTCACTGTTGTATGCATTTTTTAGTAATTTTTCAATTTTAGTGATTTGTTCAAAAATGCAGATGTAATGAGAAAAGCGCATGCATTTTTGTATAAATGCAGAAATGCATGCCTTAAAAAATGCATAAAGTGTGAAAGGGTCCTTTCACACTAAACCTGTAGCGTTGCATTTTTTTTTATCGTATCTGCTGCACCTGATGCCTGGTTCCCCTGCGGTTGGGGCAAACCTGAACGTCGAACGAACAGGGTTCGTCTCAACCACTAGAGAGGTTAATGATATACATGACATGACACTAAATGTGCATTACCATACTTCAGTGTTCCCTAATGCTTAAAGTATCATTTAAAAATGTAAATTGTCTTCTAGCTATGCCTGCTGTCATGTTTTCATTATAAAATGCTTATACGGTCAGTATAGTCTGTATACTCAGTAAGTATAGACTGAAAATGTTCTGTGCGGCCCTTTAGTGATGCTATGGGCCGCCCTCCATATCTCAGTTGGCCACCACTGATTTAGACAATTATATCCTGGTGCATGTGTATGTAAAGTTGCACACGCAAAGGGCAGTGTTCTGTATTATTTTTAAATGAAGAAGGAAGAGGGGCCAATGAACAAGCATGGCCCCTCTTCCAGGTTATACCAGACCCTCTTTAGGCACACAGCCTAGGAAAGAATAGAAAAGGGGGGGGGTTAAATCTAGCATGGCCCACTCCCCTGAACCATTAGGCGGTGTCCTGGAAGGAGTCTGCAAATTATGTGCACAGCAACATGAGTTTTTGTTTGTTCTGGGATAGGAGGGATGGAAGCAGATGGGCCTTCCTATTCCCCCAGGTACACTCAGAGTTATCACCTGTGTGCACGCCAGTTCAAATGGTGGAGGGCTGTATTCCTGGAGATGGCTAGTGTGCCCAGCGGCTGCGGTCTCACTAGATATCGCGCCTATGGACTGGGATGCGACTATATACCCCAAGAGTCCAGTGGCCTCATGGGAAGGCTGATTAACCCCCCTAGCGCTTCTGACGGCTCCATTTTGTCCTGCACTTTCTTGTCTTGTATTGCAGTTGATGAGATGGAGCTGTCCAGCTAAGCTCAGATCCCCGCAGCAGCACATTCTGTTTAGTGCTGTTCCGGTGATCTGAAGCTTGCTTCTTCACTGAAGCACGCCGGCCGATGTCACCCCTCTCCCAGTCCAATTTGCATATGAATGTCCCGTGCCCCCATCCCCATTCATATGCAAATTGGGCTGTTTCAAAGAGCACACCTGGAAGATCACCCCCATTGTCATTTCCAGATGTGATCTTTGAAGTAAACCCTTTCAGAGGGTGCCAAATGACATTGTTTTGGATACAGTGATATCCAGTGATAAAGTAAAACAAAACACATTTCCAATTGTAATAAAAGTGTTATATTGTTTATTATAAACAAACATAAATACTGTTTTGAAACCTTTCATACCAAATAAGTATTCAAGAGATTTTAGCATTCAACATTTTACATACATTTTATAATTTTTTTATGTACTTTTTTATAATAATTGTCTGTTTCAAACATTGTTATATTCAGGATGTCTATTAGCCGCCTTGTACAGACATATTTTGGAAGTTACAAGTTAAAAAATTCCATTAGAGTCTATGGTGCGCTTTTGGTACAGAAATCTGGACCTTGCAAGAGCACTAGGGAGGTTAAAGGGGGCAGCACCTGAATTGGGTAGCGTGACTACACTACACTTCTACTGAGTTAAATCTAATAAATGTTTGAATTATTGCAACAACACTTTTGCCTTGACTTTTTAACTACAAATCAATAACGTGTTTTTGGACGATTGTCATTCAATCTTGCTGTAATTTCACTAATGATGATGATAAGAAACAGAACTGTCATCCCTATTCTAGCTGAATCCTGCAGATTGGATTAGGGCATTCTTCAGCAGTCCACCACTTATGACCCCTGAAGCCTAACCCAACTAATGCATAGAAACTCTGCTGTCCACCTATCCCCCGCTGGTGTGTTCTTGCCTGGGATCTTCTTAGAGTTGGAAGAGGAGGAGAGGCGAGTGACTTACTCAGGCTTCACCTTAGCACGCTTAATGGTTTACATTAAAGTTTTGTTATTTCAAAATGAAAAATAATGTCTTCTAGCTCTGTCTGCTGTAATTTCTTCCTTATAAAATGCTTATACAAGTCAGTATATATTGAAAATGTTATGTGCGGCCGTTAAGGGATGCCCGGGGCCGCACTCGTCGCCCTCCATATCAACTCAGTTGCCCACCACTGGTTAATGGGGTTATGTCATAGTATATCAGTGAAGCTGGTGCTTTTGCTTGAGGTGTCGTGAACAACACTGCAGCTCTGTTTGAACAATATATATATTGCTTTGAGCACTTTTTTTTATACAGGGAGTGCAGAATTATTAGGCAAATGAGTATTTTGACCACATCATCCTCTTTATGCATGTTGTCTTGTAGTGACCAGGATATGCACCATATATGTATATAACTTGTGAAATGTATACTCTGCCCTGGGTCACCATATTC
>CM070035.1:137424649-137436437 GCA_036250615.1 Ptychadena robeensis
AAAAAAAAAAGGGGAGGACATGCTGCGGACGATTTGCAGGCAGATATTCCGCAACTTGCGGGAATGCGTCTTTTAACTTAGCATGACAAAGACGCAGTAAAACAGTGTCCAAACAGCATTGGGTGCTGCTTTTCCACAACTTGCAGTCACGTCCATTGTGCTTCCATGGACAAGTCAGCAGCAGCACCGTGCAGTGCTGCATTAAAGATGTGGCATTCTGTGAATTCAAAACAGCGCCACAAGCACACCTCTATGATAAGGCCGAGTGGACACTGTCCCAGTCATCAGTATGACGTATACTCCGTCTTTGTCACCGCGGTGGACGCACATCCGTTGCAGGGAAAAAGATGCAGAGGGCAATTCCCATTCTGGGACAGTGTCCACTCTGCGTTATCTAAGCAGTGTGCCCACAGCGCCATTTTACATTTAAAAGCAGTGGACACAGGCCCTTAGAATCTAAAATAAAAGTCCAATTCCACGCAGTACTTACCATCTGTGGATCATTCGATCTACTAACCCAACCAGATATAAGCTTTAACGTTTCTTTTTTTACTGTTCTCATACTCCGTATCAAAGGCTGCTTTGTAACCATCTCCCCTGAAAGAAAATAGATGAGATTTAGAGATTGAAAAACACAAAAACATACAAATAGATATAAGATATAAACGCCACGCTCACCGTTTGCCTGAATAGCTGCAGAAATGTTTTCACTTAGGCACTTGTACACATTTAACATATCCAAGTAAATTCTTCCCAGCTGAATGACAAAGGGGTGTCCAACAGCTTTACACGCTCTTACGTTTGTTTTTAATATGCTTCCAAGCTGTTTGACTGTTTCTGGGTCTTTTAATATGTCAACATTCTGAGGAAAAATAATATACATTCTCATAAAAGGTGCAAAACATCTATGAAACATGTCTAAATATTACAAAATGGCAAAGGAAACCAGTGATGCAGCCAAAAGGCTATGTTCCCACAGACAGTTAATTGCGGCACCCTCGGTTGTACCCGCAATCAGTAGTGGTTCCCCGTGTAATATTTCTGCCCTGATCACGATAAAAAAAAAAAAAAAAAAAAAAATCACATCCATTCAGTCTCTATGATGGATGCGATTTGAAAAAAAGTTTAAAAAGAAAAAACAAAACAAAAACACGTGTGTAAAAAAAAACGCCTGGCCAATCGCACCAGACTAAAATTGCAGCTGCCCCACAGTGTAATGCCTATGTGGGAACATAGCATAAAACTAAAAGGTGACTCTCGATGATCCAGAAAGGATGCAACATCCCAACAAACAGTTTGTTGGGAACATAGCCTAAAAATTGGTTAGTGAAGTGTAACGCCTCCCATGAATACTCAAGTCGCAAAATCTCACAGGCTGCATACTTGATTTAGGTCTGCAACGCACTAAATGGCCAAATAAGCCTTAACCTTCTGAGCGTTCTCCCCGAATTAACTCGGGCTGAGTTTCATGCATCATGAAACTCAGCCCCAGTTAGCCAGAGGAGCGCCCGAGGTCTTGCCGTCTTCTGACGGCGGTCGGGAGCATCTGCATGTATGCCGATGCTTCCGAGTCCGCCCCCGATCGTGTCACCGGTGACGCGAAGGGGGCGGGGGTAGGCGGCGCCATAGACCTCCATGTAACTGGAGGGGCGTCACCTTTTGTCAGCATAAGTCCAGCGTCTCCAGTGATGCCGGGCTTATGTTTACTACCCTGAGCTGAGCTGGCAATCGCGGCGGAGCACATTGTGCTCCGCCGCGATTGCCCGTGGCACAGTTATAAAAAAACCGTGCCACGTGGCAAACGCTCAGAGGGTTAACTAGGTAAAACAAGAACCCAGAAACTCTCAGGAACTATTTGCAATCTGCTAAATAACACTTTTTCTCGTTCCCAATCTTTTCCTTGAAACCAGAAAATCTACATTAAACCTGATTCATTTTTACTCTCAATGATATTTCCCATTCTAAAGAAATTTAAAATTCATACAAAACCAGGAAAGCAGGACACATGGCATCTTGCATACTTTACATATTTGCAATTCAATAATTGAATGTGACTACAATACAACAACCCTATTCAGGTTTAAAAATACCAAAAATATTAACCCCCTCCCCCCCGCAATACACATCTTAAATCCTGCCATAACCCATTATTTCTACTGTGGTAGATTATAGACATGTCTATTCAAATATTAAAAGGTTTCCTCAGAAAGAAGATCTGGTGAACTGGGCACCATAAGGCACAAGACCCCGTTATCACTCACCTTTGTGGCTTGCTGAATAATACTGTCCCATACTTGGTTAGGAAGAAGCATATATTTTTCTATTAAATGTTCCTGTACAGGTTGATCTGTCTGGGCGCCGATCATATAACCAACAGCTTCATAGAAGGTGTGAACCTAGGGCAGAATACATATTAAAAGCAGTGCACAACCATTTAAACTCTCTTTCACAAGCTCACTTAAGCTGGGCATTCACAGCTCAATCTTTGCATCAATTCGAGCAGTTGTCCGACCTGCATGTTCACTTTGATTGTGCTTGAATCGATTGTGGCTACCATTTCTTTGAGTGTGATGAAATTGATCCTGCTCAAAGAAACCTCAATCGAACAGGGAACAAACATGTTGGTAAATCCCTGTTTGATTGCCATTACGAGTGCTGCACCTCGATCCTCCTCTTATCGGAGGAAACTCAAACGCAGTGTGGCGACATTATGCTGTGCTCAATGGTTTTTCGATGCATGGGTATCGACCTGTGTAGAGCCAGCCTTAGTGCATCATTAATAACCCTTCCCCCAAAATGCCTGCATATAATGTCTTCTTACCTGTTGCGGCTGTAGATCGCAGATTATGGTATTGATGTTATTGAGGATTTCATCAATAAAAGGCATTACTTCCCCAACTTGCACTTGAACAAAATGTCTGCGACACTTCTGAGCAATCTTGATGAACGTATCACAAGCCATATCCTGAACGCCATCATGTGTCTCTGAAATGGCATAAACATTGGTAACCCTTTCAAAGTCAATCTCAATTTTTTTTTTACAATATAATAGAATGTAAAAAAAAATATTACCATGCATAAACTCAAAAAGTTTGTTAACAACGGTCTTCAGAAATTTCCAGTGAGCTCTCAAAAACCTTGGATATTGACCCACAATGTACATAATGTTGGAAGCAATAATAGCTTTATTGTCCTTGCCACGTTTTTGTTCACATAGACCAAGTAGATCCTAAAATGGAAAGAAACAATTTAGCAATACTTCCGGCAACAGCATTCTTGGACGCAAGATAAAAAATAAAACACAGAAAACCTTACTTCTAACTAAAGAGGTAAACCTAAAAAAAAAACAAACAAAAGAGGCTGGGATGTAGAAAACAAGACGATTTATCTGCCAATAGGGGCTGTCACTGGAGGGAATTCTGATCCTCGAGGATTCCTGGTTACATCACACTATAATTCAACACTGGGGAGCAAGATACCAACCCAAAACACATACCCCCCAACACACAGCAAGCTTCTAAAGCCTGATAGGAGGGTCTGACTGAGGGGGGAGGGGAGATGTGGAATACTTTTACATACACAATTACTTACTTTTATGACCGTAACCAAAAACCTTTTTTCATCTTCTTCATGCATGGCTCCACTGATTGAACCAATAGCCCAACACAAAGTATTTAGATTCTTCCACGACCACTCCGACCCATTGACTTGATTGTGCAGCTTCTCGGTCATAATGCGTTCTGTGTCTGCATAATCCAAATGAGTGAGGTATACTAAAAAAAAAAAAAAAAAAAAAAAAAAAAAAAAAAAAAAAAAAAAAAAAAAAAAGGGAGGAAAAAGGATAAAAAATTTTACCAGTCAGAAAAAAACTAATTTTCAGACACTATTTACAAATCAGATCAGCATTGCACATCAAAATAGTAAATGGCATAAGACGTGTGAGTATCTTGCTCCAGTGCCTACAGGGGACCCTTAATATAGTCAAACATTGTCTTCAAATAAACAATTCCACAGCAATGGCTTGTGAACAATACACCATAAAGCCTAACCTCCATTTAAAACAAAATAAGCTTCCTTCTCCCTTCCCTTACTTGGTTATCTTGTCACAGACTAAATCCACTGTTTTCCTTTGTTTTAAAATGTAATAAGCTGTGTAACACAAGACCATAAAAATGTAGAGAACATAAAATGCTTACCCAATGTTTCTCTCATGTTTTTGTACAGATTAATGGAATCTGTGTCCTTCATGAACTCACGAACCACTTCACCCTGATCATTCTCTACAACTAAAACTTCTTCTGGTTTTGCCATTCGACTGACCATCAATAAACGAACCTGAAAAACAACAAGTTAGTTGGTCCCTGTATATAAATCAGGTTAAAGTGAAACAGACCTGATACTGCTTTAAACTACATAGGCATAATGAGTTTTTTAAAGTATTATTGGCAGCCACAAAAAATTGTGACTTTGGGCACAATGTGGACATTCTCACTTTAGGGGATGTACTCACTTTTGTTGCCAGAGGTTTAGAAATACATATACATACATACACTTTATACAAGCTGTACACTGAATGCATAACATAATGTATATAGTCAGTTGGTTTCAATGAAAAGACATTAACCACACTGTCAGGGCTGTACCTTTTGAGAGATACTGTACATGGTCAGTGTATTGGCTAGTTAAAGCACCCCCCTGTCATGGTGCGCCAGCAAATTCTACTGTCAATTCGTTTTCCATTATAAAAGCGGATTTGCCTAAAACACTGAGTGCACTACAGAGTAAGCACACCCATAAATCTGTATAATAGAACACGAATCCTGCTCATATCCAGCTTTCCTTTTAGATTTTTTTCTCTTATACTAATTAAGGCACATCAGGATAAGACAGGGCTGAATATGCTGTATGAGCTGTTTGTCCATGTCCACATCCTCAGAAGGTGACAACATGAACACTGAGGGACATGATGAGGATACCAATGGTTAGGAGTTGATATTACTTTCTCTATTCACAGAGTGTTGGATGCTTTATTGACCAGGGTGTGGTGTAATCCATTAAGACCTTACATTTTGTAAAACATGTTAAAAATAAAACACACTACCTTAGACAGAACTGGCAAATAGAGCTGTCTTCTGGGGGGAACATCAAAATGTTGACTGCCAGAAAGAAGTGGGGACGCCGATGTTGAAAATGGACTTTCCCTATACAACTCTGCTGCTAAATGGTTCCAATACTCAAGGCAGATTTTGAATATTTCGGTTTCTTCAACTTCCGATACCAGCAACATATAGTGTAGAGCCTGGATTAGAATTCAGAGAATCAAAAGATGAAATAATTTAGTTTAAGCAAATAAAACCACTGTTTTTGATTCCAATAAAATAAACCCCAATGGCCCCACATGACCGCTTTCTCATCTCCAATGTAAATCCAGAATAGGAGATCTTGAAACCGAGCAAAAAAACAAAAACAAATGACCTCTTTTTGTGGGACAAATATACAGTGCCTGAAGCTAGCAGGTATACAGAGGGCTTGAATTACACTTTTTAGCCTTTAACAACCCTGAAGATATTCCGAGGTGTGGCTCGGGGTAGATTACCCAAATTGGCAACACCAAGCCACACTCAGGATTACTTTCCTTTTTCCAAGAGAGCCTATGGCATCAAATAAACAGATTTCATGGTAATCTGTATTTCATGTGATGCTTTAGGAAAAAAAAAATTGACAAATGTCCAAGTATTTGAGAAATCCTTTATCCCAGTAACAGTTCCCCTTATACTGAATAAAAAGGGGTCTGTCACTAGGGACATAGGAATGGACAAGTACACAGAACACAAAAGTCAATTCACACCTTTCAATTTTCATACATTCAATATACACAAAGGCTTTGATACAATCTATAGCTTTTACTGGAAGATAAATTAAACCAACTTGCCTCCATCAGAGTTTCTCTTAAGTTTAATCTCTTTTCTATAAGCTGTCCATGCTCCTTCAGAAAAGTACACAAGAACAAACTGAGGTTCTGAATAAAGTTCTGCTCATCATCTTTTCCATTGGCATACGCAAGGCGAATATTTGTGTTCAGAGGCAGCATCTGCACATAAAAGTTAATTTACTACTGGAAATAAAGTGCATCTGTTAAAGTGTTAGTAACAGCAACCAATACTGTAGAAGCAACATGGGATGACCTGGAGCCACAAAGGGTGGTGACCCAGTTTGATAAATCTTGCACATCATGCAGATGGCCAGATGTATTTGACTGAAATATGACAGCAGGATGCCTTTTGGGTAGAAGACCGGTCAGCAGTAGCAGAGTGATGCTATGGGAAAAGTTCTTTGAAAAACAAACAAACTTTCTCTCCCTGCAAAAACGTAATTTTTACTTTAATTTCCACAAACTACAAAACGATTGCTTCCACAAAACACTTCATGGCAAAAAGTGTAGCATTGGGCTCATACTCTACGCTGGGATCCGCTCAAGCCTATGTTGTGTTCCCATAGATGTAGCTTGCTGTGTCTATTTCAATGCAACGGAGGCTCGGCCCATTGGATCCGGGGCTCTGACTGGCTGTGGAGACATCCCTGTCAAAGCCCAAATGCCATCAATGGGCGGGTCGTCCCTGTGTTCCACAGATTTCATGAAGCAGCTGAGTTTTTTGAATATTAATTGGCTGAGGAACTGGACAAAGTTCAAGGTATTGATTACACTGATACCTCAGGAGTTTAGGGGCCAAATCATGCATATGTGGAATGTGCTGGAGGGACATTTGTAGAGACCATCTTGCAAACTACAGGACTACTGGCGATACCATGGCATGTCAGTGTTAATTTACCTGCACAAGAGATGTCAGCATTACAGGGAGGAGGGTTACAAGGTTTTGGTGGATCAGTAAATTTATCAGGTTTTCAGTCACTTTGCGGAGTCATAAGCAGTTTTTGGAAAACTTCAACCACAAAGACAATGTCACGATTTCATAGATTGTTTACAGGAATAATTTGCATGGCTCCGCCCACAGTCCTAAAACAAGGGTTTCTACCTTAACTTTTGGGATTTGTGCTGGATTGGGCTGTGTAAATACCTTCTGTTTTAAGAAGGCTTGATTCTGCTATGGATTGTTATAATTATGTAGTTTAGTCAGATGATAACTTGGATATGTAACAAAACTTTATATGTACATATTTTAATCATACAGTGCCTAAGCTTTAAAATGTACAAACCAATATCAAATCAAACTGTAAAAAAAAAAAAAAAAACAATAGAAATACCATCTAGTGCCAAAGCAAGTAATACTAAAGGCACATAAGTGCAATAAGATAGTGTGATGGGGAATGGAGGTTAGGGTAACGGGTGTTGGTCACTGTCCCCAGGATATTCGTTAGAATTCCAATAAAAAATAGATAGGGGTACTCCCTAAGCGTGTGGTAGTATTGGGGTTGCCTTAGACCCAATCTTGGGTCTAAGGCAACCCCAATACTTCCACACGCTTAGGGAGTACCCCTATCCATAAGTGCAATAAGTTTGTTTTCTCTGAATGGGGAGAATAAAAGTGCAATTATAAAAAGCAGAGTGAGAGAATAGGAGAAGAGTGGACAGATAAGAAAGGGCATTAGAAGTTTGACCCTGCTCAATTTGAAACTTGTCATCTACATTAAAATCAACACCAACCCAAAATATGTAAATTTTTGGTCCACTGGGAAATGGCAACCCTGGTGCAACCAAAGTGTTTAAAACACTCCCTACTGGAAGTTTTTGACTCCACTTAACATGTTGTGAAGATGCAATGTTCTTGTCTCTTGCAAATCCTATTTAGCTATCGAATAAATCAAATCAAAGTGCACACACTCATGTACAAAATCTACCATTGTGGCCAACATACAGCCATCATTCATGTCTAGGGGGGATGAAAAGAGTACTGGTTCTTTTATCAACCCTATCCCTCAAGTTGGTCCTGGTGTCAGTCAGATTCTAAGGACAGCTTTGCATACAGAAGGCATATCCATAAACACATCGCAGTCAAAAGAAAATACAAATTGAAGAAAGCTATAAGAAAAGGAACATACAAGGAAGAACTACGGGGATGTGAGGGCATTTTAGGCTGCGATCATTACTAAAGATTCATGTCCCTCGGCCCCTGGGAGAGCGCGGAATATATTACTTATACAGACAGACAGACTTACCTGCTTTAATTGCATCATTGTCAGTGTGAAAAGTGTTACAAACTGCTCCTCATACTGGCTGACACTAACTCCGGCTATTTCAGTGAGACACTTCAAAGACACATTTCTGAACATAGGAACATTTAGGAACTGTAAAGAAAGCAAAACACAAAGGCATAAAATCTATTGTCAGCGACCAGCCCAATTCTAGAGATGGAAAAACTTGCAAATCTTCTTTAAAATGCAAGAAATCAATGCGTAGCAATTTACCTTATAAATTAATGTGCTGATCAGTTTGGTCTCAAATATATATCCCAATGGAATCCAGTTCAGAAAGCGGAGAAGTGTTTCCAAAGTTGCATGGACAAGTGGAGCATTCTGGGAGTTTTCCTTCGAGAGAGAAAAAAATAAAAAAGGTTTAGAACTTTAGATACATTTAAATCACTTGCATTTTAAAAACATAAGAAATGTGAACCAAGTTAAATACATCTCATTCTGCTCTGGTGCTCCATCTAAAATAGATCACAAGTAATAATGTAATATATTGAAGAAAGCTGAAAATGCAAGATATTAGTTTTTATAGTTCTATCCACTAGAATGTGCATTTTGGGGCATTCTGTAGCCCTTATTTATGATTAATGACCTCCTTGGTGATCTGTTCCCTTACCCTATACCCACAGTCCGCCCACCGTTTGTAATGTGCAGGTGGATTCCCCTCAGCTTAGAGCACATTGGTGGCGTCTACATGCAAATGGACACTGTTCCAATCACTTGAAAGGGAGGCGTTTTTATATTCTACTCATTTATGTCATACTCCATTGTATGAGCGCTTGTAAAAAAAAACAAAAAAAAAAAAACACCCCAAACAACTATGCTTTTCATATTTTGCACTTACCATAACAAATTGACAAAGCTGAAATATCTTCGAAAACTCGTTGCACATGCTGCAAAAAGAGAAAATAGACCAAATCAGACATTAGTAGGCAGAAGTATTTACCTGGAACCTAAACACTAAAGCTAAACACACGTATAGATTCCACCATTAAACGACCGATCGATACGCAGTTACGTCACCATGCCAAACGATTGGATGGGGATCGATGGTCCCCATCCAAACTAATGGGGATTGAACAGGGAAAGAACGTATCAGATCAATATTCAACCCAAAAACTGTTATCAAGTAAATTTTGTTCATTATAGAATGACTCACTTTTACCCTAACCTCCTGAGCGTCTGGCCCGAGTTAACTCGGGTTGAGTTTTATGCATTATGAAACTCAGCCCCAGTTAACTAAAGAGACGCTCTAGATATCGTCGGATTCCTCCGGCGGTCAGGAGCATCGGCAGATCGGGTCTGCCCCCGATCGCGTCACCGGTGACCGTGCCACATGCGCAACGCTCAGAAAGTTAAGGTATCCATACACGGGCCTATTCCTGCCCTGCTAGTCCCATTCAAAGCAATGTCCGTCGCACAAAGGGTACCGTTGATTCCAAGCAACCGTCTGCACTTAAAGGATTAGAAGTGCATTTAAATTACAAGAAGTTGGTAAAAACATGGACATCTTTAACTACTCAGATTTACCTCCAAAAATAATACAGTAACAAATACATATGTAGTAATGTGAATCAGTAATACATACCTGTCTTTCAGATGTTTGGCTTTCACCTGTGTAATTTGTCCACTAGAAAAGTCAAAAACTTCTTCACTCAAAAGTTTAAGTATCACCATGTTATTCTGACAAAGGCTTTCACTAGTTTTACTGGCTCCCACAATGTCACTGATGAACGTAGGCCAGTGTTTGGGCCATTCCTGCTTCAGTATCTAAAAGATGAGAATATGACATGGTAAGAAACAGTAACATCTTTCAAGTAGAGCATGCCACACCAGACTGACAATTTGTACTTCCGTCAGCACCTTTTTACTGTTGGTATCAAGAAAGTAACTTAATAGTAGAGTCAAGATAATAAAATGTTGCAGGTCATCATAAGTTTCTGTAACCCACATAGAATACAGATATTAAGATCTCAGAATTAGTCCCAGGAAAGAATTGCAGTGGACATTCGGTGACATTCCAATGTGGGAGTGTGCAAGAAATCTACACCAAAAGGTTTCGATTTTAAGGCAGCTTTGCCAAATTCTAGTCCTAAAAAAAACTGGAGTACAGCAGACAACCCAGAATGCTGTACTTTTACATTAAAGTAAAATCACACATACCTGAACAAGAATCATGTTCAGCTTTCCAATGTAAACATTTTCTTTCTGAAAAAGAAGAATCACATTATTCCTCACCTTCACAACCAATAAACTGAATCATTGGTAATAAATCACAGTACTTGCCTCCACGGATGTTGCATCTGAAGAGGTCTTGATGATCAGCCCAACAACATATTTCTTTATACCTATAATTTTAACAAGAAAAATTTTAAAACAATGTCAGATGATTATGTGGGGAGATGAAGATGGATAAAGCACAGAACACAAACTTTTTTTTTTCAGGCTATAAGGCACATGTTTTTACCATTAAAATCAATGGGAAATTGTTTATTTTAGCCCCAACCATCCTGGGAGCAATAGCTCTGCATCCCCAGTTTACACTTTTTCCATTCCCTCCAGCCAAGCCAAAAAGCCACTGCCTAGAGGAGATCTTTGCTGCATTAGCACCAGTAGCACCCATTTGAGTTGTGCATTTACATAAAAGTCTACACTGCAAGAAATACATTGTGCCTCCTCCCATATGTGAATAGCTGCTCATGGGTAAGTTTTTAGTGCCAGATTCTAAAATGTGTCTCTTCATAAGTGGACCGGCGTGTTCAGAGAATGGGTAATGCTAATGTTTCACTCTGCTGCAGTGAAAATCTCTCTCCGGACACTGGCCTTTTGGCTTATAGAGTGAATACTGCATGGTCCAGTCCTGCACACTCTGCTGGAACATTCTGTATATTCAATTCACATCTGAATGGCTGCTTCTTTTTTTCTAATTTTCTCTTTAAAACTTTGGAGTGCGTCTTGTAGTGTGAAGAACACGGTACATATACAACTTAAATACTGAATGTAGTCAGGTTAACAAGTGCACATTTCCTGGTTTTCATACACAAAAAAAAAAATCACATCAAATGTAAAGACAAAATATACCTTCACATTGATTTCGAGGAAGAATTTTCCATCGGGTTTTGATCACATTTTCCAATATTTGAAGCCCATAATACTAAAATTGAAGAAACCAAAGTAAGTATTTGAGGCGCACAGATAATATAAAAATTGTAAAGCACTCAGAATCTCACATTCAGCTCACTCGCGCACACACATTTCGGACAGTTTTACTAAACATATAATTTAGCTACAGTCCCATGTTTTTCATGCACAATTACGGTTATTAAAATCCACTAACATCCCTGCTGTTTGATCATGCTCACACCAGGACAAAGCATCGCATACGCTATGCTACTAGAAGAAAGAAAGTCACAAACAATGAGTATTCATAAATGCAGAGGTGCTAGGGTAGCAAGACTAAAGGAACGAAAAAAAAAAGAAAAGAAAAAAATTACAAGAACAAATGCTGCCAATGGCAACAGTCTTTTCTGGTGTGAATCTACAAGTTCAGCAAGGAATCCAATACATAACTACATTTCACCCC
>CM070035.1:137466882-137481572 GCA_036250615.1 Ptychadena robeensis
ACGTTATTTGGATTGCTCTGAAAGCTGTAATGTTATGTATGACTTTGTACTGTCTTTGACAAATTTTGCAATAAAAATGATTTTCCCCCAAAAAATCATGATACCTATTTTACCTATGACCAGACAATCACACATCTGATATTGGTATACAACCTTTCATCTAGGCAAGAATAAAGTGAATCATTAAGTTATCCCAAGCTACCTCCCTGAGGAAGCCCCCTTGGGCGAAACGCGTCGGAGGATATATAGACTACCAAGATGATATCACTATATAAATTTTAAGGACATATTGTTACCAGGATATGTGTTTTTATCTGTACCGGCATACCAGTGGGACCAATTGTGGCACCATTTGTTCGCTGATATATACCTTTTAATTGTTAAATGAATGGTCCTTACCACTACTGAATAAAGACCTTTTAATCAGTTTATGTCTAAACTTGGATGCCTGCAATTGCCATTTTTTAGGGGCCCTGCTTCTCAGGGACCAAGGGGTGATTAGTTACCCCTGTATTAGGGCTTTTTCATTTTTTCAGTAAAATTTTTTTGGCTAGGGCACAATATTGAATTGACTGATATACAGACACTTCCTAGCCCTTAGCCACTACTTTAATTTGTACAGGAAATGTTTGGTTGAAGTTAATGTTGCCAAAGGAGGGTCAACCAGTTATAAGGACCAAAGGTTCACATACTTTTTCCACCCTGCACTGTGAATATTTAAAAAAACATGTTATGTTCAATAAAAACATGAAAACATACCCCTATTAACACGTTTCCCCTATGATAAGCCATCCCCATTAAATAAGCCACCCCCAATTTTTGCCCAATAAGACACCAATACCTTCCCCTGCCCGAATCTCCCATTCTGGTGGTACAATGGAAAACTGTGTGACTCCGTCAGGGCTGGCTGCAGTGCAGGAAGGACAAGCAAGCTGCTGAACCCGGCCGTACTGGTAGAACCCAAGAAAAGTGAGTCAGTGAAGGGGACAATGATTGGCACACAGTGATCAAAGGGGACAATGAATGGCACAGAGTGATCAGAAGTGGATAATGTTTGGCACACAGTGATCAAAGGGGACAATGTTTGGCACAGAGTGATCAAAGGGGACAATGATTGGCACAGAGTGATCAAAGGGGACAATGTTTGGCACAGAGTGATCAGAAGGGGACAATGATTGGCACAGAGTGATCAAAGGGGACAATGAATGGCACAGAGTGATAAAAAGGGACAATGAATGGCACAGAGTGATAAAAGGGGATAATGTTTGGCACAGAGTGATAAAAGGTGACAATGAGTGGCACAGAGTGATCCAGAATAAGACGTCCCCCTGAAAATAAGCATAGGGCATATTTTGAAATGTCAAAAAATATAAGGCAGTGCCTTATCATCGGGGAAACAGGGTATAATGTTTGTGTAGTATTATTTGAAGCAGGCTGTGTTTTTCTATTGGTGTGACTTAGATAAAGATCAGAGCATATTTGATGACCAATTTATGCAAAACTCCACATAATCCCAAAGGGTTCTAAAAGTATGTGAAGGCAGAAAAATGGACTCAACTAAATCAATGCCAGATCCCATAATGGGTCTGTGAAGCTGTATGCATGGTCCCCTGAAAATAGAGAATAATCTATAGCTACAGCCAGCATACAGGAAGCATCTAACAAACCTGATCACACTCCACTCGTTACATCTTTGGACAGGATAAAAAAGTAGTCGTTTTGATCTCCTCATATCTTCCATTGCTGTCCTTTTTACTTAACCTCCCTGGCAGTTCACTGAGGTGCAGATTTCTGTACCAAAAGTGATACAGTGTTTTGCCTTTCAGCCCCCATCGGCGTCACCAATGACGCCGATGGGGGCGGAAAGGCTCTGTTTGCCTGCAGCTCTGTAGAAATGCTGCAGGCACACAGAGAGCCAGCGGTTGCACCTGATTCCGGTACGGGCGCAGTTTGATTCACGATCAGACTGCGCCAGTACTTGCTTCGGGCGTAACGCTAGGGAGGTTAAACCAGCCATAGACGCTATGCTTGGCGGGTGTTTATCGAACAATTGGCCGCACCAAGATCACCAAGCGATCACCCCGAATGCACATGGTGATCATTCGCAAAATCGGCCACAGATTGAAGCGCTATGGCGGAATTTTTTTTTTTAGAAGTTTACACTTGTTTTCTTTTCTTTTGATTTGGATTGGATAAAACATTAATAAAACATTTATCCAATCCAATCAAAATAAAAAAATTTTTTTTTTCTGTACCTTTAAATCTCCCACCCGGCGCGTGACGTCATTAGGACATGAGTGCCGATCACGGAAATAGCCGGAGAGATCGTCTTTTTCCGGAGACACTCGTGTGCAGCCATATAAGTCAAGTATATGGCAAGTTTATGGCATCCATGGATAAAATACTACATTCCTGCTAATTTCAACAACAAACTCCTCTTGTTTGAAATACTCTATACCACTTTTTCGTTTCAATAGATTTTTATTAAAGTTTTCAAACAATTACACAGTAAATGCATAAGAGTTGTGTACAGTAGCAGATTCATCAGACTCCCTAAGCCCAGAGCAAAGAGGTCATGGCCACGGGAGGTCGAACCCGCTATACATTTAAGATACATAGTACGCCAGTTCAGTACAATACGTGCCAGGCCACCCCTGAACCGATGCCAAATTAATAACAAACAAAAAAAAAACAAAGCCACATCAACTTTCAAATAAGAAAAAGAAAAGAGAGAGCAAGTGAGAGAATAGGGCGAGAGATAAAAGAGCGGAGGGGGGAGAGTAGTATCGGGGGTGGGACGTCAACAGCCCTCGCGGAGGAGGGTGCCCAGGAGGCTAGATAGTCAGAAGACGGGCATCTAGGCTGCAGTCGTGGAAGTATTCCACCCATGGGCCCCAAAACTTTTTCAAACTTGGCCATGGTGTCGTGAAGCGTGCAGTCATTTTCTCATTGGGGAAGAACCAAGCCACCTTAGCCTTGACGTGGGCCACCGTCGGAGTGCTGGACCACCATGCCTTGGCCAAAACCAGCTTAGCGGCCTTAGAAATAAAGGTGAGCAGTTTAAGTTGGGTGTACATGCATTCTCTGGGTTTGAGTGTTGAGAGGGCTTCAAAGGGATCTTTACGTATACTATTGCCCAAAACTGTGTATATTAGCTGGTACACCCCCGACCAAAAGCGTCTGATTTTTGGGCAGTCCCACCAGATGTGGCGTAACGTGCCATCAACCTTACAGCCATGGAAACATAATGGGGACGTTCCCGGGTTCATTTTAGCTAACCGGGAGGGCACCAGGTACCATCGCAACAGCAGTTTCTATTTAGCTTCATTCAAGGAGACATTAACCGACCCCTTGCTCGTCGTCTCCCAAATCTGCTGCCAATTGGGTAGCTCCAGGGAGCGACCCAAGTCCGATTCCCATCTGGAGACATATGACATGGGATGACAGGAGTCCGAGCCTACCATAGTTTTATACACCAGAGACACTCCACCTTTCCCCAGGGGTGTCGAGAGACAATAACGCTCAAATTGTGTGAGGGTTTTGGGAGAATCAGTATGTTTAAGCAGGGAAGCGACAAAATTTTTAATCTGGAGATAGCGGAACACTTCACCTGCTGGGGCCTTATGGTTGGAGCGGAGCACCTCAAAAGGCAGAACCCCATCCAAGGAGGAGAGATAGTAAACCCTCCTGAGGCCCTTATCTGACCACCAGTGGAAGCCGCCAGGGGAGTCCCACCCCGGGAGAAAGGACGGGCTGTTGACTATAGTTGCCAATGGGGCATGAGGGGACATGAGGTGAGACGAGTACTTGACATCGTCCCACACTTTTAGTTTGCGGAGCTGTGGAACTACCTAGAGGAGGGTGTCAATGGCCATCGGGGCCACAATGAAAGCTTCCAGGCTCACCCACACCCATAGCAGGATAAGCTGTCAACGGGGCAATTTGTGCCGCCCTGTAATAATACTGCAGTCGCGGTACACCTAGACCTCCCCTCACCTTCGGTTGAAAGAGCACCGATTTGGACACACGGGGGACCATACCATGCCAAACGAAGCTGAGAAACAGCCGCTGCAAGGTGTTTAAAATGTGCGGGGGACTGCCACCGGGAGGACCCGGAACGGGTACAAGAGCTTGGGTAGGAGCGTCATTTTGAGCGCCGAGATATGGCCCAACCATGAAATTTGATACTTTTTCCAGGCCTCCAGCATAGCTCTAGTTTTAGACAATATGGCATGATAGTTCGCTGCGTACAGGGAATCATACGAAGCCGTCAGGTAGATGCCCAAATAAGCTAATTTAAAAGGTTCCCAAACAAAGGGGAACGTCTCTTGCAGAGTCGCTACCAGGGTGTTGGACAAAGACACGTTCAGCACCTTGGACTTAGCCGTGTTGATGTGGAGACCTGAGACCTTGCAAAAGCTGGAGCACATTGGGGAGGGAGACCTGCGGGTTGGAGAGGGAGAGGAGGACATCGTCGGCAAACAAGCCAATCTTGTGGTGATACCCCGCCACCTCCAAGCCATTAATGTTAGAGGGTTGTCGGACCAGAAGGGCAAGCGGCTCTATGGCCACTCTATACCACTTTTTACGCTTTCCCGACCAGATTGTTTTTATTTTCTTCCTTTTCTATACGAATTCATTATTGAATAGTTTTTGACACTTTTGAAAGCTACAACAATGGGATATAGCTATAACTGGTCTACTGTTTGATTTTTGTAATCTGTATTACACACTATGTGATAGACTATAGCTCTATACCCAGGGGTGCACATAACTTTTTTAGTGAGCTCCTCAGATGAGTACCAGGAGATAATGTTTGGTACTCACCACATATGTAGGGTGGTCTCTCTCACTGTCCTCGGCATCAGCCTCCTGCATGGTAGTTTCTGCTGCAGATGGACCTCCCTGTTCCTGATTGGTCCTTTGATTAGCTGCCTCCATACACAGGTCACCAGCTGGCTTTGGGTCAAATATAACTCTCACAGTACAACACCATTTGAACCCCCAGATCTCATTATATATTTCAGTAGTGTAACTTTTCTCTTGTCAGATTTTACCCTTCATGTGCCTACTCTGACTTTCATCCCCCAGATCTCCAACACTCTTATAAGTCCAATAATTTTTTGAATTAGTAATTTGAATTCCCAATTTGACACCCCTAACTGCACTCTTTTATAGTTATTAAAGTTTCCCTGCGTTTTTTCAAGTGACATAAATTGTATATGTTTAACAATAAAAACAATAAAAATTGCCAAAGAATTTTGGCGATAAAAAAGACAATTTTCAGTAGTGTTTAAATGATAGTAACGTTGTGTGGAGCTGTAATCTCAACTAAAGCTGCAATATCAGCTTCAGCCACCGGGTGTCACTACAGAGCGCTTGCCGTCAGAGCACAACACAAGCACTGCTCCTCACACAGCAGAAAGGAGGGGGGAGGAAGCTCCGTGAATCTGCCCTCTGTGTAGTCCGCAGATGCGATTAGGCAGGATAATATATGTACGCAGAGCATGTTTTTAGACCTATTTGCGTACCAGCATACTGCTTATGTGCACCCCTGTCTATACCCATCTGCTTCATGTTTCCTTTGTGATATTTCATCTTTTTCAAAACATGTTTATTTTTTGTTCTGTTATAAATATATATAAAATATTTAAATAAGAAACGATGGACAGATTTTGCTTAAACCCCTATGCCTGCTTAGAATGGACAAAGTTAAGAAAAAACTGGAACTGTCGTGCCTTTTATAATGGGTCTAACGTTTTATATATTTAGTTATAATGTGTGTATTGGCGTATATTTAAGAAACATAGCTATGTTACTCCATTTTTCCTCTGTTCAGAAGATGTATTATGGTTGGAATTACAGAACATAAGTTTTGTTTCTTAATAATGTGTTTCGTAGGAGAAAGAGGGCCTCTTTGTTTTACTGATAAAGTTTTGCTGAATTTGCCCTTGGTGTTATGTGGCGAAAACACTATTAATTGGTTTCATGTATTCTAACTAATAACATTTTCATTTCATTCATTTAATTTTCAATTAAAGCAATCCAGGTGCAGATATCGTTGTGTGATAATATTGTGTATACTGCCAGAACTCTTAATTTTAATTGGGGGAAATGTCAAAACAAACCTTTAACATTGAAATTATGGCCTTGTTTTTCTTGAATTTAATATCATTTTGCAAAATAATAGTTATACAATATTGCCGACTAGCTGAATAAATCCTATGTTGCATCTTATTCAAGCCAGTTACAAATGGGTTAATATAATGACGCAACATAATTTGCTTATCAATTTCCGCCCAATTTGCGCCTTATCTCCACCTCCACTAAATGATTTTTTGAGAATTTCAAATTGAGAGGGGTGTATATTTAAGATAAGGCTGACTATTAGAACTTATGCACAAGGGAGAATAAGGGAGGGGGAACTTTCTGGTACAACACAAGGAGTGAAACTAAAAAGGGAGAGAACGGTACAGCTTTTGCAAAACATCCTTTGCGAGACGTGTCCACTTTCTTGGTAAGGTATATTTTTATATTACATTTCTCAGCGAGCTGGCGTGAGATTTTCTGCTTATTTGCAGAGGTTAGAGTTTGAAAATAGTCTATGGTATTTCTTAGTGAAATGCATACACCAACCGGATCGCTTCCATAGATTTAAGCTGGGAACACACGGCTCGATATTGGAGCCGTTCGAGGTTACTTGCAGCAGCGTGATTATGTCATCACGCTGCTGTCAGATATCGGAGGAGCTTGAGACACAGCAAATACTGTGGTCTCCGCGGTCTCCATGCAAAGCAAAGGACATCGACCGTGGTTTACGATCATGTCCGATATCCCTGTTACGAGCGGGATTGATTGGTCCCGTTTGAAAACAGGGATGGCCGCATATGAAATGGGCCAGATAGATGGCAGTTTTGAGCGCTGTGCACGCTCACAGCCATCTATCTTGCCCATATCATATGCGACCATCTCTGTTTTCGATCTGGCCCATATCTACACATATGTTTCCAGCTTTAGAGTAAAACTCTGGGCTTTTGGTCCTAGTCGGTATTAGCCGTAGCTTGTTACTTTGGAGAAATAATTACCTTTATTTAAGATTTTTGACATAGATTTAGCAGAGATCAAGTTTTATGTTATTGTTACTATATCTCCTGCGTGTGTTATTTGTTAAAGACTATATTTTGTTTGTTGGACGGATGTTCTGGCCATATATATCTTACAGTGTTTTCTTTTTAGGATTAATTTTATATATCTCTGTTTATGTTAAAATAAATGTATATTTTTGCATGATTGTCCATTCTCTGTTTTGTTGATTGCACAATATAAATCATATTACCATATTTGAATTTTGTGAGGTGAATATCTGTCACATCTCTGGAACCAAGTTTTTTCCTGTTTATAGTTTTCTTTATGGTTCCTAAAGGTTATACAGCTGTTGCTACGATAACCCCCTCGACAAAAGCAGTTAAGGGGGCTGTTTATCCACACACTTTTAAGGCTTTGTCTCCACTGTCTTCATCCAGGCTCCAACACATGAAAAAAAATTCATGTCTACAACAGAATGTGAAAATTGTTTGATCTTGGCAAAAGTTTGACGTTTTCTGCAGAGGACCCCACCAACCCACCCATAGCCCATACATTCAGAGAGGAAACTTGATGTGAACCAGACAAAAGAGTAATTTGCATGGTAAACCTTTAGTTATCAATGTCCCTTACCAAAACATAATAAAGGTTTAATAGATAATACAGATTTAATAGATATGTTAATATCATAAATGTTCTTTACATATATTTTTCACAGATATCTTGCAACTTACAATCCTTCCCCTCTTTCCATTGTCATTTCCTCATTGGCAAGTTTATCATTGATAAAGTTGTGTATCATAGCTGTAAAATGGTCCCTTGAAATTATTTCTCTTTTGTGTTTATCACAGATGAACCACAGAAGCGGTGGACCCTTTGTGCCACCAGACAAGTATAAACCAGGCCACAGTCCCAGTCCAATGAGAACTCCCAGGCTGTGGTCCCTAGCTGTTTTTACTGGCAGTGGCTGACAGCAGAATATCCAAGGTGAGAGGCAGTAGGCAGAGACAAAGTCAAGGCGATAGTCAGTGCAGGCAGCAAGCAGGGTAGTAAAAAACAGTGCATGGGTCAGTAACAAGATAGCAGAAAGATGTAAACAGAGACTGAAAGGCCTCTTTATTTAGGGAGGTTCCTGTTGCCTGAGGATTCTTGGTACAGGGAAACACATGGTCAGGTTGTCTGATTGGACAGGGCTCCAGATGTGTGATAAGGAGTGCTAATCAGGTTTTGCCCAGGAGAGGGAGCAGGAGTTACATCAAGCGCCACCATCACATCCACCAGCAGAGGGAGCTGATCTACGAAAGGTCCTGGTCCTCTGAGGTTTGGGAAGGGGCACAGCAGAACTGGTAAAGGGGACATCTGCAGTTACAGATCCCTGGATCACACTGCGATCTGTGACTATCCTGGCAATAGTTGACAGCAATCCAATTTTTTTTGCTGGTGTTATAGAAGCTTATGGAAGTTGTTATAACTCTCAAGTAACTTTTGTTTTGGTTACATTGGGATTGTTTACCAATATCATGGTGAAGCCTTGACATACCCTTAAAAAAGTATTTATTTAGAGCAGGTTGTGGAACGTACATTGGGAATCTTGGCAAACCAAATAAGAGTTTTTAGGAATGTGATGCAACTTCATCCCGAAAATGTGGATAATGTTGTCAAAACTGCTTGTTTTCTAAACTGAGAAAAAAAAGTCTACAATTTGGATGACACTTTTGAACATGATTTCAGTGGGGTTCACTGGCCTGCTGTAATGAAATGCAGCCATGGAAATTCCAGACGAATTTAAGGACATGAAATTAGGGAACAAACACTTTGTTAATTAACCTTTCATGTTGAAAAAAAGGCATAATTGTTTTTTAACTTCCCTAGCGCTTCTGACGGCACTATCTTGTCCTGCACTTGCTTATGCAATATTGCAGTTGACGAGATGGAGCCGTCCAGCTTAGCTCAGATCTCCCGATAGCAGCACATACTCTCTGCTCTGTGCTGTCCGGGGATCTGAAGCTTGCCGGCATGTCACCTCTCTCCCAGCCTAATTGTCATTTCCAGATGTGAGCTTTGAAGTTAACCCTTTCAGAGGGTTGCCAAATGCCATTGTATTAGATACAGTGATAACTGTATCCAATACAATTCAAAGTAAAACAAAACACATTTCCAATTGTAATAAAAATTTTATTATAAACAAACATAAATACTGTTTTGAAATCAATAAATACTGTTTTGAAATCTTTCATACCAAATAAGTATTCAAGAGATTTAAGCATTCAAATGATACATTTTATAATTTTTTTTAAAACTTTTTTTTTATAATAATTGTGTGTTTCAAACATTATTATATTACGGATGTCTATTCGACCCTTATACGGACATATTTTTTGAAGTTACAGGTCTACAACACAAAACAAATTCCATTAGAGACTATGGTGCGCTTTTGGTACAGAAATCTGGACCTTGCAAGAGCGCTAGGGAGGTTAAAACCAACAAGGCCCCAAAAATTTTAGATTTGTGTCATTAAAATGGCACCCTCAAAAACACGACATTACAATAATGTACCAAGAAAAAAATACCCAAATATACAAAATATACAAATATATTAAAATATACAAAATAGAGGCAAAATGGTTAGCATGTGCAAGCTACTCATAGTAATATCTTTACAGATTGCTAGGAGAAATGAATAGATGAGTAGGCTTATCTTAATCTAAAGACATGGGAGAATTTTCAGAAGGTTGAGGCACAGGCGGGCACAGCTATCATGGCCAGCTGAGGTGGCACCGAGAAAAAAGCAGTTGATGTGATCTGTAGATTGACAGGAAGTGTTCACTAGGGGCATCTTGTGGCTGAGGATGGAATTTCCCTAATTGGCATTGAAGCTTGAACACATTACATAGCTGTACAAACATGTTCACTTTATCATGTATACATTACTGTCAAAGTTTATTTTTTTAGATTACCAGAACAGTTTTATTGTTCAATGTATTCAGTTTATGTGAATTGAAACATTATTATAAGATTAAAAGGTTGCAGCTAGGGGTGTGCAATTGGGAATGTAATCCCAAACAAAACATTGGACTTCTAAGGGTGTTGGAGATATGGGGGGGGGGGAATCTCCAATATGTGTGGGTGCCAGGTTGGCAGAATTCAGCAGTATATGGAGAGAGCATATTCAGGATGCCTGGGTCATTTCCACCATATCCAGGGGTCATGCCTGGAAGTTTCACACGGTACCCCCTCTAATGTTCAAACCCACTATTATATCGGCTGCAGCAGACAAGAAGCAAATCCTATTTACTTACGTGTCAACCTTGCTTCAACAGAAAGCCATCATTCCAGTTCCGAAAACATAAAAGTTTATGGGTGTCCAATCCTCCTTATTTACGGTCCAAAAGAAAACTGGAGACTGGAGACCAGTTATAGATCTCAAGATCTTGACCCAATTTATCTACAAGACCAGTTTCAAGGTGGAATCCCTCCAATCGATCCTGAAGGTAATCCAACCAGACGACTGGCTAATATCCATCAATCTAAAAGATGGATATCCCTATCCATCTATATATCCCTATGTATCCATCATTTCAGTAGTTTCTCCGCCTCACACTGAATCACCATCATTTACAGTTCGTCTGCTTGGCATTTGGGCTCATCACATCACCCAAAGTGTTCACAAAGGTGTTGGTATCACTAATAGCATTTATCAACCTTCAGGTGGGGACAGAGGGCACTCCCGTCCCGGGCTCAAACAGCTAGGAGGCCCAGCGGTCAGCATCTAGGGGCCCCGGCAGGCGCATGTCGGGCCGGCATGGCAAGTGGGTTCCTCTGGCAGCCTCTGTTCACTTTGTCACATTCTGCTGTGTACGAAGGGAGAGGGAGGTGGTGTTGCTAGCAAGCACCTCCGCTCAACAACTTCGGAAGGAAAGAGATTTTTTTTGCTAGCAACCCCCTGCTGAACAACTTTTGACCGATGGGGGGGAATTGGAGTCCAGAAATATTCCGGCAGATAACCCAATGAGTGATGACACCAGAGGTTGATATGTTTGCCTCATTTCACAACAGGAAGCTGGAAAACTTCTATGCCAGGTATCCCACTCAGCAGTGGGGAAGATGCAATCTTGTGTCCCTGGCAGTTCCAAGGGGGCAGAGCCTATCCATGTGTATGCTGCCTTGGGACCTGTCAGGAAAGGATAATTACTGTAAGTATGGTAAGAATTTTCCGATTTTAATTCCCTTATTGAATGGAATATTAGTAAGAGGGTGAATATAAGACATCATATTCAATTTCTTCTTAGAAGACTAAGGTGAATTACTTAAGCCACCAATGCAACTTTAGACTTTCAAGCGGGGAAAATACATTTTTTCCCTACTCGATTAGATACATAAGGGCCTGCAAAATTATAAAGTCAGGCTACTTTTGCAACATCAAAAATTAACAGCAACAGTCACCAGACACTTACAAATGACCTTTTTTAACATTTAAAAATTTTATTACAAAGGATTAATCAATAATTTAAACCAAGTAACCCTTTCTAAAAGTAAAAAGAAATGGTTGACATGGACTAAAGAGCATGCAAACATACCTGTCAAAGTTTCCTTTTTTGAATAAGGTACAAACTGACAAAAAGTAACGTCACTGACGCCACTTCCGATATTTGGTGTGAAAAAAGTAAAATAAGTAAAAAATAAGTAAAATAAAGTTGAACTTCTGTGTACCATATACAGTAAGTGATGTCACAGACATCATTTAGGCTATCGAGAGGTTTACCATACCCTCCATTTTAGTAGCCGGCTAACTAAGAAGGGAGTTACTCTGCCTCCTAACTTCCCACCCCACACATCATCTGCACAATTTGGTGGGAACTTAGGAGGGCTTATGCTAAAATCTGGCACTAGGTATACTACCTATCGATATTGACATATTGATTTAAGATGTCAAAGATTTTCTGTACTAAATACCAATCTTAAAAGCTGGACTAGGAGATCATTCACTGAGTGTATACTTTGATTAGTTTTTTTCTAAGGAAATCTATGTAATTCTAAGCGGTGCTGTGTTCAAAAAAGAACTTCTCATGATTAAAAGCAATCAGGGAAGGTATCTGCCAAAGAGGTCAGACCTAGGAAAAAGAAAACGAAAGGACCTTTACGTACATATATTGTATTTATTTCATTTACATTCTTTCAAAGAATATGAATGAATTAAATACAAAATATTAAATGGACTAAATTTTCATAATTGCTGCAGTTTTATTGTGTAGGATTGTGACTAGATCCATAGCAATGTTACTGCAACAGTGCAGCATGATAACTGCTTACATGGTGCTTGATCTTCTAATACATTGAATACATCCAATATAATTGATTAAAATGCCTTATCATAAATCTTCATAAAAGAAGACAATACTCGTTTCTGGCCTGAGTCCCATACCAGTTACATGATATGCTGGTAAATTTACACTGCTCATCAAGTAAATTAAACCTGCCTATAGACATGAAACTAGCACTGCATAACAAATAATAATGATGATCAAAATAAAAACAGATATATAGATCTAAAAAATATTGGTACCCTTAGGCTATGTTTCCATTATACGTCGGGACCCCTCCGCTAAGCATATTGCCCAGTCTTCACTGTGCCGAGCCACTCCGCCGATGTAAGGCTGAATGTAGTGGAGTACGTTCGAGTACCTGGTCAACCACACACCCCTCATACAACACTGAAATGTATGAGGGCTAGCAGCGCAACATTATATTGAGCACACCATTCAACACTACTCATCACAGTGTTTATCACTTCAGTCTTCACTACACACTAATTAGAGCACATTCCACACTGCTCACCACTTCCATTCCATCACTATTGAAGCACTATTCCTTACCCATCCCACCATGCCCTTGGTCCCTTACCTACTTCTCCCTGTTACTGGTCAATACTACCTCTTACATTATACATAAAAAATCTTGTTTCCTTTTAGGCAACAAATCCATTCTCTATTAGAGCTACGTATAGCCGCAAGAATACGTGTATACCCCACTCGGACGGATGCGGCGTGCTCCCTGCTTTACCTTCCTGGGGTGCCCTTCTCGGCCACTGGGCTCCACGCACCCCCTCCGTTGGGTGTCCGTGGCTGTTTCCCCCCCCCCCCGTTCTCTTCCCTTTTTCCTTCCCCCCCTCTCTCCCCCCCCCCTCCCCCCTGTGCCCCCCGTGTTGTCTCTCCCCCTCCACCACCTCATCCCCACCCGGAAGCAGGATCTCCCCTGGTGTATCCATAAATCGGGTAATTATCTTTTACCCAATACTCTAAAAGGAAACGTTTATCTCGATAAATTTTGAAAATCGACAACCAGTTTATTTACTCTTCTCTCTTCTAGAATTGACCTAAAAATCCTCCTGAAGAAGCGGCTCCATACCGCGAAACGCGTCGAGGTCATAGGTCAAGATACAGGTCATTTGTATAATATTGGATATACTGTGATATAATTTATGTTTAAATCCATCTTCATGTAGAAGGTTGTATCTATACAAACTTGTAATTAAAATCATTACGTTTATTGAAATATTGAAATGATCACCGTTTGATCGGGTTACTTTTTACACGATGACCAGTTAAATGTCCCAGGGTGTTTGTTAGTATATATCTATATATATAGTATATAAGGGTGCCACCCTTTTGAGTTCAACTCTGTGTGAAACTCTCTGTTGATGTAAATACACAACTGGCTATCTACAGTATTTGTAAAATGTGTCTCTCCAGTCCTATGGTCTGGAAAATACGGTAACTGTGGCCAAAATAGTATACAATGTATATACTACTGCTGATATACTTAATAAACATACATTTCTTGACAAATCCTAAATATTTCTGTGATTGAGTCATTACCATACAGGAGAAAAGCTGCTTCTTGTGCTCATCACCTGAATTACAGGTAGTGTGTGTTTATAAAATATGCAAGTTATGTAAGTAACATTTGGCTGACCGGCCTTGTTTTCACACTGTGTGGCTTCTCCTTCACGTGCCTAGCACATAATTACAGATACCAACATGCAGAGCACACCGTTCCTGGGATTTACATGCTGGAGACGGTCACATTTCTTGTCAAAGACACAGCGCTGCAGATCTAGCAGATTTGTTTCTCTAATAGATCTTGTGGGAACATCAATATTTTAGATTTTCTCACAGCGTTTCATCTTTTTTGTGGCTCACGAGTAAATTAACAGCCAACTAATGAATAGTGTTAAAGGTTATTTCTCAATGGAGAGCTTGCATGGCGTATTATGTCGTTATACTACAGAATCGAAACTAAACATTTGGCTGGGAAATTAAAACCACATGAATGTAAATCAGTATGAAAGGGGGTCACATAGGAAATACAAAGACCACTCTTCGTAAATATACTAGTTTGCTAGTTGTAATATAGATTCCATGTCTTACACTCTGTCAAATGCTATACCCTTATGAAAATGCATAAAAATTCTAAGTAACCAATCGTAACCATATTCTAAAACCAGTTCTGCTCATGTTACGTAGCATAATTGCTCTGGATCAGTGACCAAGTCAGTAAAAATATTGAAACCAGATAGAAGATGAGTCTGCTACAAGCCGGCCATGGTC
>CM070035.1:137489992-137509185 GCA_036250615.1 Ptychadena robeensis
TCCCCTCCAGCTGTCAGAATAAGATTTGTTTTTTACAATTAAGGATGTCAGCAATATCAGGCTGAGCTGCAGCTGATAATGCTGAGTGACCTCCCAGATGGTAGGTCCACTTTAACCAGAAACACAAATCTGTGGATGACCCCAAATACATTAAGAACATATAAAAGTGGAAATATACAGCATCTTCATACAGTAGGCATAGTTAATCATGGTTCCACCTCCGACATGTTTCGCCCTTGCGGGCTTCTTCAAGGAGGAGACTCTTAAACTAGACGGTGGAAAAACTATGCTGTCGACTACGCTAGAGAGGCTGGAAACGGCCCACCGGATACAAGCTTAGATGAAGGGACGGCGAGGCCTAATGTTCTTAATGTATTTGGGGTCATCCACAGATTTGTGTTTTTGGCTCTGACCCATAACATTGTTTTATTGTGTTTAGGTCCTATATGATTAATAAAGACTTTCCTGACGGCTCCATGTCAGCATATTGTGTATGCTGGCATGGAGCGTGTCAGGAAAGGAAAACTACGGTAAGTATGAAAGGAATATTTAATGAATTGTTACGAGTATAGGAGTGCCCTAAAAGCCCTATGTTTGATGTCTTATTCACTGATTGGAGAGGCTTGTTCCCATGTTTCAAGTTGAATGAGCTCCTAGTTATGAGTATAGCTCCATGGATCTGCCAAGGTCACACAGCTTCTTGCTTCAGCACAAACATGTGACAAGTTGACTAGTGCAAATCATTTTTCTGATCACCAATGATGACTGTACAGGTTCTTTCTTCACTGTGTCACATTCCTCCTCATATTTCAAAGGGCCCTATTCCAAATCATATACCTGTCTACAACATAACACACATTTCCTGTGTGTTATTGCATTGTGTTATA
The DNA here is from genome assembly GCA_036250615.1 of Ptychadena robeensis. Lineage (NCBI taxonomy): Eukaryota > Metazoa > Chordata > Amphibia > Anura > Ptychadenidae > Ptychadena > Ptychadena robeensis. The sequence goes on from CM070035.1 coordinate 137,490,880, forward strand.
GTTATGAGAAAAAAACAATGTTAAGCTGAACTGTATTGCTTTTATCAGCAGAGCCCTGCTGATAGAAGCAATGCAGAGGGATGTGTGGTAACGCTGTACTCACGCTGGCAGTTTCTTCACACATGTAGCGGTAGAGGGGAGACATGAGTGCAGATTCCCCCACGCCCCTCTTCCTCAGTATGAGGAAGATAAAATGCTGTGAATTGTGCCCTCTAGTCACACACGTTCAGTCACACACGTTCATACACCTTACAATCTTACCATACAATTTCTGTACAATCAAATTTTGTTCTACCACAACCATGTAATATGAGGAGCTTTCTAATCCTTCCAATCACTATGTATTCTATCAGGGAGGCTTATATAGTACACAGTTGTTGGTAGATCTAATGGAAATTGTATGGATCGATCTTAAGGTGTATGGGGGGCTTTAGCCTTTTGTTATTATTTGCTTAGTTAGGTTCAGTTAGTCTGTTGAGAATAACCTGCTCCCAACGGGCCTGACTGCAACTGTGGGGAACATGGACGTCATTTGGTCTATTTTGGGTGGGCTTCAATGATCATAATTTAAAATTTTTAGAGCAGGAAAACCAGGAAAAAATATTTGAAGTGTTCAAAGCCATTAGGGAAAATATCCCCTGCAGTACCAAATATCAGCCACAACTGAACGTGTGTGACTAGAGGGCACAATTCACAGCATTTTATCTTCCTTATACTGAGGAAGAGGGGCGTGGGGGAATCTGCACTCATGTCTCCCCTCTACCGCTACATGTGTGAAGAAACTGCCAGCGTGAGTACAGCGTTACCACACATCCCTCTGCATTGCTTCTATCAGCAGGGCTCTGCTGATGAAAGCAATACAGTTCAGATGGGAGATGCGGCTGTGTGCAGATCTCCCATCTTCTGGTAGAGTGAGGGGGCTGGCGGGGAGCCAATGTGTGACCACCCCCAGCCGAGGGGGTAGCGTATTCAGACAATAAAACACAGGAGCTTTTTTCCCCGCGATTTTGGGGGTGAAAAAGTTTGTGTTATAGTCCATATATATATGTATATAGGTGATGATGATGACCATATGGACTTATTTATGTCAAGCTAGTCCATTTTTTGTGACTTCACTGCTTTTCAAGTATTTTAAGGCTAAGGGCTTGTTTCCATTGTACGCCGGGACCCGTACGCTAAGCGTATACGCTAGCAGGGGTCCCGACGTATCTCACAGACCTTTTCCTGCCGGCGGATGGTCTGTTTACACATCCGCCGGTGTAAAGGCTGAACGTACTCGACTACGTTCAGCCTGACACCGGCGGATGAGCTCAGCGCAATGAAGACAGACCGTCCGCCGGCAGGCAAAGGTCTGTGAGATACGTCGGAGATACGTCGGGACCCCTGCTAGCGTATACGCTTAGCGTACGGGTCCCGGCGTACAATGGAAACAAAGCCTTAGTCTCTCATTTTTTTTACAAAACACATGTCATGAATCAAGCTTGTTTAGGGGGCATTTGGGTGTGTCTGGGTGCACTTTATATGCACTTTGGACATGTCTTTGCATGCGTCTTGGACATAACTTAATTTATTTTTTAAACGATTTTAAAGGAGTGCATGCAGTAGAGCCTTGGCCATGAAGTAAATTTATCTCTTGGAAACAAACTTTATGGTCCCTCGTGTCTGTCTTTTGGTCTCAGATTTTGCACAATCTTCAATCCTCTTTCACTTTTCAATCCTCTTGTCTTTTTTCTGTCTAATCTTCATTGTTGATGAATACGTTTTATTGGTTTGATTATTTTAGCATGTTGCTTTACCATCTGGTTATCCTCTTTTCCAAGACATTTTATTTTATGATGATGTCATCACCTCTTTTTTGAACCAGTACATTCTGAAGGCAGGCCAGGACATACAGTCTTTTTTATTGTTACTGTCTGAATGACTCTGGGCATTGTAGAAGACATATGTAGAGGACATCATATGAGGAAGAATAGGTATTGCTGAGGACAGTGCATGTTTAAAGTTATATAATGTAGTTTATACTAACTAATATACTTTATACTAACTAAAGCTAGGCACACACGGGTAGATTCCCGTGCAGTGATTGATCAGGGATCAATTGAACGGAACTCAATGTCCACCACATGGTCACATCAATTCCGGCTGTGCAGGAAGGAAGCAGGAGCAGCAGCTGCTCTAATACTTTGCATGAAAACTCACGTCTCCTAATGGAGATTGAACAGGGTTATCCAACATGTGGAACCCCTGTTCAATCAAGTTTCTTCGAGCGGGCTCTATTGATCCTGCTCGAAGGAAGGCTCACATGTGTAAATTTGTAGCAGCGCGCAAGAGTAGTGTGTGTAACCACTTACGCAGCCAGGTTCTTTAAGGTGGATGTCCTCTGCTCGATCACCAGGTTTTGCTTGCAGCCCAAAAAATCCAAGGTCCACGCCAGCAGGTGGGGGCTATTTACAGTTTTATTTAGGAATATTTACACACTTTCACCATCACCCAGAGGCAGGGATGGGGTTCAGACATGGGGATGTACTTTCCAAACTACGTTGTTCACGAGCTGCTGGACCAATGGCTGGGTGTTGGGGACCTTCTCCAGGGTTTAACGCTGGAGGCCTGTAGTTCTCTCTGGAGTCACAGGAAGAAGCCAGGTACAGTCCAGGGAGAGCAGGACTATATTTGTTATATTTTGGAGGGAAGGAATACAGTACACACCCAGACATTAGTCATGGTACTAGCTTTAAGTAAACAACAGGTGCAACCCTTTACAGGGAGACACACACAATATACAGCAGATACAGCATTATACAGTGCCTATAATACAGCACATATATTACAGTTATGTGACCGTTTCTCGGGCCACTACAGATTAGAGTACAATCAATTACAGTGAGCGCGCATGTTGCTCGATTGTATTCAAATCTTTTAACAGATCTACCCGTGTGTGCCTAGCTTTAGGTTGCCTGAAGTGGACTTTAAAGTTGAACAACTGGCAAATAAATGGTCATACAGTATAAATGCAGAATGTCAATAGCAACAACAACAGCTATAAAAACTGACAATAAAACTTTTTTTGTTATTTAATTGAACCATATGCAGAAATGGTGATTCCAATAATTATTGTTGACCTGAGCTGATGAAAGTCTTAACGTAGTATTTGTTTTGATATATGTCACCAAGTAGGTTTACTGGAAAACTGTCAGCAACATTCTTTCCTTCAAATGGCTTTTAAAACTGTGCCCCATTGTGTTTACTAGGTATGTGTAAATACAACAAGCCTAGCCAAATGCCTGACTTACAGTAAAGGAAAGGTATGCATGCTTCCCAGAATCCAGTGTTTAAGAGACTTTTTTCTCACTGTCCCACTGTTATGTGTTAATATCACCAAAGAACAAACAGCTGTATTCTTCTAAGCAGAGCAATTACATCCATATAAAGTCTGTGAAAACATATTTATTTAAGACCTTTTAATGTATACGAAGAGGATGGCCATATGGACATACAGTCAGGTCCATAACACAATTCTAACATTTCTGGCTCTATACATCACCGCAATGGATTTGGAATTAAACAAACACAATGTGCTTTAACTGCAGACTGGCAACTTTAATTTGAGGGTATACATCCAAATCAGGTAAACAGTGTAGGAACTACAACAGTTTGCCTCCTACTTGTTAAGGGACCAAAAGTATTGGGGCAACTGGCTTCCCAGCTGTTCCATGGGCAGGCATGTGATATTCCCTCACCATCCCGATTACAATGTGCAGATAAAAGGTCCAGAGTTCACTTCAAGTGTGCTTTTGCATTTGGAATGTGTTGCTGTCAACTCTCAAGATGCGATCCAAAGAGCTGTTACTATCAGTGAAGCAAGCCATTGTTAGGCTAAAAAAAAAAAAAAATCAGAGAAATAGCAAAAACATTAGGTGTGGCCGAAACAACTGTTTGGAACATTCTTAAAAAGAAGGAACGCCCCGGTGAGCTCAGCAACACAAAAAAACCTGGAAGACCACGGAAAACAGCTATGGTGGATGACCAAAGAATTCTTTCCCTGGTGAAGAATGGACCCTTCGCAACAGTTGGCCAGATCAAGAACACTCCGCAGGAGAAGCATACCACCTCATCAGTGAAGCATGGTGGTGGTAGTGTCATGGAGTGGGCATGTATGGCTGCCAATGGAACTGGTTCTCTTGTAATTATTGATGATGTGACTGCTGACAAAAGCAGCTGGAGGAATTCTTGCATTTTTGCACCACTTAATACTTATTTTTTTATAAATATAGCTAATAGTTATTCTTCTTTAAAATTGTGGATTTTGAGGTATGATTCCCCAGAGTTCCTTTATATTTTAACAGGGGATCTGTGACTGTGTCCCTTAACCTATGTATCCATCCTGCTCTGTCCCATTTTCCTTCCCTTTGCCTCAAAGGACTAGAATGTTCCACAGAAGTATTGTCTCTAGTTGCTGTGAGCAGCAACTCTCCAGCCTGGTCATGTGTTCCTTCTTCCAGCAATATTTAAGAAAGCCTCAGGCAACAAGAAGTTGCCTGAGTAAGAGTGTCTTCATGTCTTTGCTCCCAGGTTCCTGTGCTTGTCATATTTATTCTCTGACATCCAAGGTTCTGACCCTCAGCTTGTTCCAAAGACTGTATATGTTTCATCTCTTAGTACTTCAACTTGGTGATTCTCAACTGCTAAACTGCATGGGGGCATCTGAGGGCCGCAACCTGGGAATTAGCTGCAGCAAAGTCCTTCATTCCTTGTGGGCTGCTCTGGTGAACTCCAGGTGGTTCCTTAGCCTCTGAACCTTAGATTACTCCTTTGTCAACTGTGAAGTGGCCTAGTGGTCCACTTCCTCATATCATCACTGTCACCAGCCGTGTCACCCCTAATTAGGTATCACTAGCCATGAAAGTTATAAATACATTTTGGTCACATAATATGTGGAGGACACTATTGTCCTGAATAACTGTTTGCAGTGTACTTTCATTGACAATGACTGATCATTACATCTCAATAAAACATTGTACAGAGAGAAACGTACTATGTGATTTATTGGGTTTTCTTTTATCGTCAGAGTAGTTATGGGCCATCAGGGAAAGAAGGTGAGTGGAAAGGACAGAATATTTTAAGGGTCCATAGATACATTAAAAGGGGAAAATGCTGATTTTTTATTTTTTTTATTTTGATCTGAAAGTTTGATTGACAAAATTGATCATTTAAGTCAGTGGCCCTGCATTGCATTCGCAATACACGCATATACAAGTGCCGATTTGCGCAATGAATGTAATAATGACTGAAGATTATGAATTCTCTCATTTACATATTTTGGGGGAGTATTAGGCGAAAAATTTGCTATATTTTACAAATATGAATATTGCCTATGCTGCTAATTACTAGTCCTTAATTTTCCCTCCAGGTTGTCCCTCCTCCTGGCTTCAAGTGCCACCTCAGCTGCCCCCCTAGGTGACACCACCCTTAAATACCTCCGTGCCTTCTTAGAGGGCCAGCCCCCCAGTTTTAGAACTGGGTTAAGTTGGTGGTTTGAAAATTGATTACTTTTTACTTTACCTGAATGGATCAACCAAAATGAATGTAAATTTAACATATTATCGACCAAGCAGTGATCAGACATATTGGTAATTTTCAGATGATGGTTTTGGTATCTGACAGGTTTTCTAAGTACTTTGTTGAATTAGTATTGGATGGTACTAGGGAGCATGTGCATAGAGCTTTGGAAATGATCGGTGATCGGTGTGAATCGATCCCACTTTGTGGTAGTACGATCGATCGATGTTAGATTGACAGTCAAGTTTTAAATTACCCAAGTTGAATCAGTCAAGCAAATGTTGATGTGTGTACAGCCAGTACAAGTTGTTAAATAATGGAAGCTCCTCCCTATTTAAACAAATCATATTATTCTTGACCACAGTAGAGGTGATAGAGGTATCCAACACATTTTAGAGGCTAAAGCACCATATACATGGGTCGATACCCGTTTGATAGACAGATGACCTTGGTCCCATCCAAAGTAGTGGCGATCAAATGATATTTAAGGACATGTACGTTCCCTGTGCGACAGACATTTCTTCGAGTGGGATTGATCCTGCTTGAAGAAAGGGTGGCTGCATTCGATGGGGGCTTAAGCCTTACCATTCAACAGAGATTGCGCTGACTACAAAGACATAGAAAATAGTTGCAGAATGGGTAGTCCCTAAAGCCCCCAAACACCTTACAATCTTACCATACAATTTCTGTACGATCAACTTTTGTTTTACCAAAATCATGTAATATGATGACCTTTCTAAACTTTCCAATCACTATGTATTCTATCAGGGAGGTTCCAGCACTACATAGTTGTTGGTAGATCTAATGGAAATTGTATGGAGAGATCCAAAGGTGTATGGGGGGGCTATAGATATCTAGCTCTGTTATGCATCTAGAAATGCATAGCCACCTGATATGCCTTTTGTTTAGCCAAACTAAGAAAGCTCTCTAAAAACATGAAAGTCTTAAAAAATGACATTTGCCAAAAATGTAGATACAGATTGGTTAGCCAACTGCAAATGTCCGAATACACAGCTTATATTGTCTCAAGACCACTAAAACCCCCCATACACCTTACAATCCTACCATACAATTTCTGTACAATCAACTTTTGTTCTACCAAAACCATGTAATATGACCATTGTAAACCTTCCAATCACTATGTATTCTCTATGGGAGGACCTGGCCTTACATAGCAGTGATATATACCTTCCAATCACTATGTATTCTATCAGGGAGGACTCGGCACATAGTTGTTGGTAGATCTAAAGGAAATTGTATGGAGTGATCTAAAGGTGTATGGGGGGCTTAACAAGTGCAGTGGCTAGCAATCCTCAGGCACGCAGCTAATCCAGCTCCCCCGCAATGAATCCCGAGGTGTCTATTACTTAAAGTACCTTTTCTCTTTGCATTTGAGGAGAGTATTCCGGTCTCAGCAAGCAAATTACCCTGACCACAGATTTAATTGTACATTTTAGACACAACTAAATTTCAGGCAAGAATTGAGAAATTTTAATATTACCCATCACATTCTCTCTTTTATATATAATAACACAAAAATGATATACAAGAATACAATTTCACCACATTTTGAGTTTTAAATAAATCACAAGATTTCCAAGTCCACATTGAGTTCATTTATTTGATGTTTTAGACTTTTTTCTTGGGAGTATTTGTTTCATTTCATATTTGCGGTGAAATGGAACAATTTATCTCAGACTAAACACAAAATGCCCCAAGACAATTATATCCAGCAGTGAGTGTAAAAAAAGTGATCTGGAATAAGCAAGCGCGGCTGGGACCGTACAGGTGAAGTCTGGAAACTCGACTGTTTGCTTTGTAAAAGAAATCTTACATTTACTTTCCTGTAAGATCTGCAGTATGAGACATGGAGGGTAAAGTCAGGGGCACATTCTTGGCTGCCCTAAGGGCAAACATGAATCTAATAAGGACTGGTCAGACACACAAGTTCGTGTTTTTGTAAAGTTCTAATGTTTATGAGAGCCGACAGGAGACAAGAAACTTTTGTGCAGACAAAAGATTCTGGTAAGTTGGTTGTCATCTGGATTTATTATTATTCTTATTAATTAAAGCGCACCTAACCCCACCAGACAAACTTTTCCCCTAGCTGGCTAACCCCACATTATTGGAGCAATATGTTCATAAAAAATCATTACCTGTGTGGAAATATCTGTATAGTTCTCTCCTCACCCCTTCCTCTCTGTGGATCATCTCCTCATCGCCGCGACGGTCTACCGACATCTCCAGCAGCTATTCACATTGTTTTTTTCTTTTCCTGCCTTCACTTTGTGTCAATTGACACACATTGTATCTGGTGGTCCCCGGTGGCCCCCGGCGTTATCGCAGCCTTATCTCATGCAAGCCTGGAAGCTAACACTGAATCTAAAATGGCGCCTCCCACAGACGTCAGCAGGATAGCTAAATATATTTATTTTGGGGTTTTGAGCAACTTTGAGCTATTGGGACAGTTTAGAAGTAAGTAAAAAAGTAATAACATTTTTGGGGTGTTTTTTTATTTTGGAGTTTAGGTGCGCTTTAAAGCAACTGTCACAATTTAGTAGTGTCATGTCATGGCATAAGATGAGTTGTCTGTTTTGACATGTGCAACTTAGGATGGCCATACAGGCATCGATCGTGGTGTGCTGACGGCAAAATTGACGAGCGATTAATCAATGATCATTTGGCAATTCGTGGTCACCATCCAAAGTAATGTCGATTAAACAGGGATTTACCAACATGTCAGATCCCTGTTCGATTCATTTGAGCGAACTCACACAACGCTCGATTGTTCAGGAATCGAATGCAAAATTGAGCCATGTATGGCCGGTTTCAGGCTACATAATCGTTTAGATAATCCTGTTCGATTTCTTAAGACAAACAGAATTCATTCAATTGTATGGAAAGGGCATGGAAAAGTTCAAGACCCCCGTGTATTAGAACAGTTTGCTGAAGACATACAGACTTGGCTTACTGGTATCATGTCCTGTGGTCTGGCAAGACTAAGTTAAACTTAAGTATATAAGTTCAGATGGTGTCTAGCGTGTTCCACGGAAACAAGTTGGGAAGTAAAAAAAAAAGGTTTGTCTTGCCTACAATCAGGAATGGTGGTGGGAGTGTCATGTTTTAGAGATGCATGAGTGCTGCTGACACTGGGGAGCTACAGTTCATTGAGAAAACCATGGATGCCAACATGTATTGTAACATACTAAAGCAGAGAATGACGCCCTTTCTGGTTATCCAACATAAATATGACTCCAATAGTGTTGAGCACGACTATTCGAATCACAAATTTTTATTACAAATATTGGGACTTCTTCGCGAATATCTAGTATATATACTGTTATATATTCATATTTTGAATATTCAGGTTTCAGGGGTAAGTAGCATGCACTGAGCGCCAAATATTCACATTAATAGCTGCCAATATTTGCAAGACAGTCACTATCTTCCAATATGACGGGCGTCTTCCTTTTCTCCTTCCCCCTCCAGCAATGCCCCCCCCCCCATTGACAGCTCACGGTGTTCAGATCTTCATGGGGTCGACAGGGGGAGCAAGAACTTGCATAGGGCCCCCGAAAGGCTAGAAATGGCACTGGTACAATTGTTTACAAATTAGTCTAAATGGACCAGAAAACCCATCAGATATTTGAATGACCCATCACTGCACAATTGATTTTATATTAGCTTTCAATGAAATTTTTGCATCCAGTTCGATTTTCAAATGATCGCCTTAAGGTCCCCACACACATAACGAGTGGGGACCGATAGATGAGCTCCATCGTTCAGAGTATCGGTGGGCACCATTTGTGTGCTGGCCGTTAGTTTGAATGGGGACGCCAGTCCACATCGAAAATGGCATCGGCCAGAGATTTACGGACATGTCCGTTCTTAGATCGACATAGCTTTGGGGCAACAGGGATCTGTCGCCCCATGTGAGCACCTGCGATCCACGGCCGATTTTGCTGCTGACTGAGGGCCATGAGCGCACACGCACATCTTGTGGCTGCAAAATCGGCCCCCGCTCGTTACGTGGGTGGGGACCCTTAGTATAATCCTTTTATAAGTTAGGCTATGTTTCCATTATATGTCGGGACCCCTCCGCTAAGCGTATTGCTTGGCGGGAGGTCCCGACATAGCACACAGACTTTGCCTGCTCGGCGGATGCCCGGTCTTCACTGTGCCGAGCCACTTCGTCGATATAAGGCTGAACGTAGTCAAGTACTATGACATTTTGTTATTACACCATATTCTACTTCCGTGTTCATTTATTCTCAGAATCACATTCATGTCTATAATGAGGTCTAAGTGAAACAATGTGTCCATATCTAAAGTGTGGGAATCATTTTAGCTGACACTACATACAGAGCAAGCCCTGAACTGGTTAACTCCATGTACAGTCTGCTAAACTCTCAGGTTTGGCAGATCCATAAACCTGTGAGTGGGAGAGAGGCGAGCAGAGGGGCGGCTTGTGGTAAAAGTGCAATGTTGCTGGAAGATGAAACTGCCAAATAAAAAAAAAGTCCATTCACCCTCCTCCCTTCCCCAGTCCACCCCCTGACGCCTTCCTCCCCTGTCTTTCCCCCCAACCACCTCTCATTAACATGAGCAGAAATCCCAAGTAGTGAGAAGTGACTTGGAGCCAGGAGAGGCATGCACACTGAACTCATCCCTGTCACCCTTCCAGTTTTTTTACAGGTGCCAGCCTTGTAGTATGACAAAATGGATGGCGTCCTGCTCTCAGGTTATGTGACCAGATACGTATCTTCCATTAGGTAAGTCAGTGTCATCTACCAGTATATATGTTCAATATTGTAAGACTTGAATGTGCAGAGGCATTGTATACACATGGCAACAGAATCATACAAAGACTAGAGATGGTCATATTTGATGATTTTGAGTTAATTGCAAAGCTCCTGAGCATAATATCATCACCAAAGTTGTTGGAGATGTAGAGAAGGGTTGGGGGTATACTATAAAAAAAAAGTATGACTGTCACACAAATAGTTTTTACATAAATAAAAGTTGAAAGTCAAGTCAAAATGTCAAACTTCGAAATTTCGACTTTAAATTTAAACTTAATTTATGCAAAAACTACATGTGCTAGAGCAAAACTTTTTTTTCAATGTTCCCAGAGCCCCTTTATACATCTCCAGCAATTTTGGTGATGATACCATGTTCAGGGACTTTGTAATCAGCTCCAAAAGTCATCTCTAACCAAAACTACAGTTGTGATTTATGGGCAACAATATCAGTAATCAGCAATAGTATATTCATATCAATTATGAATCTGATTTGTAACAATTGAAAATAGTGACAGTGTCTAATATTGGGTAATAGAACAAAATAGCTTTACCTTATTTTTTGAAAATACATTTAGTATGTTTAATAAGCTGAGCTGTTTTTAAATAGTAATTGGATAACTTATCACCCAGAGTATGCAGTACATCCGTCTTCCGCCAATATCCTGTAAGCTGCACATAATTTGGTATAGTTACAAGAGCTTATTCATATAATACATCCCGCAAGTGTGTTGTTATTCCTCCCCCATTGAAAATAATGGAGGAGGGGTGAAAGGTCAAGCAGAATGCATTTTCACCCTTTGTGATGCATAGGCAACTTTTGAGGTACCGTAAACTCATATTGGCTCTGCTAAAGCATTCAAGTTGGGGGGTTGATGGAGTGTAGAAGAGCCCAAAGTAAAAGTGGATTCATTGTGCACCTGTTCTTTTCTTTTGTGATATAGGGCAACTCAAAAAAAGTGTAGGATATGTTGAAAAAACAGGGGTGGAGAGTCCCAGGAGACCAATCATTTTTTATTACACATTGTTTGGTTGGTTGCAATGGATAGAAAAAAAACTATTTCCTAGTTTATTTCTAGTGTAAAGATGCATTTTTATTATTTTATCATTTCTGTGTATATTTATAAGATAAGTTATATATTCTGCATGAGAACTATTGCTAAGGGTCCCCATACACCTTCAGATTTCTCTGTCAGATTTCCTTTTGTTTTACCAAAACCATGTAATATGAGGGACTTTCTAAACCAGCAAGTCTACCTGTGTTCAATCGCAGAGGACCCGGCACAACATAGTTGTTGCTAGATCTAAAGGATATCTGACAGAGAGATCTAAAGGTGTATGGCCAGCACAGACACATTACGATTTCCCCATGGTTTACACCAATCTTTCCTATGTAAATACCATTGAATGAATGATGCCCTGCTATACACCCTTTGACTCTTCAGCCAAGTAGATCCGGTGCATTGTTAATCTCCTTGGATTTAGGCAAGACCATTTATCATGGTCACCGATGGAATTTAGCACTTGTGTTTCTGAGCTGTTCTTTTAAACTACAATTGCCTCCCAGATGAAAACGTATAAATTAGAGTAAACAACCTGATACCATATGGTAATGCAGAGTTTTGGGATTTTTTTTTACTGCTGAATAGATGTATGAATGATATTGCATCATATATTTAAAACGTGATGTCTGTATTTAATGTTATTAGGGCATAGGGCACCCAGAGGGTCCTGATGCCACCGTGTGCATAGAACCCCCTGCGCAACAACTCGGCCGGACCCCCGGCTCAACAATTCTGCTTCAGGGGACTCTGTGCAATAACTTTGCATAGGGCCCCCTGATTGCTAGAAATGGGACTGAATGTTATAGTACAAGTATTAGATTGTAAGCCGGATCGGGCAGGGTCCACTACTCCTCCTGTGCCATAACCTGTACCTGTGTGTATTATCTTGTGTTGTATCTCCACTCTGATGTGCTGTACAGTGCTGCGTCATATGTTGGTGCTATATAAATAAATCATAATAATAATAAAATATAATAAAATACTAATGCAATGCACTCCTTTATAGACCAGCCTGCCTACTTGAGTTGACTTTTATAAGAAATGATGAGCCATCCATGCCTGGCAACAATGTGTCGCAGCGACCATGTTTTTAAGAAGCCTCGCTGTGTTTAACATGCCAACTAACATTTCTGTGTAAATTCACAAAAATATCATTGTGCATTTCTTTTATATTTTGTTTCTACCAGGATATTAACTTTCTTGTACCCTCATACTACCCTCATTTGTTGCCCCTATCTAAAATGTTTCTATTGCTGTTAATGGCTCATTTGGCCTATGGGTAACAATGCTTTTGCTAGATCCTACATATGATTGATCGGCTTCTTCATATTATAATAATATTCCACCACTGCCCTAATACATAAAAAAAATGTGATTTATGAATGTATATGTAATATATACTTAGCCAGAATCATTAATTGCAGCCTTGGTCTGACTGCTGCGATGTGGCCAAAACAATGCTTGGATTGAGTATGTTACACCGTTTCTGTCTGCTCTCTCCAGCCCTGATCCCTAAAAAAACACAGTTTATAGTAAAATTGTTCCAGATGTTATACGGAGAAAGGTTTGTGTTATTGTATCAGTCTTATTGTTTAGATTATTTTAGTTTTCCATAGTAGCCATATGGAAAGTTTTGTCCTGAAAATAGAATTCTGCCCAATCACTGATTGAAATTCACATCTATCTCGGGGATTTTGAACATGATCCATCCATGCTGCCGTTCCAGCCATGAGGTTGTAATTGCAGTTGTAGAGGGTGGAACGGGACCTCTGGCTCCACTTCACAGATCTCCAAGATGTACAAAGTTCACAGTAGGAGATGTTGGTTTACATTTCCTCCCTCTCTGTTGAAAGCTAATGACTTGTGTTGCTATGATAATGTAGTTCCCACCACACAGGAAGAAATCTAGCCTTGCTCAAGCTTTCGGGATGTCTCAGATCCCTTCTTCAGGCTTAAAGCTGGGAATACATGGGTCGATTTTTTTAAAAAGATTTTAGCACAGCTGAGTGTCCTGCACGTGCAAAAATTGACCCATGTGTCTTGTTTTTCGGCCAAACCAGGATCAAACATTTTGAAAACCCTGTTCCATATCCTATATTTTGGATGGAGACTTCGGGTATTGGCAGTGCTGCCTGCCGATATCGGGGCATTCTCGAATGGGTCTAATATCTAGCCGTGTATCCTTGCCTTAAGCCTAAGGCTATGTTTCCACATACATCGGGACCCCCTCCACTAAGCGTATTGCTTGGCGGGAGGTCCCGACAAAGCACATATACCTTACCTGCTCGGCGGATGCTGTGTCTTCACTGCGCCTAGCCGTTCCGCCGATGCAAGGCTGAAGGTAGTCGAGTATGCTGAGTGTCTGCATTGGCGGATGTCTAAACACAGCATCCGCTGAGCAGGTAAGGTCTATGTGCTTGGTCGGGATCCTTGCTAAGCAATAGGCTTAGCGGAGGGGGTACCGACACATAGTGGAAACATAGCCTAAGACTTAGGCTCCACTATGCATTAAAACCCTGCTCTTGTCGTAGATCAAATGCAGGGATGTTGACGCATCCATTGAAAGTCAACCAACAGCAAAGGTGGCCATACATGCAGATTTCCTACCAACAACTATGTAGTATAGGGTCCTCTGCCATTGAACACAGGCAGACTTGATTGCTTAGAAAGTCCCTCATATTACATGGTTTTGGTAAAACAAAAGAAGATCTAAAGGAAATCTGACAGAGTAATCTGAAGGTGTATGGCAAGCTTTACAATTGACCTAAATTGATCGATTTTTAAGTCGATCAAATGGGAAAGGATGGCACCATGTGGTACAATCAATTAAAAGTGATTGAAAACGAACATGAAAGAGATTGAAAAGTTTTCGGACACTGTCAATAAATTTTGAACAAATCTGACAAAAAAAAAATGTTTTAAATACAAATAATACATTTTTGTTTGATCAAATTATTTGCATAAAACTTATTCCTGTATCATGGCAACCAAATTTTGTTCGAAATCACTTTTTTGATTGGGCAAATGTCTAACACCCAATGTGGTATAGCTTTTGATTCTATTGTGATTGATGTTTGATCAAATTATCGAGAACTCTGATCAAATCTATGGTAGGTTGTCCAAAAATCTGCACGTGCATGGCCAGCTTAACTAATGTGTTCAGACAAGAATGACTTCAATATGTGTCAATGCATGATACATGTGCTAGTGATAGTCAATGTGAATAGCACTTGACACACCATACCAGTGTACTTTGTAAAGCCCCCCATAGACGGCACAATGCGTGGCTGATTTCACGGGCGATTAATGCCGTCATCACGCATGGCTTGTCGTTTCCAGAATTGGCGCACATTCTTTGTGTGCTGGCATATACTAATGCGATTGATCATCTGTTCTGTTCTTTGGCCGATCGATCTTTGGAGCACCCGCGGATCGAAGCGTCTACAGCCGGCTTAACACAGCACATTATTTACATTACATTAACATTCTTTGTATTGGTCTGCCAAAATGACCAATGTTTTGTCATATCCGGTGCGATGGCAACCCATTTACTTCAATGGGCTACCATACTTCATTCAACTTGCTTTCTATTTTCAATTGAGAAAACCAAAAGGATAACTAATGAGAAGTCTTCAAGAGAAACACAGCTCAATAGACATATTAAAATAGATTTGTGATGCATTGATTTCAGCTATTTCAACATGGTTTCACACGTCAGATGATTATTTTGAATTGTAAAATTGCTGGTTACCAACATTCAAACCTTGGTGGATTAAAGGCTGGAATACACGGCTAGATTTTTGAGCCGACAGAGAGATCTCGTCAGTAGCGTGATGACGTCATTGCGCTATTGCCCGGCTTTCCCGATATCAGGAGCCAGCTGTCAGCCCGTCCTATACTTTGAATGGGGAACCATCAAAGTATAGGATATCGAACAAGGTTTACCAACATGTTGGTAACCTGTTTGGCCGAGCGAGATCTATGGATCTCACTTGGAAATGGCATACATGGGTAGATTTTTCCCCAGATTTCTGCACAGCACAGTGTCTTGAACGCGCACGGCGCTCAGCTGTGCGGAAATCTAGAAAAATCGACCTGTGGGACACTAATGTTTGGCAATCAATTCAGACCGTTGCAGCTCATCTTGAAGAACCTTGTTAGGACAAGTTATGTCCCCTATGTTTGTATTTAAGCACTCAATGTCCTAGCATGCAATTCTGTTCACTACACACTTTATCATTTTACACACTGCTGGATATCCACTGATCGGCTTCAACAGGAATTACCCAATAATGTAAATCTTTCCTGATATCCAGATGCTCAGTCAAGGCTAGATAAAGAAGAACTTTTAATTGTTGTTGCCTTGTATACACCAGAATTCTACATATTTATATTTATCACAATTTATAAAACAACATCATAGTAATGAAGTTATTACTATGCTAGTGTGGAAAAGTGTTTCAAAGTTATACACACCATTTAAACCATTTATAATGATGTGCTTAGGGAGTGCTTATGTGTACACACAAAGCACACAAGACACACAACTGAACCAAAATTTAAAAAAAGCACAGAATTGTTTAGAAAGTTTCTATAATGTAACTGCATGTTACTGTGTTCCCCGAAAATACAGTGTCTTATATACATTTTTGCTCCCAAAGATACCCTACGTCTAATTGTCGGGGATGTCTTATTTTTCCATGAAGAAGAATATGGCACTGGGGTATTATGCTGGAGGGATTATTTAAAATTACACAGGGGGATCAGAGGGGGGAATCAAAATGGCACAGGAGACGCAGGGGGGGGGGGGGGGGATTACCATTTTAGTAACCCCTTCTGATCCTCCTGTGTCATTTTGATTGCCCCCTCTGATCCCCCTCTCCAGAGTTATAGTACTGTATATTTGGGGGTGCCTTATTTTCAGGGGATGTCTTATTTTCAGGAAAACAGGGTACGTACATGTTGCTGGTTGTTTTTTCCAATACTACCGTCATTTGTGTACCAGCTTTAGTGGATGTATCACTACCAACTGTTGTGTCACTGTGACAAGCTGTGTGGAATGTTTATTGTTGAATGTTGCTAAGCAAAGTGAAAGTGTAAAGGGCCTCTTAAGGAAACCAGGGCCATTCACATTTTTTCTTTTTCTTTTTTTTGTGAATATATCAAAGCACGACTCAGCATGATTCCACTTGGCTTTGATGGTATAGGCTATTTGTTGCCTCATTTTGCCTTTGTTGCTTGTAGAAGTGGAGAATAGACATTTATCACCTAATTGAAGACAAGTCCAACAAAAAAACTTTTTTTTTTAAAGGGGACAAGAACATGAGAAGCCTACATGCTAGATTTGCTTAAGTGCTCTACAAGTAATATATGGTCTTCAAGCGCAGTACTTATAAAGGACTCCTAGGGTAGGGGTGATCTCTTCAAGCCTTTCTAAAAATCGTAGCTGTGCTTTTATGTTTCTTGCACAACTACTTAAAGTATATGAAAACATATTACAGTAATTAAAATCTTATATGACCTTTAGATTTGTGCTTAATGCTATTTCAAAACTTTTTTTTATATTTTTAAGTTTGCAGTGTTCATAAAAAATATCTGATCCTGAAAATATTTTGATTAAGGGTCCCCATACACCTACACATCTAAGGGTGATTTTGCAGACGATCAACTGCCGTGCATGTTCACACCACTTGTTTCTGGGGCAAAATGGAGGCGCCCACTTGGAGGGATCAACCAGAAAAGCGATCTGCCTTGATGGTTCTTTTCTGGTTCACTCGATATAGGAGCCGTTCGATGTTCCCTGCAGTAGCGTGATGATGTCATCACGCTGCTGTCAGATATCAGAGGAGCTGGGACAAAGCACTTCTGTATTTCCAGCTTTGCATGGAGACCCCGCCATCCGATATCCCGATATCGCTATGGGAATCTACCTGTGTATAGGTAACTTAAGGCACTTTATGTTCCTGACCCACTGCTGTCACATTATGAAATCCACCATGATGAAACGATTACAGGAGTAGCTACATGTTCCTAAAGAGGGGTTGCAAAAAGGCTATATGGTATCAGTGGCTTTTGAACCAAACAAAAAAATTAGAAAAGTGTAAAAACATTGCACTAAAAATATTAACCTCCCTAGCGCACTTGGGCAGCCCAGCTCATCCAGAGTTTGTTTGAAAAACATACTCCGTACAAGCTGGGCTCGCCTGAAGCCTGCATATCCCCGAAAAGCTGCGGCGATTACCTCTCCAGCTGTAACATTGCCGGGGTTGCTGCACCGCCCCAATCGTGTCACGGGGGGGGGGGGGGGGGGGCGCCAATAACCTATATTAATGGAGGAGCATCACTCTCCCAGCCTACGTCCCCACTGTCATTGATGGAAATTACAAGCATTGTGCAGTTTACACTGCTGCGATCGCCCTTACCGTGCTGGTAAAACGATGTGGTACAGGCAGAACGCTAGGGAGGTAAAACTAGCAAATGATTTTGAAGTTAGGGTTTATATACTCCAACTTGGTTGTAATTATAATATACTTTCAGTCCAAAAATCCACAAATCGAAAATGCCACTTGCCTTTAAAACATTTTGAATATATAGAAAAAAAGACACACAGCATATTATTCAGTCTGTCTCTATGAATAGGACAGATATTTTATCTTTTGTGTACCCCCTTATAGTATAGTTGTACCGTTTCCCCAAAAATAAGGCATCCTCTGACAGTAAGACACCCTTACATTTTTGCCTCACGGTGAATTATAAGTCATCCCCCTGAAAATAAGGCACCCCCAAAGATACAGTACTGTAACTCTGGACAGGGGGGGTCAGAGGGGGAAATTAAAATGACTCATGAGGATCAGAGGGGGTTACTAAAATGGTAATCCCCCCCCCCC
>CM070035.1:137533344-137545583 GCA_036250615.1 Ptychadena robeensis
AGATGATTGGAGCTTTATGACATGGTGCATTATCCTGCTGGAAGTAGCCATCAGAAGATACAGGGCCACCTTCAGGGGGGGAACAGAGGGGACTCCCGTCCCAGGCTGCTAGGGGGGCCCAACGGTCAGCACATAGGGGCTGTGTATGATGTCCGGGCTGACAGGCTGCTGCACCGATCAGACAGCACGCGGAGAGGTGGGAGGGGGTTGTTTGTGGTGGGTTTTTTTTCTGCTAGCAACCCCCCCCCCCCCCCCCCCCCCCCGCCGCTCAACAAGTCCTGTCATGGGGTCCGGACATTTTGGCTGCATTTTGGCTGCACTGTGGTCTTAAAGGGATGGACATGGTCAGCAACAATGCTTAGCTGTGGCATTGCAACTATGATCAATTACCACTAAGGTGCCCAAAGTGTGCCAATAAATGTCCCCCACACCATGACACCACCACCACCAGCCTGAACCTCTGATACAAGGCAGAGGGGATCCATGCTTTCATATTGTTGACGCCAAATTCTGACCCTACCATCCGAATGTCGCATCAGAAATCGAGACTCATCAGACCAGGCAACATTTTTCCAATCCTTTATTGTCCAATTTCGGTGAGCCTGTGGGAATTGTAGCCTCAGTTTCCTGTTCTTAGCTGACAGGAGTGGAATCCCGTGTGGTCTTCTACTGCTGTGGCCCATTTACCACAAGGTAAGATGATCTTTTGCATACCGTGGTTGTAACGGTTACTGTTGCCTTTCTATCAGCTCGAACCACTCTGGCCATTCTCCTCTGACCTCTGGCATCAACAAGGCATTTACGCCCAAAGCACTGCCTCTCACTAGATGTTTTTCCTTTTTCGGACCATTCTCTGTAAACCCTTGAGATGGGGCTCATCTTGACCATGTCGACATGCCTAAATGAATTGAGTTGCCATCATGTGATTGGCTGATCAGTAATTTGCATCAACAAGCAGTTGGACAGGTGTGCCTAATAAAGTGGTCGGTGAGTGTATTTAAACCAATTTTGGTGGCTCTAAACAGGTAAACAGAAACTTCAACATCAACTTAAACTATCAATTTTTTTTACATCATTTTTAAGGAAAATCAATCCATGAGCTGACATTTATTTTATACTCTTTGAAATGTGCAGATGAAAGTGGAGAACCTGTCATTGTCAGACACTATCACGACTCTACAGCAGAAACTGGAGAAAAGAGCTTCTAACTTTACTTCCCCAATCTACGCAGCTGGTGCAGAGGTTCTGCTCATTTCTCATCCGGCCTCTCAGGAAAATGGCTGCGCAGCTGTAACGGGTAATAAAGAAATGTTATGCTGTAATCCCATTTTTTGGTATAACATCCTTGCAATCAAGGGCAATCAGGTGCGGCAGAAAATCACGGTCAAAAATGCTCCTGATCACTCCTGATCGCGACAGGATGTGTTAGAATTGTGGCCGATCGATCTAGTGGAGACATAACCTTAAGCTAGGCATACACGGTTTGATTTTAGAACGATCAATTTTAGATTTGATTTCAGATCTTGATCTTTTCATCGGAGACACCCATCATAATTGAACCCAAAGTAGTACCACATGGAAGGTCTGATCATAATACGATCTTAATAAGTCCAAAATCGTCTATTTTAGTTTCAAAAACCAAAAAGAAGAGTCATATATAAATGTGTTCATTGAATACAATCGACCTGACCAACAAACACAATGCTAAGATTTCAGTTTGATCATTGTACAATCTACAGAAATTTTCCAACACCTCCGATCACTTTACAATCAATGTTTTGATTGGTATCGAACAATTTGTGAAGATCGAACCATGTGTGCAGCATACAATTTAAGTCCCTTCAATGTAAACTTTGATAGTTTTAGGTTGATCGAACGCTAAAATGGAACCGTGTATGCCTATCTTTAGCCTGCATGAGGGTGGTGTAGCGCTCCACAATCCTAAAAACATAGACCTACTTGTTCTGCCTTGGAATTCTTTGAGATTATTTCATGTTTTATTTCCAGGCTTCTGAGGATTAACTTAAGGTGCAATATCACAAGTGGCCACTGGGGGCATCTATATTGGTTTTCATGGGAGAAGACCTGTCAACACACTTTCAATACATAACCTGATCATGTATTTTTCCAGCTGTCACTGCTTTCAGAGATGTGGGAGGTCATATGCACCACGGCTCAGAGAGCAAGAGTGGAGAGGGAGGGTATTTCAATATTTTTTTCATCACAATAAGGTGCATTCTGCCCTATTATTGACACTTGTGGTGCTGATTATAGAATGTCAAAATGCAGGTGATAGGTCCTCTTTAATCTGTTAACGCTCAAATATTCTCTGGGAGGCCACTAGATTGCCACAGAACATTGTAGTATATTGGTATCTATCAGCATAGATACTCTCAATACATTTTGAAAGCACTTCATCTCCTCTAGATACATTATCTTCCCACCCAAAAGACACCAGCTTTCTGCTACCCCCGAAAATAGGAGTAAAAACTGTAATAAATTGTACTAGTACAGCATTAATCATCCCACCTGGATAGAGTTTAAGAAAATGCTAATTCCGTTGTCATTGCACACACCAGACAATTCTATTCAGTGTTTGTTTTTTCTTGTATGCAAATACAAGATTAAGGGGCAAATAATTATCTGTCACTGTCAGTCCTTTGCAATATACTTTTCTTCTGTACAAACAGGCCAGTGTGCCTTCCCAACCTGACAGATCATTTTATTCACATTATTGTATTTGTACTGTAGACGTTGCTGTCAGTCTTGTGCATCCGGCTATGAAACGTCTATGAATCATGCTTGTGATCTTTTCTTCTATCATTCACAATGAAGGGGCATGCAAGCTCCATTAGCTTTACAAAGCCCTTCCACTGGCATCTACACTTCTACAAATAACTACAGACATTTAAATGTGTTTTACATTATCAAAAATCACAAGGTAATAGTTGTCATTAATTACACTGGAGGTTACATTTTTATATAACGTCTTTCTAATTACAAGAAGCATTAAGCCGTCCATAGACGTGCCGATTCCCGGCCATAGTTGTGGGCGATCCCGCAACTACAGGGGTGCCCAATTTGTGGTTTTGACCCAAAAAGCCGGCAGGTCGGATCACACAGCGATTTTGTGGCTGATCCTGTTGTAGTCAGTTAATTTGGAGGGGGATTCCCCCCCCTTCAAGTTAAATGGCTACAATCTGCCAGGAATCCCTTTGTTGGTGGAGCACACAGGATTCCGGACAGTTCTGTAGCCGACTCCTCACAGCGTGATGTCACTGCACTGTAATGAGTCTGCTACAAGCCGGCCATGGATCGAGGTGTCTATGGCCAGCTTTAGGGATAGCCTCCAGCAGGGGTGGCTCCAGCCATTTTTTTTTGAAGGTGCTTCCTGGGTGCTAGGAATTTTCAAAGGGGAGCTTGCCCTCCCAAAAAATTTGATTTCCATGTACAACATGGGTGCTGGACGAGGATTTTAGGGGTGCTAAGCACACCCAAGCACCCCTCTGGCGCCGCCACTGGCCTCCAGGCTTTTCTTACAAATCAAGCGTTCCCTAGTTTGAAAATAGCCCCCCCCCCCAGCAATGTACTTGCAAATAAAGCAAATGAGCGTCACAATAAAGCCGGCCATAGAAACCTCCTCACTCTGTGAGGAGTCGGCTACAGAACTAGTGAGAATCCTGTGTGCACCACCAATACAGGGGATTCCCGGCAGATTGTAGTCAATTAACTTGGAGGGGACGCCCCCTCCAGATTAACTGGCTACAACAGGATCGGCCACAAAACGTACCGGCACGATGGATGGCTTTTTGGGTTAAAACCTCAAGGTGGGCACCCCTGTAGTTGCAAGCGACCGACCACCATACGTTCGGCGGGAGCGCGCACACCATTTGATCAGCCGCAACTATGGCCAGCTTAAGACACAAATGAGGCTGCTTCTTTTGAAGGGTCCTTTCACACTAGTGAGCTGATCTGAAATGCGTTTAATGCATTATTATGTTGCATTAAGAAATAAAATTTTTGAATTCCGGCATAAGTGCATCAACGCAACTGGCTGCTGAGACTTGTCAAGGTAGATTTCACTGCTGCCACGGTGCGACATCACTGTAGGGGCGGTGCGGCATCGGATTTTGATTCTTGGGTTTTCATGCAGAATTTTATTTATTTTTTTACCTCCAATCTGCCCTATCGTCCACACTTCTGGTGCCAATAACAGAAAGCTGATGAGGAAGTGATAGGGCCACTTTAACATGCATTGATATCCATTTTGCTTGCATTTTATGCTTTGATGGATTCAGTCAGTCAATGAGTAGCTGTGGTATCGTTAGGAAATGTCAAATTGTTTTTAAATGCATGTGATTCACAAAATAAAAACATGACAACATGGGGGTCTCCCTATTCATCAAAACCAACCCCATTTAGGCATTGAGCCTGTCAGGGCAACAGAAAAATAGCCATATCAAGCCCTGTTCTATATTTCAACAGTGGATGGAGATCCCATATTTAAGGTAGGGGGGAAATTCCCCACAAAGGTACCCCAGTGTTGTGAGGGTCTGTGGATGGGTCTTTAATTGAGAATCTGGATGACTGCAGACCTGTTGCATCTATCCAATTCAAACCTGGCTAATCAATGACCACTGTTTGTTATAAATATCAAATGCTCACAATGGAGTTCCTAAAACAATTTATTGTAATTATTGCAATACTTTATTCTGTTTCTAGCAGACCTCAATACTTAGTTAATCAGTAGCTTATGATACTGTTTGCAATAAAAAAAGACAATAACAGTCTTTACAGACCACCCCATTGGAAAGGGATATTTCACAATATATATACATTGCTTTCAGTGGTAGGATTTCTCTGCATTAGGCAAGATCATTGTTCCTTCAACAAGTTCTTGTGATGTGTTTGGCCTTGTTGCCACTGACTTGAAAGTTTTTGAGCCCCTTAATTACCTGATGCAATAGTGGGCACAATGCATGATGCGTCCATTGAAAATGTCAAGTGATGCTTTCAATATGTGCCTGGTGGTTTTTTTTTGCCATGTATAAGAGGGGGCATGTTATCACTGCATTACTATAATGTACTCCATTAACAAGGGGAAAATGTCCCCACGACCCCCATTGAGCGCCTTACTGTCTCGCAACGAGATATATTTTACTAGTATGTTGCTTGTTTTCTATTTGGAGGATGCATGAGATGTAAAATACGGTATCCATGTTTGTGTCAGCACTGTGATTTATGAATGCAATTTAACATTGCAAAGAATCACCTGCCCCATTGGTGCTTGTCTCCTTGGATGCAGAAAAATCTTCCCATAACATGTCATGGACCTGGGTGTACCAGGTCATAGACAAAATGTGGTTCAAGGGAAATTTTCTTCACTATATAAGGCTGATGTACTCCTCCCCATGAGTACAAATATACACCTCTAGCACCATCTCCCAGCCAGTCTCACTGCAAAGAGGTACAAGACAGTTGTGCCCACTATTCCTCTCTATTATTTGATAACCCATAGAACTTCTATCAAGTAGTGGTCTGTATTTTGAGGGGTGGAAGGTGGGGTCATAGGTACCCTCATCTGTCTTATCCGCTCATTTTGTTGTATCTCAGTATCTCAGGGGTGGTGAAGTCCTGGGGGGAAGAGGGTGAAATATCTGGTCAAGATCTAAACATCAGCTATCAAATATTTAGGCATTTCGATTCCCAGAAATCTGTTGGAGCTGTATGGTATGAACTATGCTCCTTTAATAGGGCAAATTCAAGGAATTGTTCATGTAAAGAAGCCTGCTTCTTAATGTTTTAGGGAGATGTCATCTTCTGAAGATTGCGAGGTTGCTATACCGCCTGCAGACTCTTCCTCTTCCTCTTAAACATTGTGATGTGTGCCAACTAAACAGGAAGTTTATGACTTTCATATAGAAATAGAAACCGATAGAACCGTAAAAAGCTCTTTCTAAACTGCAGGAAGTAGAAGTGAGATTGCCGTTAATTAGCAATGGTCTATTGTGTTTTGCACAGGACTGGTTGAATGGCAAGTCACACTACACAGATCTTCAACTAGACTCTCAGATGTCTATCCAATGGTCTCTCCCGGATCTTCTTAATGCTCGATTCTCGTCTCTAAGTAACATGTAGATATTAAGCGCTCTCTATACTTGTTTCACATGATAGTGTTATTATGTGAGGTGGGGAAGTTCTTGGGTCTTTTGGGTGACTTGATGTCTTTCCCACTTCTTGAGATCCACCTGGGTCATGCACTGTCATTCCCATTACGTGATCACATGTTATCTTGAACTCCCTACTCACACCTAGTGGCACCCAAAGATCAACTTTAGAATTATATCTTAGAATCCAGTTGGGTAGGACTGTGGTGTCCAAACATGTTCAGAACTGGGTTGCTGTTTTAAAGTGTCCAATAGACAAAATGGAGGACGTTCTCCTGGCTAGCTAGAGAAGCGTACAAAGAGCAATTGTAAATGAGACTTGGAGGGAGATATACTTTTTGGAGATTTAAAATTTAGCAACAAAAAAACCCTGAGGCTGATTAGTGATTTCTCTAAGAGTAACACTCTCGCCCTGATTTCTTCACCTAATGGGCACATGTATAGAGAAGAAGAGGACATCCAGCTAGTATCAATCGGGTCTAACATCGATCATGCTGTGTGGTGGTGCTGGCAATTGATGTTAGCCCCACACTCGATATGATAATTGCACAGGACGTTTAAAATTACATTGGTCTTCAATTATCTATGCGTTTATGTGTAGCTTTTGTGTTATCAATGTGTTTCATTGTTATTCCCTTTTTTTTCATATCTTGTTAGAAGAGGTATACAAAGAGATCCCATCTGATCTAACCTCGATAATCTTACAACTAGGTCATAATATATTAGGGAAGAGTTATACAACTGATGTTTGTTAATTTGTTAAAAGATTATCTTTTGGATGTGAATGGTTCCAGTTTACAGAACTGTTATTTTTTCCAATTGTTGGATTTTGCACTTTTGTACAATTGTAAACAGTTTCCAATAAAAAATAATATGCTAAAAAAAGATTGCAAAGAGATTTATTAATTTGTGACCTCTTGCAGATTATAAATTCCAGGAGATTTGCAGTTGTGGACGTACACTACAGAATTTAGGTTCCTCGTCACATCAAAGTGCTATGATACATATAGAGGAAAATGCCTCAGTACGAGAGATCTACAGGCAAATGTAAGGATTTATTTTTCCTATATGTACTCCCTTCCTGAGTAAGCAGCTATAATGACATCACATTATCGTCTCATTTCTGAATGATTAGTGTTGAGCCAGACTGGTCCTAGTCAGGGTCAAATGGCGTTTTTGGATCCAAGGGTCCCAAATTACCAGGAACTGGTCATGTTTGTCTTGAGGAGCACACTCCTCCTCTGCCTTGCCGGAACATAGATGGCACTCACAGACCACTACATAGTTGTGGTAGAAGATTCTCCATTTCTATTAGTATTGCCCTTAAGACCTAACAGTAAAATGTTGTAAACTAAATTAAAATTGTAAAATATGCATCCAAAAAACAGAAATCGTACACTCCACAGAGTAAAAGATTATTTTGTTTGAGATGTAACACACAAGACACACACCTTTCTCCTGAGACTCTTTCCCTCTCTCTGAACTCTATGAATAAGCCCACTTGGTTGAGTGACACCGGTCATAGTGATGGACAAAGTCCAGTACAGCAAGTTTCCCAGAACCATGGAGATTTTGTATATTCTGGAGTTGTGGAAGGGGCATGTGGTTATGATATCTTTGTTGGATTGTAATAGATGGCCCATGAAAATCAGAATATAGACAAACAGGAGAATTTCAACAAATATTCAATTTTTTATTGTCAGTAAACAAACTTTCTCACATAAAATTAATTCTTCTGCTGGACATGTTCCTAATAGCTAATATCTTCAATTCATTCCTGCAGGAAGCGAGAGAGGAACCTTCTGCTTGATGTCATGGTCATCATGTATGAGAGAAGATGGTTTGTGGATGAAGCCATCCCACACGTCAGAAGAGCTCTTAGGAAATGTGGAGCCCTTGGATCCAATCCAGCATAGTATACAACGTGTATTATTTAGATATAGAACTAAAGTAGTATACCATGACAAAGGCATACTAACCATATGCAGAATTTATGACACCAGGTCCAGACACTCATTTGTTCAACAAATGAAATGTAATTGTTTGTGGAAATTCAAGCATGTACTTTTATACACAATAATTATAAAATTCAGTTTCGCTCCGAGGTGGCCAACATCCCAAAAATATATGTAGAAAGGGGGTTTGTATCTGAATGGATGAAAGACAGACAATATCTGGCAGACACCCAACAGACACGAAGATGTCCTCGGACAACTCAGAGGCTAGGGGACTTTAGCGGCCACATATTTATGATACAAACAAAATTATAAAACTGGTGTATAATAAAATACCATCATTTTATCAGGGTGGAAAAACAGAGAAACAAAAATCATAGTCCATGAGTAATCGTCAGATTTCAAGGAGCGCTTGATACAAATTCGATAGAAACGATGCACTGTCCTCAGGTTGCCCTGAGCACATCCCAAATACCCATCCAGGGTTTACAGCTGAGCCCAAAGGTTGTTAGCGAAAGAGACACCCCGATGTACGTTTCGTCACTTCTTCAGGGGGTGAATGAGGGGATGTGGATCGTTATAGCGTACTGTATCAAAATTGCAAAAGATCACCACGACATAGTCGACCAAAACAGGAGCTAGACCAAGGAGCGGGGAGCTAATCCACATGGACCGAGCACCGCCTCCCAGCACACGGTAAACATCCAGTGTCAAACAAGGTATGGTCCAGGGATTGGAAGGTGATGGAAGGAGTATTGCTCCGTCGGCGTTTTAGCAGGTCAGGAAGGTGTCACTTTTATACACCCCACTCCCATCATGCACTCTGCCAACTGCATCCCAAAGTTCATACTCAATGAAATTATCTTTTCTTTTGTTGAAGTTTTATAATGACAGATGATTGGAAGACATCTAACTTCCATCCAGTGGCACTATAATGAGACAGTAGGTGATTCACCCTATTAGTATCCACCTATAACTGAAATGATCTAAACTGCCAGGATGTATTTGGACACATAAAGAACTGATATATAACTGTATACAAATGATTGTCAGGTATCATTAATATGCAATGATCTGTTTCTTTAGGATTAAGGATCTTTTGTTACTTCTTTTTAGACATATACATGAAGACATTAACTTGTTTTACAGTTGTAGAGTAAAAACAGTTTACATGATTTTGTTGTTATTCATTTATAACCAAAACTGACAAAAGATGTCGGGTTGCTGTGCAAAAATTAGACAAAGATAAATAATTCCAGAACTTTTTCCACCTTAATATGAACTGTACCACTGTTCGACTCAACTGAAAAACAAACTCTTTTAGGTGGAGGGAAGAAAAAATATAAAAATAAAATAATGTGGTTGCATAAGAGTGCACACCCTCAAACTAATACTTTGTTAACCTCCCTAGCGCTCTTGCAAGGTCCAGATTTCTGTACCAAAAGCGCACCATAGACTCTAATGGGATTTTTTTTGTGTTGTAGGCCTGTAACTTTCTAAAATATGGCCATATAAGGGTCTAATAGACATCCTGAATATAATAATGTTTGAAACACACAATTATTATTAAAAAGGACATTAAAAAAATTATAAAATGTATAATTTGAATGCTAAAATCTCTTGAATACTTATTTGGTAGATTGAAAGATTTCAAAACAGTATTGTTAATAATAACATTTTTATTACAATTGGAAATGTGTTTTGTTTTACTCTGAATTGTATCGGATACAGTTATCAATGGCATTTGGTACCCTCTGAAAGGGTTAACTTCAAAGACCACATCTGGAAATGACAATGGGGGTGATATTCCAGGTGTGCTCTTTAAAGATATACAGATATACATATGAATGTCCTGCTCCCCCCCCCCACACCCCCCTGGGCCGCGGGGCATTCATATGCAAATTGGACTGGGAGAGGGGTGACATCGATGGCTTGCTTCAGTGAAGATCCCCGGGACAGCACAGAGCAGAATGTGCTGCTGCGGGGATCTGAGTTTAGCTGGACGGCTCCAACTCGTCAACTGCAACACAAGACAAGAAAGTGCAGGATGAGATGGAGCCGTCTAGGGGGGTTAAGGGACCTTTTGATGTTATTACAGTACTCAGTCTTTTTGGGTATGAGTCTATCATCATGGCACATTTCGGGAATGAGTCTATCAGTATGGCACATATCGACTTGGCAAGATTTGTACACTCTTCTTTGCAAAAACACTCCAAATATGTCAGATTGCGATGGCATCTCCTGTGCACAGCCCTTTTCCCAACACCCACAGATTTTCAATTGGATTCGGGTCTGGGCTCTGGCTGGGCCTTTGTGGATTTGGATGTATGCTTTGGATTGTTGTCATGCTGAAAGATGAAGCTCCTCTTCATGTCCAGCTTTCTAGCAGAAGCCTGAAGGTTCTGTGCCTCTATCTTTACTAAGGCCCCAGTTCCAGCTAAAAAAAAACAGCCCCATTTAGCGAAATGTAACCTGGCTAGAAGGACCCCATAGAAGTCCTATCGGGAGAAATCTCAAAAACTGACCCGGTAGTTACGTTGATGGGTCGCAAGTGTAAATAAGCCCTTAATGTTGCTGTAGGCCTCTTGGTAGCTTCTCTGACCATTTTCGAGCATGGTGGCCGAATACATGGTTGCTTGGCCGAGTATTGCCATGTGCTGAGCAGGGCGATGCTTGAGCTGAACACCCTCGCTCATCACTAACCAACAATTTTTCCTATAACACAAAGTATCAGCTAACCTGCAGGCTTCATTTACAAATCAAGCTTTCCCTAGTTGGAAGATAGACCACCCATCAATGCTGTAAATGGGCATTTGTTTTACCATAACAAAGTGTAAGTAGATGCACATTTGATGCTATACTCACAAAGCGGGTCACTAATAAACACCATTGTGTCAAATTGTTTTTTAATAAATGCATGTGATTTATTAACAAAATCAAAAACAAATTATTCTATTCTTCTAAAGAGCAGATGTAAATTTATCCATACCAAGCCTTCTCCTATTTTGACAGTGGGAGGAGATTTCATAATTGAGGTAGGGGGCAATTTTCCCACAAAGATGCCCCAGTGAGGGTCTGTGGATGGAGCTTTTATTAGGGATCTGGATATCTGGAGAAACCAGATTAGTCAATGAACACTTTTTGTTTTGATACATTTGTGATGTACTTGGAATGCAATTGGACTTACAAAAATTTGCATATCCCACTTTGTATAGTAAGTCTCAATGTTCATTTCTGCACCAAGAATTGCGAGATGTAAAAGCTGTTAAGGTTTTTTTCAATCAACGTTATTGTTGAATAATAAAGAAAAGCTGGTAGGGCAGAGATCTGCACATGTATAGGACACACCCTATACAGCAGAGTGTCACAGATGTGCCATCCACCAGTTCAGCTGCTTCACATGCCAAACCTCAGAAGACCAGGACCAGGCTTCCTCTCCTGGCTGATACCTATTATCACTCACCTGGAGCGTCTGACTACGTCTCTGCCTGCCGCCTTGATACCGTGTTTTCGATATTCAGCTGTCAGCCACTGCCAAGTAAGTGAGGCTAGGGACCGCAACCTGGGAGCTCCCCACAGCAAAGTTCCACCACTCCTTGCGGAATGCTCTGGTGAGTACCGGGGGGCTCTTTAGACTCTGCACCCTGATTTATGCTTGTTTGGTGGCACGGTGGTCCACTGCTCTCTTGGTTAACCCGTGACACGGAGCTTCTAATCATTAAGAAATACAGAGGAACTGCCGGTCAGAGCTCCAAGCTTTAACCAGAGATCTTCCCCACCACCTGGTGTATGTATCATACACATAATCAAATTGCAAACTGATTCTACATGATATGCTAATACAGATCTTTCCCACTGGAGAGAAAGCTGGAAATCGCCTCTGAAGCTTACTCTGACTCTCCGGAATAGAGTTAGCTCTTAAACAAGATATAGACATGTTTTGCTGCTTATATCTAGCTGCTACAAAATCTCACCAGACTTCGGAAGGGAACATCACTAAGGTAGGGATGCCTCCCGTCCCAGGTCTTTCTACTAGACCAGAGGTGCCCAACACGCAGCCCGCGGGCCACAAGCGGCCCGTTTCCCGTTACTTGGCGGCCCCCCGCGGTCGGCCGCT
>CM070035.1:137565132-137585957 GCA_036250615.1 Ptychadena robeensis
TGTTGGCCAATTCTTTGGTCTAAAACCCTTAAACCATTTATTATGCATAAACTGTGGATGAACCGGTTTCTGAAATGACAAAACATTTCTTATTGCCTATGTATCAGAAAGAACACAGAACACTAAAACACAAATGTATCTGGTTCATATAACAAGTTTATTAAATTAAGTGCCGACACTAAGGTCTATAGCCAGCGTTGACGTCCATAGAAAGCCACAGAGTCTAGACAAACGTTCCAGAAGGAAGGAATACACAGACATCTATCGTGTGTTTACCTGAGGGAAGAGAAAAGAAAACTTAGAAATGTATGTACACACCAACAACGGTCAGCTGATATATTGCACTTTTCTGGAAAGGGAATTTTAGTAATCATACAATCTGGCAGCTTATCATACAAGTACACACTATCACAGTAGATCCCAAAGGTCAGGGATAAGAGATATTTAAAAGGTATTTTTATTACAGGACAGACATAGTAAAGCTAGACACACACTGGTAGATTTGTAAAACAATTCGAGTACAATCAACATGCGCGGTCACGGTGATTGATTTGTACTGTAATCTGCTTACAATCCTACGTGTTCAATAGAGCCCGCTCAAAGAATCTCAATTGAACGGGGTTCCAAGATGTTGGAAAACCCCGTTCAATCTCCATTACTTTGCGTGAAGAAGAATCTTCATGCAAAGTATAGGGACAGCCGGCTCCAGCCTTCCTTCCTCTGGCACAGCTGTCGGCTGTCAGTGAAGGGGGCGGAGTCAGCACTCTTCATACTCCCGCACTGCTGTACGGGTAGAGAAGCAGACCAGATGGATTTCTCTGGCCAGCTTTTAGCGTGTTCGGATTCACACGCTGGAAGCTGGGGAGAAAGGCTACATGAGGTCTCCATTGAACGGGAATCAATGTGCCCAATGTCCATTCAATTGATCCCTGATCAATCACAGCGTGGTGACACTGTGATTGATCGGGGTCGATTGCACGGGAATTTACCCATGTGTGGCCAGCTTTAGTCTTCTGCAATCAATGACTCTTCAAATGACTTGCTTCTTCCTGTCCCATAATCTGGTTTACACTGCACATCAGGCATGAAGCTTAAGGTAAAAACCCTGGCATTTCTGCGGATTTAATCAGGCCTGATTGTTGAGTTTTTTTTCAGTTGTTAACCTCTAGAGCGTTTAGCCTGAACGTAGCGTGGGCTAAATTTGCTCTCCCTGCAAACTCACCAGGGGCTATGTTCAGGGATACTCCCCTATCCCCAGCGAATCTGTGTATTGGGAGAATGGCAGCACTATTGACCTCCATGTTAAGGAGGCACCGCTGGATTTTTTTTCCAACACACCCCTTGCATCATCCATGGTGTAGGGGGGGATAGAGGGAGAGTTGAGAAACCAGCACATGCTTTTACATCCAGAAAGTCAAACTCAAGAGTGCTACAAGGTTACTGCCATTATCCCCACCTGCC
The DNA here is from genome assembly GCA_036250615.1 of Ptychadena robeensis. NCBI lineage: Eukaryota > Metazoa > Chordata > Amphibia > Anura > Ptychadenidae > Ptychadena > Ptychadena robeensis. The sequence goes on from CM070035.1 coordinate 137,566,594, forward strand.
CAAGATCATTTTCACTTCAATATTTAAGTTGATACCACCCCCCCCCCCCCATATTCTATCCAATAGAATCAAGTTGCTAGCCAATAATAGCCCTTTTATCTCTCTCTGCCGGGTTTCCCCCCCCCCCCCCCCTACCCAGTGACATAAGGGCCAGGAAAGTGACATCGCTCCATTATAATGGAGGTCTATGGTGCCGCACCCCCACAGCCATTTCAGGGTCACCGATGACATTAAAGATATAGTGCCAGAAACAGAATTGCTGCAGGCTCACAGAGGACTGGAACTGCCTGTTCCCAGATAGGACAGAGTTTGTTTTGTTAAACTCTAACTATTGCTATTTGCTAAACTATAACTTGGCCTAGTCAATGCCTCCACAGTAAAATATAGTACAGAGAAGCAAAAAAGGTCATAGCAGTCACATAGGGTGTACAAGACAGTGGTATTAGTGCAAGAAACATCTACAGTTTTGCAGTAATATATATCCACAAATAGAAAAGATTTGAATGCTCACCACATCATCAATCTTCAGGATACAACGAACAGTTTCTGTAGCCAGAGTAAGTGAACTGATTGACACCAACAGCGGCTGAACAACCAACTCTTCCAAAATGTTAGAGATTCCTCCCTGTAAACAGATCAAACATTTACCGGGATACTCCATGTTGCAGGATACCAAACTAACAAATAAAACTAAAATTTACCTTGCGGACGTTGATGCCAGCCGTTATCTCGCCCTGTGCATGTCTGTTCCTCAGCTCTGTCACAGTGGATATTGGATTAAGACCTGCATTTTCTGCTAGTGTGGATGGAATTACTTCCAAAGCATCTGCAAAAGCCCGGATACAGTAAGACTCCATGCCGCTGAGCGTTCGGGCATATTCATTAAGACGCAGGGATAACTCAATCTCTGGAGCACCTCCTCCAGCAATCAGAGCTCTGCAAAGGAGTAAAAAAACAGCAGCATCAGCATCTCTTCTTGGCCTCACTAAATCACTAGAAAACCAAACCCCTTTCCTTTGCCTATGGTTCCAGAGATCATTCCCAGACTCCGGATATTCCTCAAAAGAGTCCACGGTCGGAACACTCAAACAGGGAATACATAGCTTGATACAGAAGCTGTTTGAAGTTTCCTGCAGCAGCGCAACAACGTGCCCCCAGCTCCTAAACGAAAGAGTTAGGGGCACAGCTCTGCTGTGTCTCAAGCTCGGACAATGCTTTGAATAGAGACATTCGGTCCCCATGCAAAGCAATGGACATCGACAGTGGTTTATGGTCATGTCAGATATCCCGGTTTTCGAGTGTGATTGATTGGTCCCGCTTAAAAACAGGGGTGGTCGCATTAGATATGGGCCAGATAGATGGCCGTGAGCGTGCACGGTGTTCGAAGCGGCCATCGATCTGGCCCATATATATATATACATACATACACATACACACACACACACGTGTTCCCTGCTTAACTCAACACAAACTTAAGTGCGTTGAGAGGAAGTTTTATTTTGCGGTGGCTCACAGGGATAACGAAAAAACAGTATTGTGCAGTATTCTGAAACGTATGTACAACACCCTTAAGTTAGCCATATATGGTTTGATTTTTCCATTCGATCGAAAAAACATAGCTTAAGGTCGACCATTTGAAAATAGAATATATTTTTACCTGATAACATTTTGTATGCGATATTACTATGAAGCATGCACACAGGTCTTAGGAGAGGAATCAAATGTTTGTAAATCGATCCTACTGTGTGATGGTACTATCCATCAATGTTAAATTTCAATAGGCTTGTGCGATTGGAAAATCGGTTGCCAGTCCAAAATCAATCAAGCAAAAATTGATAGGTGTATGGCTACCCTAAATTACTCAGCTCAGACCTAAAAGGTGACCAAGGTCTCTGCCTACACAGAAGTTCTAAAAATATATATACATGTTCTAGAGTGTACAAAAAAAACCTACTGGGCGGTGTGCACACTTTTTTTAAAATTTCTTTTAAAGGTGCGTTACAGGCAATTGTGGCTGATTTATTATAACATCATCGAGGCAGACCAGGAAGGATCAGCAGGTTTGCTGATACAGAGGACTGCCACCGGCTTTCACTGGACAGGCGAGTATACCTGATGTTAGTTTAGGGTGAGTTTTGTTAGTTAAACTTACTATGAATTTACTTGGACTAAACACTCAGGAGGTTAAGCAAATTTAACTTAAGTTTTGGGAAAATACTACCATGAAAGAAAAGAAATACAAAAATAATACAACAAAACTTATTTCATGAGACAAGCACCTCTTTTTCACTAAGCAGCGAATGACACAAAGCGCATCATGAATAGAGCGTTCGGCTTCTTCAATGACCAGTTTGTTGGACCCACGAACAACAATTGTAACCGTTTTTCCAGGATTGGCACAACCAGTGATCTACAGGAAAAGAAACCAGGACAATTCAGAAAACGGCCTTCACTACAGAAACTGTTTACAAGAAGGTTTAGCAACATCAAAGGTTTAAGCCAAGCCCTACCTTTACTAGCTTTCCAGACCCATTGAGACTAACTTCTTCGGCCAGCTCAGCTGATGCCAGCATGTCAGCAGTAAACTGGTCGATGTGAGCAATTGGCTTAGTTCCGACTGTCTGTAGAAGGAGAATAAGGAATAAAAGTAAAATTAATCTCATTTAAAAAAAACAAGGACTACAACCAAAAGTAATTCTAATACCAACACAATGTAATGCATGTATTTTGTTCATCATTTAAGTACTATTGTATTCTCACCTTGCATATGAACTCAATATCTTCTCTTTCAATGTCTTTAACCACCATGATCTTCATTTTATTCAGGAAATGTAACGCAAGATCACTTAGGGCATCCCTGGTAGCAAGAAAAAAAAAAGGAAATTGGTAAAAGAGCAGTCATCATAATTTATGAAATACAGGCTGATTTACCTGAATCAGGTTGGCAACAAACCAGATGTAATTTGAGGGCTCTTCCACCTATGTGCTCTGCGTCTGCAGTTTTTGCTAATAACTGACTACTGTGTGCACATTGCAGGAAATAAAAATAAATTTCAATGCATTTTGTGCTGAGCATTCCATAGAAGTGTATGGGAGACGCTTGCGCTGTACCTGCAAAAATGCGTACTGCAGGCCGCCTGCGCTAATGCACAGCATTGAATGTTAGCTTTACTGCAACTGCAGGGCTAGTGTAAAAGCTGTGTACCTTATATTAACCCTAGCTGCACTGAGGTATGGTACCATATCACAGCTGCAACATTTAAGCGACCCTTTTAAAGTTTTTAATCAGTATTAGAATAGTGTCAGAGTCTTTCACCATATGATCTCTCCAAGCAGAGTGCATCGTACTCAGCAGCAATCGCCCATACCATGCCGCTTTGCGGCCTACTAGGGAGGTTAATGACCTTACAACCTTGCCCACAATATGGCTGAAATAGTTCTCCAAGTAAAAAAAACATTTAAGTCTGCCACAGTTAATAGAAATAATCAATTGGGAATATGTAGATGCTTGTTATACCTTAGAATTGACTTTTGTATGAGAAGTACATTGCATCCAGCCTTCTTGATTTGTTTCACAAGATTGAGGATGTAGTTTCTTTCCTCACGCAGAACTCTGTCCATCTGTGCATAGTCTGACACCACAATTTGATTGTCCATCTGAAATTTTATTTGGGGGTTACATTTCAAGTAAAAGTTTAAAAAGCAGACTGAAACCTATATATACTTCAGTTTTATCACTGTACACAGAAAAATCTCCCTAGGTACAGTTTTCTTAAAGTGGGGGTACATTTTCCCATGTCCACCCTGCAATATATGTGTAACATAAAATACATTTAAAAAAAGTTTAAGTACTTCAGCTTCAATTCTTACATATACCAGAGGGGTACAGCAGTGGTCCCTGGCAAAGGCAGATATTTCCCAATGAAGTTTTCATATAGAACCATCTTCTTACCAAACTCCCCAAAACTGATGCTGACAAATCATAATAACTAGCAGCATCTCAGACACTAAAGCTGGCGATACACCTTTAGATTTCTCTGTCAGATATTTTTTAGATCTAGCAACAACTATGTAGTGCCGGGTCCTCTGCAATTGAGCACAGGAAGACTTGATGGTTTAGAAAGTCCCTCATATTACATGGTTTTGGTAAAACAAAAAGGAGAACTAAAGGAAATCTAAAGGTGTGTGGGTCCCCTTAGAGGCAAAGTCCAACTCAGTCACTGTATACCAAATAGGCTTAGAAGAATAGAGCAATCTGACTCCTGCAATTATAATTATAATCTTATCAAACAAAGACTTACATCTGTTTTAGGAGCAGACAGACAAAACTGGATCAGACCAATCTTTGCTTTCTCTACCCTTGTTACACCAGTGTTTGCCGTCTTCTGTGTTAGCACAAGCCCTTCAACCAGTTCACAGTCATCGATGGTTCCACTGGGAAACAAAAATACATACATTTATTGAACAAGAATCTAAATGCAAGTCCGGCATAATCATAGAAAATTTTATTTAAGCAACGCTAACAGCCTCCACCCCCCCCCCCCCCCCCCCCCCCCCCCCCCCCCTCACCATTAGGACTGTGTTATTAGTCGCGTTATGAAGCACAGCCGATAAGAGGGCCTCTTTAAATTAAAGGGCAGACCCATAACGAATGCGTTGGGCATGGAAATGAGGTCAGTCTCAAGAGACATATGTCAAGCCTCTATCATGTTTATGTCGACGTGGGGCCACAACACAACAAAGGCTTGAAGTGATGGGGCTGGGGCTATGATAGGCTGCGGAGACAGCCATGTCATAGCCCATTGACTTCAACGGAGTACTTCCACACTGCGTCAAAATCTTTTACCATGTAAGGGACTTTAGAAACAGTGGTGCCAAGCCCCAACAGAGACAGAATCCTAGTGAATGCATTTGTATGAACTAATAACTAACTTCATTAATATGATTAGTAACTGCACACAGATATTTCATGTGTCCCTTAAAGGCTGGCAAGCAGCACTGGGGAAGACATGCCCATCTTCTGGAACAATATTTAAGCTCTATGTACCCCCCCCCCCCCTGTAAATGGACCTGTATACAGACTATATACTAAATTTTGACAATAAAATGTAGAAGTTAACACCTTTTTAGATTTAAAAATGGAGAGTATGTCTCACTGAGGAAACTTTACCTAGTGCTGACCTGATCACAAATATCAATGAAATGGCAAGTAATGGGAAAATCTGAACTTAAACATGGTCACTGGAAGTGAAATTATTAAATGCCTTCACGCTTGTTAGAGTTTATAATTGTCTGAGTTTTTTTTCACTTTGGGATTCCAGGACAGGAAATTTCATCCCAAAGAGTTTTTTTTAATTATTCCCTGCCATCAATTTCTATTTTTTGGTTTACAGGCATCAACCAGCAACCTAGAACTAGGATGCTCTACCTCCTACAAGGACAGACTAAATACCTCCCAATTCTGTACAATCTTGTTATAACAGCAAATTGTTGTGAAAAGAATAAGTCATTAAATCCATCTGCTGAGGTCTGAAACATCTTATAAATGTGGATCAAATGTTAATGACCACTTGACCAGAGTGAGCTCTTATAAATTTCCCTTAATATCACCGACAAGATTTTAGATTCTTTTTTGAGTTTCTTACCCAAGTTTCTTGACAATTTTAATGTCCCGAAGATCCACGCCATTTGCGGTCAATGGATCGATCACTTTCATCACAGCGTCCACACTCATTGGGGAAAGCAAGCTGGAATACTGGGACACCACCTGAGGAAAAAACAAAAGTTTGTCAGCAAAGCAGAAGCTTATATTTACAAATACATCTGTGCTCAGTCTATGGAAATATTGTTATTTCCGAACAAGAATTGAGAGCATTAAAGCACTCCTCACACCTCTCTCTCTACTTGTAACATTCTTGATCAAACCTAATGGATATCTAAAGCTTGAGTGATATAACTTCCAGTATGGCAGCATTCACATGTGCGCTTTCCAGATGCCCATGTGAATGCCCACTTAATTGGCTGACATGCACACAAAAGTTCTGCTGACTTTATGCCAGTATAAGAGCAGCCGATATACAATATAAAAAAACAAAACAAATTAGGAAGAAAAAAAAATACATAAAACCTGTGCCAGGTTGTGAATTTGAAACCTGCATCTTATGATCTGAATGTGCGACTTGCAACTTGGCTCCCCAGCAGCTATCCCAGCACATAGGAGATCCGGCTGTGTGCAACTGTATTGGTTGTATTTGCAGAGTCCCCCAGATATAACCAATGCAGAGTGTGTGGCAGTTCCTCACACACACAGTGGAGAGGGGATAGGGAGACATAAGTGCAGATTCTCCGCCAGCCCCCCTCCCCGCCCCCCGTGTATGAGAAAAAAAGATAAGCAGTGTGTTCTCTAGTGACCGTGATTTTGTGGCTGAAATTTGGTGCTGCAGGGAATTATCCCCCCAATTCATTTAACCTTCCTAGCGTTTCTGACGGCAGTAACTCGTCCTGCACTTGCTAATGCACTATTGCAGCTGACGAGAGGGAGCCGTCCAGCTCAGATCCTCCAGCTGCTCACTCTGCTCTGAGTGCGATGTTATGGAAGCAGGCTGTGACACCTCTCTTCAAGCCTAATCTGCAAATGAATGTCCCGATTTGCATATGAATATCACAATTTGCACATGAATGTCCCGCGCCCCCCCGCCGCGCGGGACATTCATGTGCAAATTGGGGCATTCATATGCAAATCGAAATATATGTGGAACAACTGGAATATCACCCCCATTGTCATTGCAGATGTGGTCTTGGAAGTTAACCCTTTCAGAGAATGCCATTGCATTGGATACAGGGATAACTGTATCCAATACAATTCAAAACAAAAACAAAATAAAAATGTTTTTATGAACAAACATAAATACTGTTTTGAAATCAATAAATACTATTTTGAAATCTTTTATACCAAATAAGTATTCAAGCGATTTAAGCATTCAAATGATACATTTCATAATTTTTTATGTACTTTTTTTTAATAATAATTGAGTGTTTCAAACATTATTATAGTCAGGATGTCTATTAGACCCTTGTACGGACAGATTTTTGGAAGTTACAAGCCTACAACACAAAAAATTCCATTAAAGTCTATGGTGCGCTTCTGGTACAGAAATCTGGACCTCAGCAGTGCGCTAGGGAGGTTAAACACATGAAATATTTTTTTTTCTAAATTCCTGCTCTAAAAACTGGGTGCGTCTGAAAAATATAGTACACATATACTTAGCTGACCTTCATTTCCCTATCCTATTTCAGGAGATCAATACAATAAATGGAATATGTGGGAGTAAGAAAAATATTACAATGTGGAACTGGGCTAATTTGCACTTTCATACAGGAAGTTCATACTAGTACAGAAACTGATAGTTTGAACAGGCCTTCCAGAAGAAAGTATATGCAATAATCTCCCTATAAATGTTTCAACAAGGTGGGGTGACAGGGGAAATATTAAAAGGAAATAAAAACGCTCAGTAAAAAATAAACCAGAACATACCTTTGAGTTGAGAGAGGTGGTGGCACTGTTTAACAAGGTTTCACGATCACTTAACTCCACTGGCTGAGCCATGCTGGTCAAAACTTCAACTCCTTTCTCTGCAGCCAACTGGAAAGACTCAGAAATAGTAGTGGGATGGATTCCTGTGCAGGAAAGACATACAAGTACATTAAAAACATTCAGCAGCAGATTCAGCTCATCTTTTAGGTAGAGAAGACACATTATACTGATTAGTAACGGCCTGACATTTAGGCAATGGCTACACTTGCGCTAAAATCCCTGAGTTGAACACAGGAATTCTAGCGCAGTGCACAAGCCCACCATTGATGGCAATGGGTTATGACAGGGCTGTCTACAGCATAGACGCATAGCGACAACATAAATGCAATGGAGATGTCTGACTGTCAATGGACGTGTCACACTGACATATGACTAACGTGCCCAAGCATGGTATTAACCTTCTTAGTGTTAAGGGCGTTTAGCCCCGCGATTTCAGCAGTACAGTGATTCCCTGCCTCTCAACACAACTCCGGCGTCAATAAGACGCTGGCAATGTGGCCCGGCAACATTAACATGGAGGTCTATAGTGCACAGTGTGTCCCCCCCCTATGTAAAATTTGCAACACAGTTGCTCAACCCATTATATATACAATGTTTAACAAAGTGTGGCCACAACAGTTCAGAACAGATGTAAAGGAAAGTTTTTCCTGGTACATAATTGGGCTGAATTGGGAATAAAGCCGTCTGTATAGGCGGACTCACTTTCCTTCCATTAACATTATGGAATCCAGCACTGCTACACAGACTGGAAGATGTCTTCAGCCCTAATGCCTTCTGAAAGGAACACGAGGGGATAGAATACTGTATTTTTTGGACTTTAAGACGCACCCAGTTTTTAGGGACAGGAAAAACTGAAAAGATTTAATATGTTTTCACATCAATTGAGTTAATGCAATATTCAATTCAGCCAGTAAGTGTCACTAGCAGCAGTACACGTCATTCTCCACTGATTGGGAGGAGGGGGCCGAATAGCTGCAGAGCCTACTACTCTCCTCTGCCGATTAAGCTGTTACTGTGTCCGTGGGAACTGCAGAAGAGAGGAGTAGAAGGCAGTTCATCTATCTCTCTTCATTGCCTATGCCAGCAGGGCTCTTATACAGCAGGCAATTATACAGTACAGATGGGAGAGCAGAACACCAGCCGGCATCTCTCAACTACAGCTCCCCGGCTAATCTCAGTGCTGGGAGAGCAGGCGGGAAGATAAGGCGCGACCACTCGGCCATGGGGGTCACGCATTCAGACGATAAGACACAGGCACTTTTCTCCAATTTTGAGGGTTAAAAAATGTGTCTTATGGTTTGAAAATTACAGTATATTTGCACTGGATAGGTATATTTGAATTAAAATAAGCTGCATTACCTTTTTGGAGCAACTTAGAGCAAGCATCCAGAAGAGACCCAGCAATGACCACGACTGATGTTGTGCCATCTCCAGCTTCTATATCTTGAGCCTTGGACAATTCAACAAACTGCAAACACAACAAGAAAACTTGATTAACATAAAGACACCATCACGTGCAACAGCCAAATGTCAAGAGAGCAAATATAGTATTCCATTAGTCAACTGTATTTTATGTCTGAACTGGAAGAAGAACCTAATTGAAAGGAACGTTCAGAATGATCGTCCATGTTTGCATTGTCAATATAACCTGCAGAAGCTGAGAGCTGCCAGTACAACAAAACACAAAGACAATTGTATGCAAAGGCGTGGCTCGGCGCTCCAATTCCTTGAAGCTGAGCCAATCCAACTCTGTACCGTAGTTGGAATACAGTTTTAGAAGCAGGTCAAAGATGTGTTTGTAGTAGAGTCTCAACCAAATCTTAAATGACAGAATGATGGACACAGTATATGTCACCAAGAGACGCCCATACAATGAGTGGTTCCATTCCTTACCATCTTCGCTGCAGGGTGCAAAACTTGCATTTGTTTCAGAATTGTTGCCCCGTCATTTGTAATGGTCACGTCCCCTTTACCATCCTGGATCTTAAACAAGCAAAGTACATCAAATAAATAAGGTGCATTACTAAAATAACAGATGTTTAGATCTTGTTTCTATTATCTCTATATCTCACCATTTTATCCATGCCCTTTGGTCCAAGACTGGTCCTGACAGCATCAGCAACGGCTAGAAAGGAAACAATGTACAGATTTACTCTCAATCACAGGTACATGGGTTGTGTTGCAGAACATTTCCTGCTCAAGTGATGGGCACCATCATGTTCCATGTATTCAGCTTGTACAGTAACAGTCTAAACACAGCAAACTTGGGGAAGTTTAGGCAGACAAACTATGCATCTGCTCGGACTAAACAAGCAACCTCAAGCAAGTGATCAGTATTCTTGCTGCACTGGGGTCCTAGGTTTAAATCTCAGCTAGGAAACTCTATGCAAGAAGATTACATATCCTTTCTTTGCTTTTGTGGGTTTTCTGGGGACAATCAATGGGCACGACCACCACCCTGAAGATGCTGGGTCCTTCCACACTCATGGACAAGGGAAAGCATTAGTATATGGCAGGGGTGGGCAAACTAAGGCCCGGAGGCCTGATCCGGCCTGTTAAGCTTTCTTTTCTGTCTCTTTGAAAATATGCTCCCCTCCACTTGTTCTCTGCAATGAGTGCACATAGTACTTAGAGGTGTCCAATTGTTGCCCAGGGGCAATGCAGTGGAGTGAGCATGACACCATGGTGGGCGCATCCTTATGGTGACTCTAGGAATGATGCATTGTGATGCATGGAATTGGCACCTATGGCAGGTTGGTAATTACAGGCTCTTGGTCCAGCCCCTCTATCAAATTAAAGAAACCAATGTGGCCCACAAGTCAAAAAGATTGCCCACCCCTGGTATGGCTAAAGCTAGCCATAGACATTTATATTCTCCCTCGATTCTTGAGGGACAGTCATCATGACGTTATCACGCTGCAGCCGACTCCTCAGAGGATCGAGGGGCACCTTTGTGTGGATGGGGACAGGAATCTACCAACATGACGGATCACTGTGTGATCCAGCACACGGCAGATTTCTGGTTGATCTCGCCAGGTGGGCGCACCAGATTATTGGCCAAGAGCCTGCTGGCCTATTGCCTCCATTGAAGTGAAGAAAGGAGGAAGTTGCTTGTCAATACATTTTCCAAACCTCAATGCGCACAACTGTGTTGTGGTTTTGAGTGATCTGCACAGAACTTTTGGGGTGTCATTAAACCCCAAACAAAACCACTCTTTCTTTCTTAGTTAATAAGAAGCCCTCAAATACTCAACTTCCTGGTTTGTCTTAGATTCATCTAATCTTAGAGTCATTTTCCGGCATCTAAGGAGCTCCTCACGTAGTCACTGCAGTGAGGTCACTTCATCGTGTTTGCACCATGACTGGATTGATGATCAGTCTGCATGACCAGTGTTCTCCCCAGAGCAGATTGGCCGGGCGGCCCGCCCGGGAGATTTTAGTCCCCGCCCGGCAGTTCCGTCCCGCTATACCAGGGGTCGGCAACCCCCGGCTCCAGAGCCGCATGTGGCTCTTCTTCATCCTCGGCGCGGCTCACCTCTGATAGGCTGCCGGCCTACCGGAGCCGCGGGCCGGAGTCTTTCAGTGGCTGCGGCGCGCTCCTGAAGAATGGGGAGGCGCCGCCTGTCAGGCTGCTCGCCGGCAGCCTATCAGAGGCCGCCGGACCGGTGAAGGCGGCGCGATGACGTCATCGCGCCGCCCGGCTGGAAAAAAATTCTGGGGAGAACACTGATGACTATGGGATTTGTAGTTCCATGAATGGACAACTAGAATCAAAAATACACCAGGCATGTGCAGACCACCATTTTTGTGGTTCCAATGATGATGCCAATACGGTGAAGGGACATTCTTCCAGGGAGGGACCACACTGCTTCATAGTCGCTGCAGCAGACACCCAACGCAGGACCCGAAAGATATTGAATATCTCTGCTTGGAAACATTACTTTGGGGGTATGTGGATGTATATTATCAAATCAAAGTAATACGTCTTGTTTAGGGATTTTCAACAAATATTGGAGCCATAAAAGTGGCTACAGACCGAGAGAGCGCTGTGAATATACACTCAACCGCTGTGAGTATACGCTCAACCGCCGATCACAATGTGATTGGTCAGTCCCTGGTAGTGACCCAAGCATCTATGGTAACAGAGGCGGGCGAATCCTGACATCTATAGGAAGAAGGCAGGGTTAACCTATACACACATTACATACTCAGCCCCTGACACATGGGGTGACCACAGATCTATCAATGGGACGCAGAAGATCCAACATTACTGCGCAGACTGACACTGGGCCAGTGGAATGCCCGAATCGGCTCCATTGTGATCTGCACGGTGATGTTGATACTCATGTGCACTATGGAAGTGTCTAGTCACGCTGTGTACAGATGGGAGGAACCCCATGAACAATCTCCATGACACCCTCTCTCTCTGGGACGGCCCCTCCACCACCATCTCCAAATTGGGGCAACACAACAGAAGATGAAAATCCACACATGGACATGTGAGGTCATCAAGTATCATGTCCCTAATGAATGACATCACTGTAGATGTGTCAGATCAGCCTATAAACACCACACACTATACAATCAGATTGGACAATCTCTAGACCCCCTTTGTGATAACAGACTGTGGACAGTCCATTCAATAGGTAGCACATAGTACAGAGCTCAGCACAGATAACCCATGGTGAGATGAGATCGTACAATTAGATCGCACAGTGTATGGACATCTCTACATCGACATCCCCATCACAGCACCGCACACACCAGCCAAGCACCGCTCTAGTCACGTGTTCCCTCCACACACCACCAACTACGCGGCCTGCACCGGGCGGAGAAGCAGCCTCACCTTTGCCGGCGGAGATGTTACTGAAGCGAATCTGGGCCGGTTTATCCCGGTCCTGATAGGCTCCCCTCTTCCTACCGGCGCCGTTCCCTCCCGCGGGCGGTGCCGCCACGACTTTTGGCGCAGCTTTGTCCGGCATGGCTGATCGTACGTTCTACAGACACGGGTGTCAGAGGTCCTTAGCGCCGAGCGGTTCGGCTGTGTGGCGGATGATGACGGATTAGACTCGCCCCTGTCAGAACTCGAAGCCTGAAGCTTCCAGAACAAAACGCCGGTAGGAGGAGGGGCTTCAAGGACGTGCAGGCACTTTTACACTACGTGATGACGAAACCTGGCGCCATTCAACGCGCCAAATTTTATTTTGCCAACAAAAAACATGGCGGAGAACAGATATGTAATCACTGCTTCCGCCCACAAATGTTGACAGTCACGTGATAGGGGCTGGCCAAATCACATGATCTCGTAGCTGTCATGGCTGATGCAGAGAACATCAAATCGTTGAGTGGTTTGCTGAATGGAATAGCTCAGAGTAAGTACTATGGGAACACAGAGATCAACGAGGAGCTGCTGAAGAGGGAGCTGTACCCGGATCTGCCGCTGGATGAGTTCCGGGCTCTGCATGACAAGATGCAAGGCATCATCAAGGTACTGACATGAAGATTTTTAAACAGTATCCTGCCATGGCAATCCTCTTAGTTTGTAGTTTGTAATGCATAGTGCTTAGCAGCTGTGTTCCTTCTATACATTGCCCTTAATGTTCTGTACCAACATGCCCTTTCACACTGTGCCTGAGGTTGCGGTTTTGCCACACCGCAGGGCTCTTACACACTACAATGCAGCATATGCACACATAAAGAATATGCAGTGGGAATTCCCCTTACGTGTTTTTGGGCAAGCTCGTGTTTGCATTCTCCATTCTAGTGTATTAAAACTGCAAATGCCAGCGCTTCCAAAAAAGATGCAGCAGTTCACGCAACACATTATATTATAATATAGCGCCAGCCGCAGTGCTGTACAATACATTGACAAGTGGAGATACAACACAATACTACTAACACAAGCGTACAGGAAAATGACACATGAGGAGCTAGAGAAACCACTGCCCGATGTACGGGGCTTACAATCTAATATGTGTTGGTGGGAAGGACAAGATATAACAATAGGTGTCGTTGGGGCGTGGGGGGGGACTGGCACTGGTGGTCTGATGTTTGTTAGGTAGGAAGATTGGAAGAGGAGGTGGTGAGAGGTTTGAAGAGGTGCGTGTTTTTTTTTAGAGCTCTTTTTGAACCTGTGTTGGGCAAAGGGTTGAAGAAGCAAGGTCTGATGGGGGCAAGGGAGGGAGTTCCAGAGAGCAGGAGCGGGCCCTAGAGAAGTCTTGGAGTCCGCCAGCATGTGATTGGAGGGTATGAGCGGGGGTGTAGTAGTCGAAGGCCCAAGTGCGCCATTTGGACGCGCTGACCCCGGGTAGTGCAGAGGTGTTTTCCCTCGAGGGTGGCCGCGGTTGTCCTCGTTATGGAGCTGAGGCGGGCGGTTAGGGGTTGTATTGTGTGTACCAGGTTGGAGATGTAAGCGAGGACAGGTAGGTGTGGAGTGATTTAAAAGCACAGGCACAGAACTTGTGAATTTGATTCTCTGGACCAATTGGAAGCCCAGTTGTCGAGGAGACATTTACAGAGAGTGAGCAGATGCTCACGAGCGATTGCGGTTTTTTAGGGACTATGTCCCCTAGTGCTTACCCCGATGTTTAGTCTTATGGCTTATTCCCCCAGCTACAGCACCAGTGCATGCCCATTCATTATGGACTGGGAGACTGTGTGAGTAGTGCTACCGTAAGAGGAAGACCAGATTGAGGTATGTGTGTTACAGTTCAGTCCCAGACGTAGAGATGATGAGAGCTGTTTTTTGTCTGTACCAGGAGTTTGGTGGTCTCGTGGGAGAGGGAAGGGGCGGATATTTATGGAGATGTTGGCGGAGCAATGGACAAGTGGCAGGGATCTAGCGATTGTTCTGAACTGTGGGGAGTAAAAGGCAGAGCGTCAGCAGAGTCAAACGTGTGATGACACCAAGGCAACAGCGACGCTTGTGGACAGGTGGGAGCGATGACACGGTGGTTAAATTACTTTACTGGTGAGTGGAGATGTTGCGGGGGAGGGGGAGGCTTGGAGCTGTGAGGTGGAGGAAAGAGGAAAGTGATGAGTGTCTGTGTTTGCTCAGATTGAGTTGTAAGAAAGAATAATTATATCTGTCAGTCACCATCCATGAAGAGATGGCCGATAGGCAGTGAAAGATGTTTCAAGACAGGGGGAGTAAAGGCCGGGTGGGTAAGTTACAGAATAGATTGTGGGTGTCATCAGCATTATAGATGGTATTGCAGACCAAAGGATGAGATGAGTTTGCCAAGAGAGGAGGTTGTAGATGGAGAAAAAGGACCGGGCCAAGCGACGGAGCCTTGTGGATCGCCAACGGGGAGGGGGTGTGTGGTGAAGAAGAGGATCCATTGAAAGAGGTTTGGAATGATTGGTCAGTCAGGTAGGAGGAGAAACCAGGAGAGTGCAGAGTCACAATCCCAATAGAGCGCAGGGTCTGTAGAAGAAGAGGGAGGTCAACAGTGTCAAAAGCAGAGGAAAGATCCAACAGAAGAAGCAAAGAATAGTTGCCAAAGAACACATAGCCATGAGCATGTGACACAGGTTTTCTATGGTTGTAAATGGTTCATCTCCATCTATATCAGTGGTGGGCAAGTGAGTTGATATGGAGGGCCACAAGTGCAGCCCTCAGTATCCCTTAAGGGCCACACATAACATTTTCAATCTATACTGACTTTTATAAGCATTTTATAATGAAGAAATTACAGCAAACAGAGCTAGAAGACATTATTTTACATTTTTTTGGAAAAAAAAAAAAAACTAGCCAATCAGCATGTTCATCAGGAGCCTGAGTCACTTGTCTCTCCACCTCTTCCAGATCCCAGGCAAGGACACATTAGCAGGGGATCAGTGGACAGTTGAGTTCCTATGCATTAGTTAGGGCACATGGGATCTATATTCTTCTCTCTGGAACTACAAGATATATGAATGGGGAAAATGGGAAAAAGTTTAACTTAAAAATAAATAAATAATAATAAATAAAAAGATTGTATTCTTCCCATTTCAGGAGAAACAAACAGGGTTTTCACGAGAAAATTACTTAACAATCACAACAGTAAAATTCAGATAATTTATTTGAAAATATTAAAATCAAGCGTAAGACCACATGGATATATTGTGTTCAATCAGGTATCAAATAACCTACTTGGAGTGGAAAGGAGGCTCTCCAACCAGTGCTCCCCATTCCCCTTACATCCTGAAGTCCCCCCCCCCCCCCCCCCTCCGATTATTCAGGGATACTGTCCACTTGTTTCTTGTTATAAGCATGCTCTGACACGTTTCACCCTGTCAAGGATGATCATACACTGCAAATAAGGACAACAGATTCAATAAACCTTTGCAATATCTTTCTATATACAGATGCATATCCATACACATTATCATTTCAAATACCTTTGGTGGATGATTCTTCTTTTCTCTCCCTGTATTTTCATGGAGCCTTTCTCTGGGCAACCACGGACCTTTTATATAAAATTTTTCATTAAATTAATAAAATAAAAAAAAATATGTAAGACAATCGATATTTTTTGTGCTTGCCAGGACTTTCGGGCACCAGGCTCCCCCTTCCACCCTCAGCATGACGTCACATGCATGCGTGTGTGCTAGTGTGGTGACCGGGTGTTGTGTGTATGGGGGCTCAAGTCTGTGCTGCTGAGAAGAGGGCTCTACAGATTAATATGGGACCGATGTGTGCTGACCATTTGACCTCCAGAGGGGTTTAACCTACCTAGCGTTTAAGACGAACCTAGTTTGTTCACTGTTTAGATTCGAACCAAACGCTGGGGAAGCGGGAGAACCCGATATCCCCCGGAAAGCTGCAGCATTTCAGTGGCCATAGACCTCCATGTTAATGGAGGGGCATCGGTCTCCCAGCCTACGTCGCCGGCGTCAGGAATTTTAAGCTAAAATGTACACTGCTACGACCGCCCGTACCTCGCCGGTAAAAACATCGCGGTACAGGCAGAATGCTAGGGAGGTAAACACCCCTCCTCTTGGAATGCCCAGACAGGAGTCACTGTGTCAGGGGAGTGCAAACCAAATAACAGATGTACTGTATATTCTGGCGTATAAGACTACTTTTGAACCCAGGAAAATCTTCTCAAAAGTCGGGGGTCGTCTTACATGCCGAGTGCTGAAACTTCTGAGCCAGATTAGTCTGCCTGTCAGACATCGGAAGCGCCCCCCTTATCCACCCTCCTTCTCTCCCTCCTCAATGTGTGAGACGAAGCCGACGTGCTCACTAAAGGCTGTGGCTCCAGTGGCTGAAACTGGTATTGCAGCTCAAACACATTAAAACACCTTCACTGTATTATATGACATTTTGGGAATTGAAAGTCAGAGTAGACATATGTAAGGCCATGGGTCTCCCTGAGCTGGACAAAAAAATTACATGCACCGGCACATTTGCCGGTGGATTTCCTGTGACTTGCAGGCAGTTTGCCCATGTCATAAGCCCATGTTTGTCATAAGAATTTAAATTAACATATTGAAAGCAAATCTGATGTTTTTTTTATTTTTTTTTATTTGGTGTGCGGAAGGGGTAGTCTTATACGGCGAGTATACCCAAAACTCTATAATTTAACTGGAAAAGTTGGGGGTCGTCTTATACGCCGGAAAATACGGTACCTTCCATGTGGACGCCAACACCAGCCGAGGGCATGGTCTGGGTATCTAATTGTTGACAATTACAATTACAAACGGTGAATGAAATTTGCAGCATTGCTTGTTTTTATAGATTGGTGATAAAAAAAAAGAGGGAGGGGGAAGTACAGATAGAGGGAGTGGATTTATGTGTACCATAAGGTACCTATAGGAAAACAATTATTTATCACAGGCATTTATACAGTTTCATATTTCTCACACTGTGGATACAGGGATCTTTGAATATGGGAGGATGACATAAAATTTACTTAAAGTTGAGGAAAGGAGACATATATTTAAATGCCCTAATACACCTTACAATGTCAACTTTTGTTCTACCAAAACCATGTAATATGAGGACCTTTATAAACCTTCCAATCACTATGTATTCTATCAGGGAGGACCCGGCACTACATAGCAGGGATATGTACCTTCCAATCACTATGTATTCTATCAGGGAGGACCCAGCACTACATAGTTGTTGGATCTTAAGGAAATTGTATGGAGTGATCTAAAGGTGTATGGGGGGCTTAAGAAATTGAATGGGATGTATATGTGATGAGTAAAGCAGGGTACAGACGTGGAGATATGGGTCAAATCAATGGCCGTTTCGAGCGCCGTGCGCGCTCATGGCCATATATCTGGCCCATATAGACTGCCCCTTGCACTGTTTTCGAGCAGGACAAATCAATCCCGCTCGAAAACAGCCTTATCGGACATGACCGTTTATATGGCGATGTCCGATGCTTTGCCTGGGTCTCCAGGCAAAGCTCAGCTGAGGAAGGGAGAGCAGAACTACCTCTCCCCGGCTTCTCCGATATCTGACAACAGTGTGATGGCGCCATCACGCTGCTGCAGGGTACATCGGATGGCTTGAATATCGAGCCGTCTGTACCCTGCTTAAGGAGTGGTGGTGGTTGATAGGAAGAAGTAGGTCTATTCTCCAGTAAACGGTGTGGTTATGGTGTAAGGGTTGCAGTAATATTACAAAGTTAAATGGAAAGATTGTAAAATAGTTTTTTAGATATTAATTCATAAATAAGCACAATAAAATATCAAAACCTAGAGATAAATTAGGAATACAACCATCCCAGAATGAAGCAATTAATGAAAATATCTACTGTGATGCATATTTTATTGTATTGAATCAATTTAGTGACAAACTGAGTATACAGGGAGAGGAAAGATGGATCATCCACCAAAGGTATTTGAAATGATAACGTGTATGGATATGCATCTGTATATTGCAAAGGTTTATTGAATATGCTGTCCTTATTTGCAGTGTATGAGCATCCTTGACAGGGCGAAACGTGTGGAAGCACGCTTATAACAAGAAACAAGTGGACAGTTTTTTTTTACCACACAGATCTTAGTCTGTTTGAGGGGGTCTGTGATAAATTTCAGCAACGGCAAAAACAGGCAGAGATACATATTTTTGGATCAGATCTACAGATCTGCAACCAGATATAATGAATAGCACTAGAAGTGCCGATAATAGGGAAGAATGCAGTAAAAAAAATTACATGTAATCAGCAAGAAGATGACCCTTGCAGCTCTCCCTCACTTCGGGAAATCTTGTGATTCACGTAATTATATTGAGGAAAATTCCCATAGAAAATCATTGAACGTCCCCCAGTGGTCACCCGTGATATTGCACACCCAGTTTAATCATCTTCTATGGGAATTTTCCTCAATATAATTATGTGAATCACAGGATTACCCAGAAAACAAAGAGCTCTCGTGACATGCTGCCTTGCCTCGACCAGTACGCGGAAGTGAGGGAGAGCTGCGGGGTTATCCTCTTAAAGCGGACCTACCACCTGGGAGGTCACTCGGCAGTATTGGCTGCAGCTCAGCTGATACTGCTGAGATCCACAATTGTAAAAAGAAAAAAAAATCTTTTTCTGACAGCAGGAGGGGCACTTGTTCCGAGTGCGCACCTCCCACTGAGACAGGAGGGGGAGGTGGAGAGGAGAGGGGGGGGGCAGTGATGGCGGAAGCAGCTTCACTTCTTCACGATCTAAGATTCCGGTATCGGAGAAGAAAGAGGTAAGTATGTTTTGGTTTTTTTGAGTAGCCGTTTTCCAGAAGGAACGTCACAACGCTCCCATCCGGGGGTAATGTCCCCCCCTTCTACTTG
>CM070035.1:137593345-137615165 GCA_036250615.1 Ptychadena robeensis
CTCCCTCTGGGGTGGAGTCCTATCTCTCATGTTTGCTGTCCTGGAAAAGACTTATGGAAATAGAGTTACCGGTAAGTCTAACTCTAGTTTTTATCACTTTAAGGGCTTGTTTCCACTAATGCGGCTAAGATCCGCCCCCGCTAAGAACCGCAACTGCGGTTGTTAGCTGGGGCCATTCACCTCTATGGCCGCGGTCAGTGCTGGGTGGCCGCGGAATAGTGCAGACCGCGGTCAAAAACTCGGTCGACCTACTTTTTAGGCGGCAGCCGTCCCCTGACCGCGGCAGGGGACTAGCCCATTAAACTACATGGGCGCAGTTTCAGCTGCCCTGCAGTCAACTGCGGGCTTCTGCAGTAGTGGAAACAAGCCCTAAGGAGGGTTAGAGCTAAGCATAGGTACGTTTTTATCAAAATGTTATGCTTAATTTTGTCTCTTTGGGAGATTTTTTTTTTACTTTGCAGTTGTGCTAATTAGACATTACCATTTGCAATTTATAATTACCATTTACCAGCAATTCCCTTAATTACACTTGATGAATGTAATATTTGGGAAAGAGAATGTCTTTGAATGTTCCTCCATCTGTTACAGTATAATCTCTTCGAGTGAAATGATTGGAGATTGCGTTTTGTTTCTTTTCCTTTGTTTTTTGGAGTGTGCAAGTGATTATTGTATTTAGCTGCTGCGGCAATAAACAATTTAGTGGAAGTAGCACTTGGCGACTTGCTTGCCTATTTATAACCACATAAAAAATGATGTATGCTATATTTAAACTAAAAATCGGGAAAGTGTATAACCTGAATAATAAAAATAAATTTTTGCTCCATTAGATGCACCCCACACCTAAATCAGGAACAAAGTGTCTGCTTGTCTTGTAGACTTGGTGTATGTCTCCACTGCATTCTGCTTGCTTAGCGCAGGGGGGCCGACAGAGCCAATCCACATACCTTCCTACCAGACCGCCTATTTTCACTGTGTTCTGCCGATCCGTCAGCCAGAGGTTGACATACTGCATTGGTGGGTCGGCTCAATGCCATGTGAACAGAGGATCCGCCGGGCAGGTAATGTGTATGTGCTCCATCGGGACCCCCGCCAAGCACTGTGCTTAACGCAGGGGGTCCCAACGGATCACACAACACAGTGGAGACATAGCCTTATGTTTCATTATTATTGAAGCCTGCAGCGTGTGAATTCACATAGCACTGTTAACCTCCTGAGCATTTGCTTTGTGTTGAGGTCAGGGTAAGTTTGCTGACCCCGCAAACTCATCCTGAGCTACACTCCCTGGCAAGCCCGCAGCAAAGAAGTGAACACTGTTGGGTCCGCCACTTCAGGGTAATTTATGACACTGAAGAGGCACGCATGCGTAGGAGGAGGGTGCAATGCTACTGATCTCCGGTGTCATCGGGAATGTGTATGGGGGTGGAGGGCGAGCAATGAATCGCAGCAGATTACTTATTTTTGTTAAAAAGTGCCACTGTATGTCTCCTACTGCAGACATGTACCATGAACCAAACAAACGGAGACTTACTTTACACTAGTGGCTCACCTTGGAACATGCTTTTTACAAATTCATTCCGGAAGTGAGTGTCCAGCTGTCACACCGAGTAATATATTCACTGCATTTGTAGTCCTCTATGTGAATACTTAGGGGGCTCATTCCACATAGGAATTGCTAGTGTAATAAATAAATTAACTGCTGTAACAGCTGGAGACTCACCCCTGCTCCCAAGTAGATATGTAAAATGCATGTTCCACTGGAAGGAAGGCATGGGTTCACTGCGTCAGCATGTGCTGATTGCAGTAAAAAAGACTGGGACGTAACCTGTCCCATTTATTTAAAGCGGGATCCACTGCTGATGATGCGCGATGGTACGGTGTGTCTTATCGTGTGTGAAATGGAATACATTATATTGATATTTTTTTTGCCCACCATTTTTTTTTTAAACACCATCATTTCTCCACTTGTATACAAGGAACTTGACAAGTTGGTTTTGAAAACTTTAAATGTAAATTTATTTTATACATTGATTTGTTGATTATATAATTGTTTACATTTGTATGTATTGTCCATTCATTTTGGGCAGCATATTAATAGCTGTAATTAATGTTAACTTAAGATAATGTTAACTTAAGATAATCTTGAACTGCTGTTATAATTGCAGTATCATCAGCTAATAAGGGTTGACAGCGACTTGTGTCAGTGACAATATTAATATGAAGACACCCTAGACATTGTGCAAGGTGGACATGGAATTTCATGTGGTCTGTAAGAATGTTTTGACATTAAATACAGTTGATTAGTAATGGCCATTAACTATGAAACACCACTGTCTTTAGCAAGACCACTTCCAACACTTGTAATAACGGTTTAAATAGTGTTCTTCATAAAAACAAACTTTGTGACACTCTTTTTGGTGGTTGACTTACTCATTTTTTTGCCATGGCATATTTTAAATGTAAGTAATAGCTGAGTGAGTTGGTGTATATACATTCTGCATTGCAGTAAAATAATTATGTGAGACAAACTCATCTCTCCTCCCATATGTTAATAGCTGCTCATGGGTAAGTTGTAAGTGCAAGATTGTAAATCTTCTACATGAGTTGGTCAGAGGATTCAGAGAATGGGTACTGCTGTGTTAATGCAGCTAAGATCTCCCTCTTGACATTACCCTTTTGGATTGGGTAGAACAAGTTCTGGCCTCCTCCTACTATCGCTTCTTGGCCTTTTGGCTAAGATCAAGTGTAGTATCTGTTCTTATCAGTTCCCTGGGGAATGCTTCAGCGTTCCTTTCTGGCAGACAGGGGCGCTCTGGAGTAACTCAGACGTCCTTGGAACTGGCATGGCCTGCGGTACGGGGGCGTCCTTGGAACCGGCATGGCCTGTGGTACGGGGTAGTGCAGACGGTTGAGTTCCGGCTGCTGGCTGACTGCCGCCATGTGGGGTAATAGGTCGTGGTTCTGGGAAACCGTGTCCTCTTCAGAGGCTGCGTGTCAGTACCGTCCACTGAGCCTCCTGAGACAAACGGCTCTGCTGCATCTTGTGTCTGGCCTGGGGTCGAGGTTGAGCCTCGGAGATTCAGTGCCTCTGGTTGGGACCCAGAGGTGCCATAAAATCACTGGTGGGGGACCACCTTTTATGGCATATTTGACACTGGTCACCAAAGCACGACTTTCGAGCAGGGAGCACCTTATTTATTTATTTCTTATGTAAGTCTGCCCCCCCCCCCCCCCCCCCCCCCCCCCCCCCCCCCCACTCCCGTTTGCATGTTTTGTCTTTGTTCACTAGTACGGGTTGCTAGTCCTTTTTGTATTGCCCCGGAAAGTGGTGGGGAGAGGCTGCTTACGGCTTCGGCCCGGCAGTCTCTCCACCTTTCGGCCCCGACTACTCGGGAGACTTGGCTTCGGCCATGGTCTCCTTGAGGAAAGGGGCACCCGGATCCTAGTACCCGGGGTACTTGGCCTTCCGGTCGGGGCCCTCTGGGGAACGGGTCATTGAGGTATGTGTGGCTTCAGCTGCCTTTCCACTAGCCACCCCTTTGGGGGTACTGGTCCTGCAGCTCATTTTGGAGCGGGGACATCACGAGCAATCCGTGCTTGCTTGGAGTGTTTTCACTTTTGTGCACTCACTTTTTAGTTTGCTCTGGTTGCCACAAGTTTTCGTATGGGTGCTTGCACTCTCTGAGGCTCAAAAAAAAACACAAAAAAAAAATTCTGGCCTCCTGGGATACAGATCCATTGCTCTCAGAATAACTTTTTTTGCTACATATTCAGACCATAAGATGAGCAGACATTTTTCTATTGATTTTAATGGGGAAAAAAGTGTGTCTTCTACTTACTGTAATTCTCCCCACCTGACGATTCCATGCCAGCATACATGGAGTCATCAGAAAGGCACATCTTTTACCAAGATGACTTTAGTAAAATAATTTACTGTGTAGCATTTTGATTACTGCAGGGAATAATGATGAGTGTCCTATGCATTTTGCACAGCGATTTGAGGTCCATTACATTTGCATTTGTTACCAATTGTGTCATTGTTTGTATTTGCTACTCAGTTGGTTAGAAACAAAAATTTTGGCAAAGGCATGCAAAAATTCATTTTAAAAATTTCTTAAAATGCGCAACATTAGTGTGAATGTTACACAGCAATACTGTCACAGCGGATGACACCAAGGCAGCGGTTACACTGGTGATTCACGGGTGTGGACCCACTGGACCAACTTGCACGGTTGACAGGGGTGCAATCCGGGGCGCAGAGTCTAAGGGACATCTGTTATTAACTATCGTTTAACCAAAGGGAGTTGGAATTGGCTGCAGGTAACATGTGCAAGATGGCTGCTGATCCAATATGTAGTGCCAAGCGTTTAGGAGTAAGAGAAGTCCAATAAACAAGCCACGGGTCAGAAGCCGGGGAGTCTGGAGAGATACCAGGATGAAGTGCTGAGGATCAAGGAGTAAGAGTAGTCCGAGGAACAATCGGAGGGTCAGGAACCAGGACTGGTTGCAAACACATAAAAAACCCAAGGATCAGGTGACTTCCTGTCACCTGAGGCTCTCTTATGAAGGGCAGGAGGGTGGTGCAGCTGATAGGTAGTGCAGAACCATAGAATCCAGCAGAGGGAGCTCCAGAGCTGGAAACGTAACCCCTGGTGTCAAGGATGGTTCTTAGAGCTGGAAGCAGCTACAGCAGACACAGATCCTCTAGTCCTGCTGGGAACTGTGACAAATACATTCAGTGTAAAGCCAGCCATACACAGTCGGATTCCATGGCCGCTCGATCACCCATCCGATCGATTCCGACGATTCTGCCGGGAATCGGAGGTGTGATCGATCGGCCAATTAAGAGAATCCGATCGCAGCATACCACCTTGTCCAACGGATTCTGGGACGATTCCGTGTCCGATTCCATCTCCGACTCCACCTCACAAATGGCAACTCCCCCTGATGTGTGCAGAATCGGATCAAAAAGACCAACATGTTGGTTCTCTGTCGGATCAGATTCTGAGCCCCTGATCAATCGGATGCGATCGATCGGACAAGGTGGGCTGCACACGATTCCGGCACGATCGATTCGCGTTCACGTGCCCGGAATCCGGTCGGAATCCGACCCGTGTATGGGGGCCTTAAAAGAACCCTTAACCTCCTGAGTTCTATGCCAGGGATGTGTTGTAAAAACCTGGTGCTGCCTCTATAACCTGGAGGTCAATGACACCCCCGCCTTTTCAAAGTCATCGATGACATGGAAGGACCTAAGGAGCGATCGGCGGGTCCAACAATATTTAGATTCATTGCAGGTTCACCAGGGATAGGTAAGTATCCAAACGCAGCTCGAGGTGAGTTTGTGCGGCATGCAAACTTGCACTGAACTGGGTTTGGGGAAAACTGCTCAGGAGGTTAATTTTCCTTTGGGCCCTTTCACACTATATGTGCTGTTTCACGCTATTTTTTTAGTGCGCTTTTTTTTAACTCAAATGTTTTTACATACTGCATTTTCTCATGGAAAACCAATGTTACCATTCACAATGCATGCACTGCATTTTTAAAAACACAGCGTTGGCTAATGGAAATTGTCCATTCCTGTATTTGGAAATAAATTGTATATCAAATACTGGATCTGCAACACCACTTCCGGCACAATCCGTTAAGTGTAATGTCCCCTCCCTCCTATTTTCCCACCCCACTTGTGCAAATGATTCGGGGGAGGGAGAGTAATGCCCCACAGGAGCAGGTACTCTTTCTCCTATTTTTCCACCCTGCTTGTGGGCACTACTCAGCACTACTGCTTGTTAGCAGCAGTTCTGATGATTTCAGTAAACACGGTGTGAAATGGTCGTTAAACCCTTAAGGGGGTCCTGACCCACAGGTTGACAACCACTGTGTAATGGTCGTTGAACCCCTGAGGGGTCCTAACCCACAGATTGAGAACCACTGTGAATGGTCGTTCAACCCCGAGGGGATCCCTACACACAGGTTGAGAACCAATATTTTAGGTTACTATTTGCGAAGATTCGTACTTGCCAGGGTATCAAGGTATATAATTCATTTTGCTTGTATATGATATTGTTGGTTTAGCAAATTGAATGTAATGTCATAATGAAGGAACCAGATTCTTTTCATCTGGAAATGGTCTATTATTATCATTCTGTTCAGTGGGAATGTAATTGGATTTCATTGATGGAAAAATTTGGCAGACCCTCTGAAAATATTTAGCTGAAGATAATCCTGTCCTCCCTGGCAAGGAATGCACTTGGTACATTTCCACTACAGTGCACAACAAAAGACTTATTCCTGAGGCTGTAAGCCTAATGTCTAATAGGCAAGCCGCTTTATTAATAAAGACATAGCAAACAACACAATAGACCCTTGTAATAAAAGTTTCCTTCATAGCTCCATTGTGTGAACCTGTGCGAAGAGGAGGATTGAGGCTGTAGTGTCTTGTAGACCGATACTTGACCTAAAACTGGCGTGAGGAGCGACAGAATTGGACTCTCTCCATCCTATTCATACAGCTCAGTAGTGTCCTACTCTTAGATAATCTCCTCTCTAGCTTTATCTGGGAGTAAATGCTCTGTGTCCCTGTGTGGGCCTCACATCTGAAGCTTGTCATGTAACACCAATCTATCCTATCTCTGCTATGTGCATCTCAAACTTTATATATAGCTCAGAAACCAATTCAGTATTCTCTTCACATTAGTTTCCTAGAGAGAATTGCTACAGACAGTTTAAGCCCAACTTTTATTTTATTTTTTTATCACTCTACCCACCGTTGATTGTTGGTGTAGACTAGGGGTCAAACACAGGGGGCACAATTTTGGAAAAAGTCACAGGCCAACCATGATATTTATTAAAAAGGTGTCTACCATTGAGGTGCAGTTGTGTTCAAAATTATTCACCCCCACTGAAATTGAGTGTTTTGGCCATTTTGACATTGATCATTTCAGTCATCTTGTTTACAATTAAATCAAAGAGGCACTTGTTCTTTTCTTCATAGGCCTTGTTCTTCCTCCTCCAAACATAGCGTTGATCCATGGGCCCAAACAGTTCTAATTTTGTTTAATCAGTCCACAGAACACTATCCCAAAACTTTTGTGGTTTGTCCACATGACGTTTGGCATACTACAGTCGACTCTTCTTATTCTTTGGAGACAGCAAGGGGGTGCGTCTGGGAGGGCTGGCATGAAGAAAAGAACACCTTGCCTACTGTGAAGCATGGCCGGGGGTCAATCATGCTTTGGGGCGGTTTTGCTTCTGCAGGTACAGGGAAGCTTCCACCTGTGCAAGGTACCATGGATTCTCTTCAGTACCAGGAGATATTGGAAGGAAATGTGATGCAGTCTGTCACAAACCTGAGGCTTGGGAGATGTTGGACCTTTCAACAGGACAATGATCCCAAGCATACCTCCAAGTCCACTAGAGCATGGTTGCAGATTAAAGGCTGGAACATTTTGGAGTGGCCATCGCAGTCACCAGACTTAAATCCGATTTGATAACCTCTGGTGGGACTTGAAGAAAGCAGTTGCAGCGCGCAAGCCTAAGAATGTGACTGAACTGGAGGCTTTTGCCCATGAAGAATGGGCTAATATACCCGTAGATCGCTGCAAGAAACTTGTGTCAAGCTGTGCTTCACATTTAGAAGCTGTTATACCTGGAAAAGGATGTTGTACTAAGAATGAATGTCACTTGGGGGTTGAATAAGACTGATAATGATTCGAGCACAGAAAAGACATTTGTGGTTATCTCATTATTAATGTTATGTTATATTTGTCTGACTTAAGCAGGCCATACACTCTGAGATAAAAATTAGGATCCATTAAAACCGACCAATAAATGCATTTTATCGTCCTGAAATCCGTGCATGTCCACATGGTACAACCGATATATTACGATCGTAATTTCCGTTTTTTTCCGGTCGTAATTTATTGGACATGTTCAAAAATTTTAATTGGTCTGGCAACATCGGAAAACCTCATAGTGTTTTCATAGTGTTTAGCAACCAATTACTGCCGATGCGGAACATTAGCATATTAAAACTTCCGGCACCACCGGCATGTTGCTGACACTGACATGGTGGCTAAACAGCATGTCAGCATGTCGCCTACGTAATAGTAGAGCGAGAGAGATGTGTGTATATACATATATATAGAGATGTATATATATACATCACTTCACTTCATCACAATGGCCAAAATAAGCGGCGATTCATTTCAATTAATTTCGATGATATTCTCGTAAAAAAAAATAAAAAAATTACGATCGTAAATTGGATTTTCAATGTGGTAGCGTTTTTGCGATCCAAACCGATACTGCCGTCGGGATACATTGGTCTGTTTTAATGGATCCAAATTTTTATCTCAGAGTGTATGGTGAGCATTACAAGTGTCTCTTTCATTTGATTGTAAACAAGATGACTGAAATGATCAAAACCAATGTCACAATGGCTAAAACCCTCAATTTCAGTGGGGGTTGAATAATTTTTAACACAACTGTAGATAGTATTGACTTACCTCTTTCTTGGTATTATAGAATATTTCTCTATGCCAGGGGTGGGAAAAAGTTTTGTGGGCCACAATGGGTTCTTAAATTAGAGGGGCCAAAATAAGAGCCTGCAATGGATTCATAATTCCATGGGGATGTACAGCAGGGACATTGTAATCTTACATTTTTTTCCTGTACCGCTTTCAACATATTACAAGGGAGTTAATCAAAGTTTATAATTGATGGGACGACCAGGAGAAACTAAACTAGTCTTCCACCGTTATTGATTTAAACGGGACTTTAAACGGCCACCATAAAGTTTACCTACCATACCCCATAGCGGGATTTAAATACCGTATTTTTCCGCCATATAAGACTCACTTTTTCACCCCCAAAATTGGGGGACAAAAAGTGCCTGCGTCTTATACGCTGAATGCGTGACCCCCCATGGCCACTCGGCCGCCGGTGGTCGCACCTTGGCTTCCCGCCAGCTCTCCCGGCACAGAGATTAGCCGGGGAGCCAGGGGAGCTTTTAGATGTGAGATGCCGGCTAATGCCAGCTCTCCGATTTGAACTGTGTAATTGCCTATGCCAGCCCTGAACTTGCATCTATACCTCTTCTCTTTCGTGGGAACAGCAATCACTCCCCATGTGAGTTATTGTATAGTATACACTAGCTTTGAATTACAGTTTATGTGCCTCATAGATATCATCAAAGGCTTTGATATAAACTATGAGGCACATAACCTATCACGATGTATATGACTGGAAATGTCCATTACTAATTCTTGAAGTTTCATTTAAGGCAAGTTTTGTTATTTAAAAACTAATAACAATGTCTTCTATGCCTGCTGTAATTTTTTCATTATAAAATGCTTATACAAGCCAGTATAGATGGAAAAAGTTATGTGCGGCCCTTCAGTGATGCCGAGGGCCGCACCTGTGGCCCTCCATAGCAACTCAGTTGCCCATCACTGCCTTACATTGTTTCGTGCATGTTATTACGTTGTGTGCACTTGTGTGAAAGAAATATAAAAAAGCAATAGTTTAAGAGAGAAGGTGGGTATGTAATTGCAAATGCAACAAAACAAGTGAGATTTTACAGCAATTAGGGGATTCCAAAACAGATTTAAAATGCACAAACTTTCTAGCACCGACCCAAAACTATGACAGACATTTTGGATCGGTTTGCTCTCTGTTTAGTGTATACTGTGTATTGCTTCCATATAGTTCTCTATGTATCTTTGACAGTTACTTTCTTCTCTTTATTTAAAGTCCATAGTGTCTGCCGATATGGATTCAAACCAGATTGAAGCTTTTCTGACTGCCCACACTAAAAAACAAGGAGGAATTACGGTTGAACAATCTGCAGTCATCACTAAGTTTTGGAAGAACCACAAAAGGAAGATTCGGGAAAGCATGATCAATCAAACCAGATGGGAAAACACCCTCAAAAGTCTAAAATGGAGGATAGATGTAAAGTCCCAGTCCAGGTACTCCGACCAAGTCAACAACGCCGCTGCTGTGGTAGAGATGGAGATTGGGACAAATGACAAGGTAGGCAAAATGGCCCGCTCTATTGGTGTTCTGCATGCCTATTGGCTGGTTTTATTCATTAAGCTGGCCATACACCTTTAGATCTCTCTGTAATATATTTTTTAGGTCTACCAACAACTATGTAGTGCCGGGTCCTCTGCGATTGAACACAGGTATGAGATGATGAGAATATCCCTCATATTACATGGTTTTGGTGAAACAAAATGACATCTAAAGGAAATCTGACAGAGAAATCTAAAGGTGTATGGGGGCCCCTTTTGTACCCTGCATCCTAACTGTGAAGGACTTGTTAAACAAATACAAAAATCAAATACATTGATCTTTGTCAGCCAATCACCTCTTTCATCTCTAAAGCCGGCCATAGGCGTCTATGGCGATCTATGGCCGACTTTTAACAGACTCCTCACAGCGTGGTGACGTCACCACGCTGTGAGGAGTCGGCTACAGAACGGACAGGAATCCCGTGTGTTCCACTAACACATGCGATTCCTGTCAGACTGTAGCCAATTAACTCGGAGGGGGAGGAGACTCCCCCTCCGAGTTAACAGCCTGCAGCAGGATCAGGCAGAAAAAGAACCAGCAGCACGGATCTGTGTCCGACCTGCCGGCTCTTTTTGTCAGATCCTCAAGGTGGGCTCCCTTATAGTTGCGGCCGACCAACCTTTATGTGCTCGGTGGGAGCGAGCACGCCGGTTGGTCGGCTGTAACTATGGCCGGGAATTGGCCAGTCTATGGGGGGCTTAATGTTTAAGCATTTCATTATTGAGCCTTGGAATATCCATATAACATGAAATAATCTGATGCAATAGTGTTTATTCTTTCCTTACACTCACTCAGTGGTTCCCAAACTTTCCTTTCAGGTCCCCCTTTTCTATATGGGAACATTATCGAGCCCCCCCACCCCAATTTAAACTAAACTGGTTCACAATGAGGGCAATCACAATGCGGAAACACAGGGTTTATTAAAGCTAACAGACAAGGTAGCATTACCGCTAGGATGTCCATTGTGGTAAAAAGAAATGCACTATAGCCACAGTGCAGCTAGTGTGATATGGCCCTCAAGCTTTATTTGAAATACAACTCCCTTAAATAACACACACCAATCATGCATCATGTGTAAACATACCAGTTATGCAGAAACAATCATCATTCACATAGAGACAAACGTACAAAGACACACACATTGCATCAACTCTACAATCTGTCTGCAGCTAGTTACCCCATAGTTGTCTTCTTTCAGTCTTTTCTGATTGGCTGGCAGTGGTAGGGGATGGTGGGTACACTCTCCAGAGGAAGAAGGGAACTGACAGCAGGGAGAGCCAATAGGCAGCTGGGTTCTGCAGATCTCTCTCTCTCCCCTCTGTCATAGAGGGCTCCAAGTGCCACCGCGCCCCCCCCCCCCCCCCCCCCCCCCCCATTGCACTAACTTACCTACCCTCCACCTCTATAGATTGATACTCACTGCAATAATCCTTTAATGTGATCACACTACACATCCAGTTTTGATCTAACTAGGTCAGCTGTAAACACTCTTATTTGTTTATAATATATGCTTGGGTGGATATCCTTTCCTATGGACCTACATCATATTAAGGGCTGGCACTACCCTCTGGCATAATAAGAAAGAAGCAATCGCTGTTCTAGCCTTCCCACCTCACCTGTCTACCCTAACCATTGCTATTTCTACTTCACCCCATCCCTTTATGTCTATCTTTTTTTATTGTACTATGTTATCTTGTTAGGCCTGCTGTAAGGTTTGCAACCGAAGTAACCACTTGATTCAAATACACATTCTGATGCATTTATTGTATTTGTTCTTAGAATTTTACTATGTTTCCATGTGCATCTCCTTACACTCTATAAAAATGTACACACATTGTAAAAATATATATACTGTATACTCATAACTGCAGTCAGGTATGTTCATATCTCTCTTCTTCATAATCACTTGTGAGTTTAACAAACCTAATGTATTGTATATGTTAGCAAGCCATTGCATTACAGGTCTTTAAAGTATTGAACGGGTTCGATTGTGCAGAAGTGCTGCACAGTGAGTCACCGTTCAATCGACGAAGCTTGAGCGCAGTGTGGTGACATTATCTCACTGCGTTAGAGGGTTCGTCGATTGCACTGGTATCGACCTGTGTATGTCCAGCCTTAGGCCATGTGTAAACTGCTTATTTTTGCCTATGTTTAGTAAGTGGCACAGTGTCCACTCCAAGTTCTGAAAGCGGCGCGTCCAGGACATCTTCATAATGCTAATGAACAGGGCATCGGCGGCAACGTCAATTCAACCACAAATCCTGGAAATCTGCAGCTCTGCGCCCAGCGCAAGGAAAAGCAGTGGTCAGCACTGGAGCTTTTATCCATAGTATTGCTCTTCTTAAATCTTGGTGTTATCACATTCTTTTATTTAGGACACGTGTATTTTTTTTACTTGTTGTCTTTAATATTAGCCACAACGGACTTTAACGGTATCATTACAATTACATGTTTATATAACGGAATATACGATATACAACAGTTCATAATATCATAAGAAAGATAATAAATAGTTGCGCACAATCGCCAGCAGTGATTACACAGTTATCTCATTATTGAATTTAGTTAGTAGTACTTTCTCATTATTGAATTTAGTTAGTAGCTATAGGTAAATACTAACTAAATTAAATAATGAGAAACTATTGGCACATCTTGGGCTAAAACTGGATGAAATATTGATTGATATCTTCTATCTTTCTATAGCTGAACATATATACTTGTTGGTTATCTCCTGAAGAAGCGAATTCTGTTGCGAAATGCGTCAGGAGTCTAATGACCAGCTGACCTTATGATATTATGGGAAAAAGGACAGAGGCGCATAACCTAGTACAACAAAGTAGGGTACTGTAAATGGTTAAATAATAATGGCTGTTTATCTCCTGAAGAAGCGACTATTGTCGCGAGATGTGTCGAGTCTAATGACAGCTGAAATTATGAACTGTTGTATATCGTACAAACTGTTTTCAGTTATGTAAACATGTAATTTTACCATAAAAGTCTGTTGTGGCTAATATTAAAGACAACGTTCTTTAGTTTAGCAGGGTGCCACGTTATTTCTTTCTTAATATTCGTTTGTTGGATGTGGATAGTGCGAAATGTACATTGGTATTGGGTGTACCTTCCTTGTTCCATATTTTATTTACTTACTTTACATTTTATACAAGCTAAAGCCGGACACACACGTTTAGAATCTCTGCCAATCTCCCGGTAGATTGACCACCCTTTGTGTGCTGGACAATACTTTGGATGGGGACGCCGGTCCCCATCCAAAGCAATGGGATTGATCTAAGAAATTACGGACATGTTCTTAAAGCAGTTTTAAGCTCAAATTAAAAAAAACAGGCATACATTCAACAGACACAATACTCACCTGTCTGCAGTTCAGATGCTGGAAAACTGCTACACAATAAAACCCACACTATACTCCACTTGCTTGCAGTTCTCATGCTGGCATCTTAGCTCCTGGAGACATGCAGACCTTCTGCCCTCACTGACCCTTCCCCCCCCACCCTTCCACTTCACCTCCTCCTCCTGTCTCTTCTCCGTCGAAGCTGCAGAGACTCATAGGGGTGGTGGTGTGAAGAGGGGGATCAGCTATTGACAATTTCCTGCCAGGGAGAGATGTCCCACACACCACCTCGGCTGCCTAGGCGAGACGTAAGGCAGTGGAAGGGGAGCACTCATAACCAGCTCCCCTCCAGCTGTCAGACACTGTTAGAATTAAGGATCTCCGCAATATTGGCTGAGCTGCAGCTGATAATGCTGAGTGGCCTCCCAGGTGGTAGGTCCGCTTTAATTTCTTAGATCGATTTCTCTGCCGAATTTAGCTTTTAGGCATTAGATTACTGGCAAAATGGGCCACAAATCTAAACGTGTATGCCTGCCTTAAAGCCCCCCATTCACCTTCAGATTCCTCCATACAATTTCCATCAGATCTACCAACAACTATGTAGTATAGTGACCTCCCTGATAGAATATATAGTGATTGGAAGGTGTAGAAAGGTCCTCATATTACATGGTTTTGGTAGAAGAAAAGTTGATTGTACAGAAATTACATGGTAATTGTATGTGGTGTATGGGGGGGGGGGGGGCTTAACAGGTTGTAGGATCTTTTAAACATTAAGGCAGTTCTGATCCTAATCTCAAATATTATGAGGTTTATTTGCTGATCTGAGGTCATGTACCTATATAAAACGTTAACCAAATAGCACCAGGTTCATGCGGAGAAGCTGGTAAACATATTAAAGGTTTATTGTCCTTGTGTGCCTGTTGGAACAGTGGCTTCATGGGATGAGGAAGGTGAGGTTTTGGGAGTAACTGGTAACAATTTGAACCTAGCAAATGGTTAAGTCCTTAAAGGCACCCCAACCAAATAATAAATTTTTTTTGAATTCAACCAAAAATTAATTTGTTAGGCCATCATTATCATACAGTGCACTTTAAATATTCAGACGGAGAAAGGCTAAGGCTCCACTACCTTTTTCTGAAACAGCGGCAAAACGTAGTGTCCCCATGCGGCAAGATTTTTAGAACATGGTAAGTCGTGCTGCGAGGGTCCGGAGAATGCGTTTCAGATCATTATCATTAGCATGATAAAGTTATGGCATTACGAGAAGCACAGCATATACTGGGGTACCAGACATTCAACACAACCAGAAGCGTGCTGGAGGGAGTGAACAGGGTCGGTATTCATTTTCTTGAGTGATGCGTCTAATAAGGTTTTTAACATAATTATAATCACTTTTTTTTTCTGTATGTGCTTCTTTGTGTTGTTGTGATATCTTCACACTACTCATCATGTAAACTTGGCACCGTGGCTTCAGAAAGCTCTAATTAGGCAATGAAAATAACTGAATTTATGTCTTTGTTATTACATTACGGTCACAGGGAAATCAGTTCTGATGCTTTTGACCTTCCTGTGCTCAATGCAAGGAAATCATCCACGCCCGTGTTCTGAAAGTATTCCTCGTGTCATGTCAGGATTTGTTTTGGCCTACTACTACAGTCCTGGCCAAAAGTTTTGAGAATGACACAAATATTAGTTTTCACAAAGTTTGCTGCTAAACTGCTTTTAGATCTTTGTTGCAGTTGTTTCTGTGATGTACTGAAATATAATGATAAACACTTCATACCTTTCAAAGGCTTTCATTGACAATTACATGAGATTTAAGCAAAGAGTCAGTATTTTCAGTGTTGGCCCTTATTTTTCTGGACCTCTGCAATTCAACTGGGCATGCTCTCAATCAACTTTTGGGCCAAATCCTGACTGATAGGAACCCATTCTTTCATAATCACTTCTTTGAGTTTGTCAGAATTAGTTTGTTATTGTTTGTCCACCCGCCTCTTGAGGAATTACCACAAGTTCTCAATGGGATTAAGATCTGGGGAGTTTCCAGGCCATGGACCCAAAATGTCAAAGTTTTGGTCCGCTAGCCACTTAGTTATCACTTTTGCCTTATGGCACGGTGCTCCATCGTGCTGGAAAATGCATTGTTCTTCACCAAGCTGTTGTTGGATTGTTGGAAGAAGTTGCTGTTGGAGGGTGTTTTGGTTCCATTCTTTATTCATGGTTTCTGTGTTTTTGGGCAAAATTGTGAGCCTACTCCCTTGGATGAGAAGCAACGCCACACATGAATGGTCTCAGGATGCTTTACTGTTGGCATGACACAGGCCTGATGGTAGCTCTCACCCTTTTTCACCTTAATTTTCATGGCAAAGAAGGATTATGCAATTCATCTGAACACTCTTCATAACATTCCTGAGTATATGTAAATTTCTATTATAAAAACTTAAGCAGCAACTTTTCGAATTTCAAATATTTGTGTCATTCTTAAAACATTTGGCCAGGACTGTAGACAAGAGGCAGTAGTAAGTATGTCACTAGAAAACAGGCCATTTTTAGCTGTAAAATATATTTGAGATGGAAGGAAATAAGTCACGTCGCGTGCACCTATGTTCAGGACATTTCCAGCACTTCGGTAATATCAAGCTAAGAAGTATCATTGTTACAGCTGACTCCCATGTGCATGTTAAAGTCACTCTCTGTTTAACCTTCCTAGCGGTTTGCCCGAACTCAGTTTGGGCAACAGTTTGATCAAACTGTGCCCATGCCGGGATTGGGCAAAACCGTCGTCTCTCTGTGTGCCGGACGCTCTGTAGAAGAGCGGCCGACACACGGAGCCCTTCCGGCCCCATGTCTTCGGCGTCATCTGTGATGCCGAAGGGGGCAGGGGGGGCGGTGCCATAGACCTCCATGTTAATGTAGGGGGCGCCGCTCTCCTCTCCACACGCCGCCGGCGTCTCTTTGACGTCAGAGGTGTGTAGAGGGTTGGGCGTAGAGTCGGCAAGCACGGCGGAGTACAGTCGCCGCGATTGCCGGTAAAACGAGCTTTTCATGCCATAAAAAATGGTGCGAAAAGCTCAAACCGTCCAGAGGGTTAATACAGTAGCATAGTCACAGTATATTCATGTCTTGTCTTGAGATCACCCTCCTGTAATCCCCTGTACAGCACTACTGAAAAAGATTTCTCCAATAAGCTAACCCAGGGGTGGACAAGCTAAGGGATTTTTTCCACTTGAGCGATCAGCTGCGATCACTCGCAGTTTTAGCCATGGCGCGGCCCAGCTTACTGCATTTTAGATCACGGACCGTGGTATGCGAACATCTTGCATCACCCCCACCCATTCCATGTCGTGGTTTGAATCGCTGGAGACCATGGGAGATCACTGGGTGCTAGCAATCTCCCATGGGCACCGTGCTGCGATTCAAACTGCAGTAAAATGCGAAAGTGTAAACATAGCCTAAGGCCCTGGGGCCAGTTACAGCCCCTTAAGCTTTCTTTTCTGGTCCTTTGTCACCTTGTTGAAAAAATACTTCCCTCCGCTTGTTCTCTGCAATGACTGCACGTAATGCCTAGAGGTGTCCAAGCGTTGTCTTGGCGTTGATGCAGTAGCGTGATTATGACTCTGCGGGCGCATTCTCATGGCGACAACAGTCATCCTCTAGAAATTAGCTCTGCTTACTGCAATGAATGTGCAGGAAAAAGAAATGTCCTGGTCACACATTATAGGTGATGAAATTTAGCCATGGAATTGGCACACCTATGGTTTTCTCAATTCAGAGTGACTTCCTGGATGTGGTTATCCACACAGTTTCCTTTGGAGTATCTCCTGCACCACGAGCCCCAAAGGCCAGTAAACATGTTTTTTTCTAGTGTGGGTTACACCCATAGGCGAATAAACTTCTAGCGTTATTGGTGACCACCAGGGTGGATTTAATGTAAATCGCACTGATTTAAATTATGATTTAGATCACTAGTCAGTAAGGCTTGATTTAAATCAAAAAGGCTAATTCTTGCTGGTATAACTTTAATATGCAAGTAGATGAAGATTTTTAGAATAACAACTTTTCATATTCGTTTTTCTATCCCCAGTTTGGGTTAATTATTCATATTTGGACAACTTTTCTGCTGTACTTAGGAAGCAGAAAAAAATAATTACCTTAATGACAACAATTTAAATAGATTTATTCAACTGAAACAAAAATATTACAGCATATGTTATTTCCTTTATTAACTCTGTTCATGTTATAAAATTTTTGCTGTGAAGAAGACGCATGTGATCTCTGCTAAGAACTGCAAAAGTAAACCAAGCCTCTGTGATAATATTTTGTAGGCAGAGAAACTGACCAATAATCTTACAAAAACAGACAGAAGTTGATGATGGCATAAGCACCTCACCCAACATTTCCCCTTGAATAGACAAGGGCGAGGGGATGGGTCACTCAATATGTAAAAGCAATACATTTATTATACACAGTGCAAAAAAATAAGTAATGACATCATATCCATCAAAAACAATGTGCAATGTTGTGGATGTACACATGCTGTTAGGCAATTAAAATAGTCCGCAACGCGAGTTTCGTTGAAGACTTCTTCAGGGGGTATGATATGTAATTTTCAATACATCTACATAAAAGCCAAATCTACATAAAACAAACAGCCAACACAAGGGTATCGGTCATATTGAATGACCAAATCAACATAAAAGTGGCTACTTATGTCCATAGATCAATATAGGGGGAAAGACATGATTTCTCAAGATGTTGTCCCCACTATCATTGACACCAGTGGGGAACAGAGTGCCAAGACAAACTTTAACCACATAAATGCCGCGGTGATCTGCATTCAACAAGACTGATTTTTTAAAGCTTACTTTGGTAAACATGATTCGTTGATGGTCGGTCTGTCTTGTTGTACGCAGATCAACACAGCATTTATGCGGTTTAATTCTGTCTGTCTCTCCGTTTCCCACTGGTGTTGGTGCAGTGGGGACACCATCTTGAGAAATCGTGTCTTTCCCCCTATATTGATCTATGGACACGAGTAACCCCTGAGGGTTTGTGTCCACTTCTAGGTGGATTTAGTTAATCAATATGACGGATACCCTTGGGCTGGCTGTTTGTGTTATGTAGATTTGGCTGATGAAATTACATATCGTACCCCCTGAA
Organism: Ptychadena robeensis; assembly: GCA_036250615.1. Taxonomy (NCBI): domain Eukaryota; kingdom Metazoa; phylum Chordata; class Amphibia; order Anura; family Ptychadenidae; genus Ptychadena; species Ptychadena robeensis. Next base: position 137,611,929 of record CM070035.1, read on the forward strand.
GAAGTCTTTAATGAAACGTGTGTTGGGGTGAAATTTGTGCCATTTGGACTATTTAAATTGTCTAACAGCACATGTACAGAGGTGTACATCCGCAACATTGTGCATTTTTTTGATTGATATGATGTCATTATTAAATGTTTTGCACTGTGTATAATACACAGTGAGTGGCCCTTAAAGTCCCCACACCCTTGTCTATTCAAGGGAACATTTTGGGTGATGTATTTTTGGCATCATTAACTTCGGTATCAATCATTGATTTTTATCCACCCTGGTGACCACTGTCTCTGCTCACTTCTTGGTATGACAGCGTCTATTCGACTCCTCCAATGGACACCTCATGTTTGCATCTCTCCGTTTGCGGGGTTCTTTTTTTTTTAAACATTTTCCTTCTATTATATATATTAGTGCACTCTTTTCCTTTTCATCTTCCATTTCTGAAAGTTAACACCTGCCCCCTCCTCTTTTTTATTTATTTATTGTTTGACTTTTTGGATACTATGCTACAGTTTAATTGGCTGATTGGGTACACCCCTTATATTTTTTTTAGTCCCTTACATCAGGGGCTTTGTGGTATTTTCTACAAGTACAAAAACGAAGGTGACGTATCTCATTACTGTGTAGTGTATTTATTCTAAAACAGGGATGTTTACTCCATCTTTGTGTATAAAGAACACCTTCCCACCTTTTTTCTTATATTGTTAATTTGGTGCTGCTCCAGTGATGGAAAATATTCTGTTGATAAAAGTTCAGGGTCTTTATTGGAACATTTTGGTTTTATGGATAAAGCACACTTAACCATTGGACGTAGTCCAAAGATGAATGAAAGCACAATAAACTAAATTCATCTGCATCACTTGCCTTTCTTATGTCAGCTGGTGACATTTTGTCATTAAAATCCTGTCCTATCTGTTACAACCGTCTGCTTTTGCCTACTTAGGTGTTCACAATGTTAAGGGTGCAATCTATTTTTATTAGACACCAAAGGTTACTTTAATACATTCCCCTCACATGTTGTGAGACAATGACAAACGAGATGAATAGAGGACTTGGAATGTGTATTCAGTGATAAGCAAGGCTGAGAAGAAGGGAACTTGCCTAGTTTTCGCTCTATAAGACGTACTTTCCCACCATAAAAGCTGGGGAAAAGGCCAGATATTTCTTGAATCGGGATCACTCTTCACAGACAAGTTTTTTCTCCAAAGGGTTCAAGCTCAATAGAAGATTGATCTGCATGGATTGTATTTGCTGTTAAAGGAGATGTCCAATATTCATGTTTCTAAATGGAAATAAGGACTGAAGACTGGCTGACGGTCCGGTTTCGATTTTTAAAGTCCTTCAAATCTATTTTTTGGAAATTATTCTCCCAAAGACCAGAATAAAAGTTTTCAACTTAACAATGTGCAAAATATTTTATTCTTTGCATTTAGGATTCAGTTTCCAAGTTTTCATTGACCTCTGTCCTAAAGATCATTAGCCTTTTTGAGCAGCTCTTGGAAATCAAAGTTAGGTTGAGGGTATCCAACTATAAGATTTTAGCAGATTAGTCGAACCTGTTAAGCTAGGCACACACGGGTAGATTTGTAAAAAGATTTGAGCACAATCAATCAACATGCGCGGTCATGGTGATTGATTGTACTTTAATCTGCTTACAATCCTACCAGTGTGTGCTTGATTTAATGGGGTTCTAACATGTTGGAAAACCCTGTTCAATCACTAATACTTTACATGAAGAAGAATCTTCATGTAAAGTATAGGAAATGCCGGCTCTGCCTTCACACAGCCAGTTGTCAGCTCTGACTCTGTGAAGGGGGCGGAGTCAGCACTCTTCACAAGCCGACTGAAGCTGCTGTGAGAGTAACAGGCAGAATGGATTTCTTCCCAGCTTCTATTCCGTGTAAATGTGTTCTGATTCATACGGGCTAGAGGCTGGGGAGAAAGGGTCCTAGAGGTCCCCATTGAATGGGAATCGATGTGCCTATGTGGTGCACATTGATTTCCGTTCAATGGATCCCTGATCAATCACAGCGTGGTGACATCACCATGCTGTAATTGATCGGGGGTCGATTGCACAGGAATTTACCCATGTATGGCTAGCTTAAGCCTTCATTATTTTCAACGGTTAAAGATCTAAATGAACATGTCTGTTGATGTGGCATCACTACTGGCTTGTGGTCTATGGTATTTTGTGGGCACAATTATCTGGTTCATATACCTCCGTCTTGTGCAGTCTAGTTACTCAACAGGAAAATGCAAGCATATATTGGCTCAATTCATGTCTAGCATACTGATCTTAAACCTGCAGTGCCACATTTCTTGATAGAGTATTTGCTCAAAGGAGTCTAATCCCAAATACAACCACATTTAGAGCTTGTTTACACGGGTGCAAAATTGTGCAGCCTTCTGGTGAATGCAACACGAGGCGTTCAACAGGCAGTCATCCGGCTTCTGCCCGATATACTACCATGTAAATTTAGCCTAAGATGTCTATTTCTCCTTTCTATGTAGGCTCATACAAACAAAGTACTCATGACAATACGTTTGTACACATAACCAATCTTCATTGCTGTTGAGCGACACACAGACAACAGACAAAATGCTGAGTGACTGCTAACTATAACAGTGGGGCATCACAACAGGTCTCATCCACGGTTGCCTAAAGGAATACAGTAAGTAAATGGGAAGGTGATTAATAGCCGCTCAACTGTCCGCTTGACAACACTCAGACAATTGAGGTACAGAATAACTGGCAAGCGGTAGCCACCTTTTCAACGTTAGTCTCAAATTAGCCTAAAGATGCAACATTCTTTAAGTGTGCTTTCTATTTTATAGAGAGTTATGGCCTATTCACTTTACTGGACATACTAAAGTATTATGTGGGGGCATTTTAAAGTGAGATATTATTTTTTTTACACTGCATTGGCCAAAGTGCAAGTTCATTTTAGAGCATATGCAGACAACTAGCCTTACCACCACATTATTGTCACAACCCAGCTTTAAACCTATGGCACGTATAATATGCGTCTGAAAAAAAAGGGGCATGTATTGTAGGCGTCATTTGTCATGTCCATTGATTTTTAGTGCATGTCTTATGCCTCATTTCTATGATTCGCCTATGATCCTGAAACAAACAATTATGTCAAATAAAAAAAGTATTTTTTTAAATAAATTTAATGAGAAAATGAGAAAACACAAAAATCAGAGCACAAAGTTTTGCTGCTATGTACTAAACATCGCCCA
>CM070035.1:137620734-137634805 GCA_036250615.1 Ptychadena robeensis
TCCCCCCCCCCCTGTCCAGAGTTACAGTACCGTATCTTCAGGGGGGATGCCTTATATTTCAGAATAAGGCAAAAATGTAAGGGGGCCTTATTTTCGGAGGTAGCCTTATTTTGGGGGAAACAGGGTATGTATCCAATGATACTGTGGAGCAAGCAAACAAAACTAAGGAAAGGAATCGATTGATCGAAAAATCGAGCCGTGTATGCTTAGCTTTAAAACTTAAACTTGCTAAATAATCTATGTTTATGTACATACTGTATGGCCAAGGAATTAAGGCCTTGTCACACCCAAAACTCTGCATAGGCTCAAGGGCCCAGACCAGGGGTGGGCAAACTTTTGTGCGACAATGGGTTCTAAAATTTGACAGAGGGGCCGGACCTAGAAACTGTTTTGCCCACACGATATAAGTGTCCTAAATTCCTTGCATTGTCGGCATTATTGATTATGTCGGGAATGTTTGGTGGGGACATGATGATCTTTTTAATTTCCTGCACCACTTTCAAAAAATAATCATACTACTAAGGAGGTAAATATAAAAAAGTTACCTGCCATATTCCAGTCTAAAATACTCCCCTCTACGTGTTCACTGCAATGAGCACAGATAGAGCAGATGGAGGGGAACCAGAGAGTTATTTCACCAAGGTAATGATGGGCTTGATTAAAAAGCTCTGAACTGTCCCCTGGGCCATAGTTTGTCCATGTCTGGCCCAGACCATAAGAAAACACCATGTGTAGTTCAGAAACTTTGGAGACACATATACAGCATTAATAATCCTGATGACTACATGCTCTACTGGATTTTGCAGCATAGATGCAACTAGATGTTAACAAGAGGGGGAGCCAGGTAGGGATGAATGTGTGTATGCATCGGGGGAGGGGGTGCAGGATAACTGTCCTTTTTTAAAATTCTGTGTTCATTCTTTAAAGGCTGGACCCATAAAGTCGTCTTTATGAGATATATGAGCTTAAATAAAAAGACAGCCCTCTGCTTACATTGAAGTGTTGGAAACGCTGCTCGTCTATTTTGCCTTGGGATTCGGTAGGGGCATTATAGTTATGTCACTGTGCAATAACATAAACCAATTCCTTTGGAATGGATTTTCCACATGAACTGTGTTTTCTGGGAATGAAATGGATATATTTTTCCACAGAAAACCACACACACAAGAACAGGCAGTTAACTCCTTAGTGGCCAGGGATATTAAAAACCTTTATTTTTAGACCAAATTAAAGAAGATATAAGCTAAATGATTATAAAACTTCTGGGGTGTAATCTTGATTTTTAGGCTTCAGTAGTTTTAGCTACACAAGCATGCACATCGTTTTGGGGTGAGCTGAGCTAAGTTATCGGAGCACCTGAACTGTATATTCATAGTGGGTCAGTTAAGTATTTACCCATTGGGCATTGTGCTGGTTTGCTGTTTTTTTTGAAGAGCCGTGTGGCTATTCAAACAGATTACAATGTAATCTTCTTTGAATTACCCTCAGACGGGTAAAGCAGCCCATACACAGGTCAGATTTTCAATCAATCAACTTAAAACAATCAATTTTTAAGTCTGTATAAAATTGTATGTCGATTGTATCATGCCCCATATGTAGTACAAGATTTTTGATCGATTTTTTTTTCACTCGACATAATAATCGATCCAAAATAGTCCGATTGAAATTTCAATCATAAGTGAGGTAGAATAGGTAGAAAAAAAATCGATCAAAAATTGGTTGACCACACTTTTCAATCCAATTTTCAATCGACCGATCAAAATTTACCATCCAGTCCGATCAAAAAACGACTGAATTTTCACTCAATTTTGATCGGATTAAGTCAATTTAACCAGGTGGGCAAAACTCAATTCTCAATCAATCGATTAAAAAATTGATCGTTTTAAGTCGATTGATTGAAAATCTGACCTGTGTATGGGCTGCTTAAGTAACCCTGTGGGCCAAATTGAAAAACTTGGACACATTCCTGGGCAAACCTTTATATTTATAAATATTTAGATTAAAATAACTATGGTTTTAAACATTGTTTTGGTTAAATATTGAATCAGTAACAAGCAAAGTGTAATACTATAATGCATGTAAAAAAAATCTACATCTGCGGCATTCATTACTTAAAAAAAATGTCCCCCGGCCCGGAGTTTGACACCCCTGCACTACGCAGTTACAGCCGCTCAGCAGTCACCCTGCAAATGACCATCTGAATTAGTCTTAAAGCTGACCATAGACCCTTAGATTTCCCTGCGATCAATCTTTTAAACGATCATGCCATGCGATTCCAGAATCGATTCCAATTACAGAATTGATCGCACACTGTGCCATATCATATGTTCAATTCCTGTCCAATTCCTTCCCACGATCGATAACCAGCTCGCAACTTTTGAAAGACAACTGGTAGCGTTAGAGCCGAATGTGTCCATTACTCCAAAGCAAACCAGGTAATTTCCATTTAAATTGAAAAAAAAATGAAGGCACAGAAAAGGGAAGTGGGTTGAGGCGTTCATGGATCAGTCGCTGTAAACTACCGCATGGCTCAAATAACTCACTTCCTGACCGATCGACCAACATTTTCAGACCTAGGTCCTATTCCTGCTCAATCGATTTTACTTGCAATATAGGGTCAAATTGATCGATTGATCACTTTATGAATGCATAAAGATTTGTGATCACGGCAGTACAGAAATCGTACAGGAAGTCGAGAAGTCTATATCCAGCTTAAGTGCTTAAGAATCTTTATATTCATGTTAAAATAACTTTTTGTATCACAACTTTCTATCATTTAAAAAAAAAAGTAAGTATACTGCTTGCATCATGGCGGAGAACTCCTGAGTTGAATTATGAAGCAGGGCTCTTGAGTACTCACAGCACCTTCATGACCTAGAGGACTTTGCAAACAACTGTGGTTTATTTACTTAATTGTATAGGGTCATCATCTATAATTCAGTACCATGTTCTACATGAACAGTGGCCAATGATTTTCAAATGCAGTGGTAAAACTTCAAAAGTTTTGCTCTAGCACTAGTAGTTTTTACATAAATGAAGTTCAAAGTCTAAATTTCGACTTTTAACATTTTGATTTGACTTTGAACTTCATTTACGCAAAAACTATTTTTGTAGTCTACCCACAACCCTTTTCCACATCCAGCAAGTTTGGTGATGATACCATGCTCAGGGGCTTTGCAATTAACTTATGTGTGCGGTGTGTCTTATAGTCCGAAAAATAAGATGCACCCAGTTTTTAAAGCAGGAAAACCAAGAAAATATAAGAAATATTTGATATATAAAAGTGTTCACATCAATTGGGTTAATGCAATTGATTAAATGAATGCAATATCAAATTCAGCCAGTAGATGTCACTAGCAGCAGTACACACACAGCACAGCACCTCTTCACTGATTAGGAGGAGGGGGGCAGGAGGCTGCCCAGTCCTCTGCTCTCACTCTCCGCTCTGGCTGCCTGTGTCCGTGGAAGCTGCAGTGATTGCAGTTACCACGGAGAGAGGTATAGATGGGAGTTGATCTATCCCTCTCTTCATTCATGGCTCTGTTGGCATAAGCAATTATACAATTCAGATGGGAGATCCAGCCGTGGGCGGATCTCACATCTGACCGCTCCCCGGCAAATCTCCTCGCCGGGAGAGCTAGCGGGAAGCCAAAGCGGGACTCCCATTTTGACCATAAGACACAGGCACTTTCCTGTAAAAAACTGCGTCTTATGGTCCGAAAAATACAAAATGGTTGAAATGGTCTAATTTTTTTATGAAAATTCGACCATCTCTAATGAGGGGGTCTTAGTGATTCATTGTGATGCAGACCCTAAACAAGTGTAATCTTATTCCTGTTTATTTGCAAACCAATATGAAATCTTTCTTGGTGTAGTCAGGATTCCAAATGCATTTCCATTCTCATTTACTCTATTGTTATAATCCCTGTTGCAGTGAAACCATCTTCACGTCCAAGCTCTTCATGTCTATACTTCCAGTAGCTGCTAATGCACAGGATATTTGTGAGTCTTAATGGATGGTAATGGTTCTTTTCTACACATAGCGATTTACAGGGAATAAAGTCATGCCACTAACTGGAATCACAACCTAATTTTCCTAAATATATAGTCACTAACAAAAGCAAAGTCCAATTTATTTTTGGAGGGAAGCCAATTAACTGCTAGTATCATTTTGGGATGTAGGAAGAAAGTGGAGTGCCTGAAGGAAACTTACACAAACAAAGGGAGAACATACAAACTGTACAGTTCTCAGTCCCTTGGTAAATGTGCCAAACTGTGCAGGCATTTTCTATATACAAAGAGCAGTGTTGTAGGATATCAACAACCTTTCTTCTGACACAATACATTTCATTGTTTTCAAGGTATAATCTTTATTAATATTCAAATTTTTCATAAATTAAATTCTCTGGTAGTGGAAGCAGGTGCCTTAAGCTAGCCATACACTCCGAGATTAAAATTACGATCCATTAAAACAGACCAATGTATCCCGACGGCGGTATCGGTTTGGATCGTAATATTTGGCAAAAAAGTTACCACATTGAAAATCCAATTTAGGATTGTATTTTTTTTTTATTGCAATTGTCTCATCAATAAAGTTGCTGGAGATGAACAGAAGTGTTGTAAAGCAAATGACAAAAAAGATAGTTTTTGCATGAATTAAGTTCAAAGCTGAGTTGACATTTAAACCTACTTAGCATTACGCCCCGAAGCCAGTATGAACATGAATCCATGAGCCTGCAGCATTCCTGCAGAGCTGCAGACACACAGAGCCTTTCCAGCCCCACGTCACCAGAGCCATAGACCTCCATAGTAATGGAGGGGGTGTCTCTTTTCTCCCCACACAGCCCTGGCATCTAATTGACACCAGCGGTGTGTAGAAGCCGGGGGGAGAGCCGGCAGTGGCTTTTCGTGCCATGGCGCAAAAAGCCCATTACGCTAGGGAGGTTACTCCTTTTTAGTTTGATTTTAACTTCATTGTTTAGTTCCCACTTTGGTGATGATAACATGGTCAGGTGCTTTGCAGGTAACATAAATGGTAATAATAAATGTTTTTTGACCATCTCTATTAGAGGGATGACAGCAAAATACACAATACAAAGGGATGAGACCATCCACCATGGCTACATGCCAAGAGAAATATCTATATACTCTATAGTCTCTCTGTCAGATATCCTTTAGATCTACCAACAACTATGTAGTGTTGGGTCCTCTGCGATTGAACACAGGTAGATTTGATTGTTTAGAAAGTCCCTCATATTACATGGTTTTGGTAAAACAAAATGAGATCTAAAGGAAATCTGACAGACAAATCTAAAAGGTGTATGGGGGCCATTAGGCACATGCTTCTACTACCACAGAATTACATTTATGAAAAATCAGTTAGTAGGGCAGCAGTAACTCACCCATAACCATGGCTGCCTGCAAAAAATAACTTGTTTCTTACCATTGCATTCATCTATTTTTTTCAGCCCCTGACAACATGCCTGCAGACAGCAGATTTTGGTTTTGAACTTTAGAAGTGACCTAAAACTACCTAAACAAAATATCTCCGTTTTCATTGCTCAAGCTACTACCCACCTCCCATCCTCATCTCAACCTAAAACAAGCAGGCTGTCTGTAACTATATTACTACTGAAAGACATGCATGCAAGAAAAACTGTCAAGGCTGCGTTGTGCTATAAAAAATGGCCCTATAGTCCTATGCATAATTCTAACTTGTCTTCCCTAACTACTGTCTGGTGCCTATTCATCTTACGAAGAGCAGAGTCAGTGCTATCTTCTACATTAAAGTAAAAGCAAATGTATACTCAAAATATAACAAATATATATGTCAAATTAAAGTTTGACTTACCCCTGAGCCAGTATGACGGTGGCTTAGTGCTCCACATTTCTGAAGAAAATATACTTACATGCTGTTCCTTGAAATCATATGAGAGATTCCATCTTTATTTGCCAGGCTTCCAGGGGTTAACCCCAGGGGTGCAATATCACAAGTGGCCACTGGGGCATTTATATTGGTTTTCTATGGGAAATTCATCTGTGTACATTTTAATGCAGAACCAAGATTAGTGATTCACCCGGCTGTCGCTGCACTCAGAGATGTCGGGCTCTTCCGGTGGCGTTGCAGCGCATGTCAGCCAAGAAAAGAGGAAGGACTGTAAGCGACCTTCTTAAATGACTCATTACAGTTAAGTTGTTTCTTTATGCCATCCATTTATAGGCACTTCTAGTGCCATTCATGCAAACATGAACCTCTGGTGGTAGGTCCGATTTAAACTTCCACAAACACAATCTAAATGAGGCGCATGCAGATAAAATTGTGGCCGTTCTAACCATCCTATTGAAGATTCAGGCTTTATATCACATTAAATGACTATTGGGGAGGCTCCGCATTTGGAAGGTATACAACAAAGCTTAACATCTACAGAAAAAGTTGGTATCTGCATTGAAGCCAAGCTGGATATCGTTTTGGATTTGTTGATGATTTCACCTGTGGTTTACAAATCTGCTCGTTGTCACTGTATGCTTAGTTTCAGCTGCTCCTATGCGTCATAGATATATTTTCAGTTCATACTGACAGATTGAGGTTGGATAGGAACTAGAGCAATCTTAAAGATGAAAGATCTTTTATACAAATGATGTTTCCACCAACATTCATATTCAGGTATATGTGATCAACATGATCACATGAATGAATGAGGATACTCTGCATTCTTCTGTGTCATTGACTTACATCTAAGAGTGTAAGTGAATAGAACTGTAAATAAGTTGAAAAAAAAAGGCCAGATGAGGAATTCATACAGTTATATCATAATTGTTGGGTCCACCCATAAATCTTCTTAGCAGTTTATCTTTTGCATGTAGGCTTCTGTAAAGTGCATGAGGTCCATGCTGACCCTTAACTTACAAACCTAATTTGTTCTGAAGGGTTGGTTGCAAGTCAAGTTGGTTGTAAGTCTGAACCATTTTTGCCATAGGAAATAATGGAAATATTCTGTTTCGGACTAATTACCACTTTCCTAACCATTTCATAATAAAACAATATGTATAGTATGTGTAACATACAAGAAACACCAATAATATTTCTACTTTTATAGCAAATAAAGTTATAACATGTTCCTAGCCTACCAGAAGCAACAATTTAAGACTCACTCTTCTGCTCAATTGTAATTGCCCTGTTATCTTTATATAACTTCATATGTTTATGTTCTTTTTTTCCCATCTGTCCTACCTTTTGTGGGGCCATGATGCACTGATCATCCTCCGCATACAAGGAAATTCCTAGACACCTATGGGCTCCTTGTTTACACCCCATGTATGCTTATATATCTGGCCTCAGAGGCAAGTTTCTTGACACTTTTGGGTTCCTCAGGTGCAGCCCCAGGCAATAGCGTTTGTTCTAGCTGTACAGAAGTCTATGCATTTAACCTCCCTAGCGCACCGCCCGTACCGCACTGCTTTTAACTGTGTAGCACGGGCAATCGCGGCAGTGTACAAAGTACCTGCCCTCCCCCTGCCCCTAAAAGATACCAGCTGTGTGGGCTCGAAAGACGACGCCCCTACATTAGCATGGAGGTTTATGGCGCCGCCCACTCCCTGCCCCCTTCCGTGTCACCGTGACGTGATCCGTGATGCCAAATGCTGCGGCTGGAAACAGCATCGCCATATCTTTCCAGGAATATGCGGCTTTTCGTGGGAACCCAGCTCCATGGGAATCAAGCTGGGCTCGTCACGAACGCTAGGGAGGTTAAGCATCATTAACCCTTTCTGCCACAGGAGGGCGCCTGGAAAGCCCAAATTCGGGTCGTACATCAACTTTGGTCATATGTCGAAATTAACATTTTGGTTATATCTCGAGGGTCAACTGTGCAAATGACAGCTAAGCTTTTCTAAATGAATATCAGCAGTAGTATTGGTGTGTCCCTCCGATGACATAGAAAAATATAGCTGACACAGGTTGTTACATAATGATAGTTATGTAACAATGTCATAGTTTGTGTTGTCTTCTTTAAATGCCTTGTCCTTTTCTCTCAGTAGACTTGCATTTATAGGCTTCTGCTCTCTGTTTTGTCCGTAGAATTTTCCATTCTCCTCTGTTTTCTCAGAACAATACTAAAAGGTCATTCAGTCCTTCCCAAATACTATTTACATTGCTTTAGTTCAGGGAATGCCAGCAATTAAGCTATGTGTATCATGTCTAAACTGGGACTTACTATTTGGGGACTTTTATTTGTCCCCAGTGTAATATTTCACTTTTTATGCTTTGAAATCATTAAGTTCTCTTCTGTTCTATAAAGATCTTCCATTTTGTCTTTCTGAGATGTCATTTCAATTGGCCATGTAGGGTTTATGGTTTTACATATCTGAAGTTTCAGCTTGCAAGGACAATTCTTATACCAGTGGTGGGCGACTGAGTTGATATGGAGGGCCACAAATGCAGCCCTCAGCATCACTAAAGGGCCGCACATAACATGTTCTATCTATACAATCACCCCCGTACATTGGTGGAATAGTAGGAGCATAGGCACTTACCTGTCTGCTGATCCCCCACCAACAGTAAAGGAGTAGAGGCGAGGGACCTGCTCAGGCACCATCTGGGATGCTGATTGGCTTTTACATATGCCTGTCTTGTAAGTTTATCGCCTCTCCTCCTCTTTCCACTATAAGAAGATCCCAGATGAGGACCTGTCAGCGGGGGATTGGCAGACAGGTGAGTTACTATGACTTTTATGCATTAACAGTTACGTTTTTGGGAGGCCTCAGGTAAAGGCCTGAGGGGGCCTCCAAAGAGCGCTCAAAGGGCCACAGGTTGGGCACCTGGGTCTTATACCATAGAGCAGGGGTGGCAAACTTTTTGATTCGTGGGCCACATTGGCTTCTTAAATTTAATAAAGGGGCCAGACCTAGAGCCTGTAATGGCCGACCCACCAAAGGTGTGCCAATTCCATGCATCACCGGCATCACTTATAATGGCGGTGATGTGTAAAAGGGGACGTTTTTATCTTTTAAAATTTCCTGCACTCATTGCAATGAGCAGACATAAATCCTAGAGACTGCCTGTTGTCACCATGAGGATGCGCCCACAGTGTCGGGATCACATCACTGCATCGACTCCAAGGCAACGTTTGGACACCTCTGGGAATTATATGCACTCATTGCAGAGAACAAGCGGAGGGGAGCATCTTTTCAACAATGTGACAAAGGGCAGAAAAACAAAGCTAAAGACTTAGTTTGCGCATACCTGCCATAGTGGAAATATAAAGGGTATCTTTTTAGGGCTTTACTATTACCTGCTCTGTACACTAAAATACCAATAAGGGAAATGTTTCTGCAGATACAACTGTGCTCATAAGTTTGTGCACCCAGGCAGAATTTAGAATTCCTGAACCATCTGTCAGATAATATGAATAACACAAAAACTTTTCTTTCACTCATTGGCCCTGATCAAAAGTTTACATAACTTGGTAATTTGGCCTGATATTGTACACACAAGTTGACACAAAAGGTTAGAATAGCTATTAAAGGTCAAGATCTTCCCCTAGTGATCTATTTGCTTGTAATTAGTTGGTGTGTATAAAAGGTAATTTACTTTTCGGACTTCTGACAGACCCTTGTGTTTTTCACCCAGTGCTGCAATTATGTTTTTTTGGATTCTAAAGCAGGGAACACAGATATGGGCCAGATTGATGGCCGCTTTGAGTGCCGTACGTGCTCACAGCCTACGTGCAAAGCATCTTCCGAGCTGGAGACACAGCAGTGCTTTGTCTTTAGCTCCTCCGATATTGGGCAGCAGTGCGATGATGTCATTGTGCTGCTGCAGGGAACCTTGAGTGGCTCCAATATCGAGCCATGTCTTACCTGCTTAAGTCTTAGAAATAGCAAAATTGGAAAAGAATCTGCAGACAACGGTATTTGAACAACTTACATAAAAACTGTTTGGGATGCAAGGATAACCCCACAAATAACTTCAGGACCAATATGTGGTGTGGCTCTTTCAAGATGCACAATAAGAAGGCACTTGTAGAAAGATGGGCTCCGTGGTCAAGTTGCCAGAAGAAATACTTAACTATGCAAAATGATACAAAGTATCACTCTCACAATATACCAAACTGCACAGAGACTAGCCCAGGGATGGGCAAATATTTTGACTTGTGTGTCACAATGGGTTGTCACATGGGTTGTTAAATGTGACATAGGTGCCGGACCAAGACCCTGCAGGGGCCTAAGTCCTCGTAGCTAGGACAGGATATTTAAAAAAAAGAAAATATGTAAAATTTATAAATAGAAGTTTTTGATAGAGAAGCTTAGACATTGTATTGCAGCAAACTATGTCCTCTAGGAAACAATCTAAACAATTATCCCCTAGGTGTAATCTTCACTTACTGCAGGGAATGAGGGGAGCCAGAACATCTAAAGACTAAAGGGGCGGTTTTGGCGCCCTAGCCTTAGTTTGCCCATGTCTGGTCTAGCTTTATACAAGAGTCAAAACTAGCTACAAATTACCCCCCTGAGTTACAGCTACTTAATCCCATTACAGGTAGTGCCACACCCTGTTGATAGATATAACCAAAAAAACAAAGAACCCTTTATGGGGCAAGAATGGGGCTTTGAAGGCATCTTCAAAGCCCCATTCTTGCCCCATAAGCGGTTCTTCGGTTTTTTGGTTATAGCATTATACAAGATACCATATGTACTGGTGTCCACCTCTGTAGATTGCATAGAAAAGGCCTATACCACTAGCAAAACAGGGAGGACAATATCCTGTTTGTATTTAGAGATGGCCAATGAGATGGTGAAATGTTGACATTAGCATGCAAATTGTATGCAGACTGGAACGAAGCTAATGAAGTACAACTTAATTTGTATGCTAACTAATGAAACTAACTAATGAAGTACTTAAATGCATTTGTATGCTAATGTCAACATTTCTGCAAGCTATTCACCATCTCTACTGGCATTGTATTTTAGGCTCTTGGTGTATTTGTTTTGCATGCTTATCACATTTGTTTCATTTTATAAATAACTGTAGAACAATGTGTTGATTTGCCTCTAGAGATATTGCTCAGTTTCTTCATATATATAAGGGTATAGAGGCTATATATTCAATGAACTAAATGACTGAAGAAGGGATTATAATGCTGATGTGCACAAGACATGCCTAGAGAAGACCTTATTTTTCTTTCTCTATTGTAAGATATTGCCCAATACATAAGCAGAGGAATCCCCATACAAAGTGGATGATGTCACTATAACTATTACTATAGTCCACCTATTTCTTCCCTGGTAAATAGCTGAGTTATGTTAACATTTGCTTCTTATCAACTGTGTGAGCTATTCTAAGAGCTGCTTTTATTTCTTTTTTTCAATGTCATTTCTTCCTGGTAGACCTGGTTAATGTAAAGTGATTTGGATGGTGATTAATCAGGACATTTCTGTTAGACATTGTGGTTAGGCTAAGCATCTCTGGAGACCTCTTTCTGTCATTCGAAACATCTGCTAAACTGTAAGCACTGGTGAGGTTTCTTGCAGGCCATCTTTGGGTAAACTGTGAAAGTTAGTTGCAAGAAAAAAGTCTGTGTAGACATTGTATGTTTCCTCTCAAGCTGACATTGTTTTACCAGATGGGAAGTTAATAATAGCAGGATATCGTTTGCTTTAAATTGTACCTATACTCCTATACAATTTCAGCCCACAATATAACTTCTAAGGAAACGTATCCCTTTACAAAAAAATAGCACAACAGGGATTGTCTCTTCCCCTTCTGACAACAAGCCATTGGGAATGCTCCTCACCTTACTTTAGCAATGGGGCTCAGTGTTTGTTCATATATGCTACAGGAACAGAACCTTCTCATGGGTGGTCAGGGGTACAAATGGTCAGGGATGGGTGCACAACATGGTATTACGTGAGTTTACTAATGTATTAAACTTTTTTATATTCTCCCCTAATTTTGGCAGACATGGCAAAGAGGTATAGGTCATCTTTTAAAGTCCAAATCAAATTTTAAAAGAGAAAATTACCAAGGCTTAAATTTGTAAATATCATCTTTAGTTGGGAGCAGCATAGGCAATATTCATATTCACAATTTTTTCCTTATATTCACAGTAAATTAGACCATTTTTAATTTGTAAAATATATTTTTTTTTAACCTAACACCTATATATAATTGAACTGCATTAATGAGCATGCTTGAGTAGCTGGGCATTGCCAGAGCAGGACATTATCCAGGCTGATGATATTTAATTGAATGTGAGAAAGCTTAAAATACTTGGGCAATACAGTAGTGTATGACCACCACACATAAGAATTCTACAGTAGTATATATACCAGGAGAAAGCAAAAAATTTTGCCCATATTTGACCACATTTATAAATATATATTTTAATATTGTTTGTTTCTTTTTCCAGGACGGAAACAACTTTTTTTACTGGAGCCCAAGATCAAAAAGTCCAAAAAAACATGATCTATATCAGTGGTTCTTAACCTGCGGGTCGGGACCCCCTTGGGGGTCCAAAATATAAAGGCGGGGACATTACACTTACCTTATCTTGCTGGAAGTGATGTCGCAGAGTGTCACTTCCGGTATTTGGAATGCAGCAGTGACACTCCACAGTGACACTTCCGTGTTCCAAATACAGGAAGTGACACGTTGCAATTTCACTTCCGGGGTCACCGATCTAAAAAGGTCGAGAACCACTGATCTATAGTATTATTTGCTTCTCAAAAAATCAAAAAAGCTACATAAAAGTTGTGTAGATGGGTGATTGGTGGGGTGTGTGTTACACCAATACAGTGTTTACATTTTTACTAACCTTTTCTAGAAGTGGGATTGGTTTACTGTTATATCTCCCTGAGGTGCCACTGGCAAGGGAGTTGGCAGGGGGGTGGGGGGCCTTTCTAAAAAAAACTTTATCGCAATTTAATATGAAAGGTATAGGGGAGATAGACGTGATGGTGATCTTTTTCTTGTCTAAAGCATTCCCTTAATTACCAAATACTTTGATGAGTTAGCAAGTTCCTATATCATGTATTCAGCCAGTTCTATAGAGTTCAGTGTAAAGCTTGTTCGGCAAGCTGAGGGTGGGGGGTATATGATATTTTTTTTTCTTTAAACCAACATAGGTAATAGAATCCAAGCATTATCTTTTCGAATAAAGTTTTAATTCACAGAAGAGGAAACAGAACACACGTTCATTCTGAAAACAGAGTCTTTAGTTATTTATACGCTGCTTCACAGAGGCTTTTGTGAACCTGTCACTCGCATTTTTTCAGATCTCTCAGTAATCCCTTTTTACAGACTGCCTGCTTCTTCACATCCCATTCAAAGGACCAGCACATGACTGCTGCTGATAAAGAGACTCATCAGTCTCCGAGTAAGAACCCGCCGAAGACCAGATGATTGAAAAATGGAACTGTAAACCCAAGTCATATGCTTGTCATTTGATATGGAGCGCACAGCTTAGAAATGGATAATAAAGGTTCGTTAGAAAATAAGGGCATTCTGTCTTCTGCTATTCTTAGATCTACATTCTAGAAATTCTCTTACTTTAAAAATAAACAGATTTGGTATTGACATAATAAGAGTTTGCAGTAGTTAAAGTAGACATGTAAAAAATTCGTGTTCGTGCTTCATATAGTTAAATCTAGAAGAAAAAATATGGGAAGTAAAGTTAAGTAACAATGATTAACGGGAGGGCAGAAAAACATGTGGAAAGCATGTGTATTTTTGTCCGTTTTCCCCGCCGTGCACTCGCAGTTTCCCCGCGGGTTTTCACTGCGTCTTTTTTAGTCCATTGTCTGTCAATGGGCTAAAACCCGCAGCAAAACTGCGGGCACGCATTTGAGCCACGGATTGCCCGTGGTGCAGTGTGGACATGGAAAAAAATATGTGGTAAACTGGCAGTGGAGTCCGGCACACTGGCGGGTTGGCCATGGCTGAAATACCGCGCCACATCCGCTCCCAAAAAGCCTCAGTGGAGCCTTAGCCTAAAGGTTTATCTTTCTGATTCTGGTTGCTTCAGCCAATAAATCTTTTATTTTTTACCACTTTAGGACAGTGGCTCCCAAACTT
>CM070035.1:137643394-137668521 GCA_036250615.1 Ptychadena robeensis
AAAATCTTACTAGCCTGCGCGACTTATATTTAGCTTTGAATTTCAGCTCTGGGGAATAACATCATCCGTGAATCCGGCACTAGCTGGAGGGTCTTTAGTAAACACCCAACCCAGAGCTGAAAAATCCTGTAATCCAGCACTGGAGGGGGACCAGCATTGCTAATTAGAGAAATTATACCCTAAGAGATTGGTGTATAATATTAGCGGTAACCTTTTATACAGAACAAGTTTATATCTTATTTCAAAAGATGTCTAGTCCACAAACCGCGCTTCTCCAATAGGAAACTGAATATGCAGCAAGTTTTAAAACTAGAAAACAATACAAAGATTCCCTTTTAAGTTCTTAAAATGAAAAAACAAATCAAACACATTACTGTTGAACGTTTTTTATTATAGCACAAAAACATGGGAAGATGTGCAAAATGTGCATTCAAAAATGCGATGATTTACATACCATTTAAACCTTTTATTTAATTACAAAAAAGTACAATATCAAACGGATATATTTGATTGTTTTATGGAAAATAACATTTAGATTATTTTTTTTATGTTGTATTGGAATTTTTCTTGATATAAGATCCATATAATCTGTAGAGCAGAAATCAGACTAGAAAAGAGCAAATACACTGAACGTGCTTTATGTAACGCTGTCTAATCATGTTTAACGGAGGAGAGAGTACACGTAGGATCTCATTATTTACCACAGTTTCCATTACCTGCAGTTGTTGGGAACATTAAATAGAATGGTTATCCACAGAAATCAATGAAAATGTTGACATTCATGTATATGAACAGGGCTTGATTAGCAAAACAAACTGTAGGAATGATGACAGGTATGTGATGGCCGAAATGCCCACCTGGCAGTCAGTCTGCAGAGAAAAACCTGTGGAGTGCCTTCTCCATAGCATACCAGACCTCCTGTTGCCATAGTTAGTCTAGTTTGGCCCCCCATTAAAATCAAAGAACCATCGTCCCTGATCGCACCCATAGAGATGAATGGATACATTTAAAAACTGCGTGTAAAGTCATTGTTTTTTTTTAACACACCCATTCATTCTCCATGGCCACGTTCAGGCAGGGTGGGCCAAAATTTCTTGTGCCCTCCTAACTCCCCAACCCACACATCATTCTTATAAAAAAAGGAAGGAGGGGCCATTACACTTGCTTCATCATGTAAAAAAAGATGTCATGGAGTGCCACTTCTGGTATTTGGAATGTGGAAGTGACACCATACCGTCCACGTTCCAAGTGACATTTTGAGACGTCAGGGTCATGGATCTAAAAGGGTTAAGAACCACTGCTCTAGTGAGTGGTAAAAGGTTTTGTGGCCATCAAGATAAAACGGACACCCCACCACCACCACTTTCTACTCAGCTAAGTGGCTACATCAGTCCTGGGCACAGAAATCACTGCGTATATAGTCCCTATAAATATAACATTTTGGTCCAAATACAAAAAATAAAGAAGCAATGAGGATTTGAAGAATAGTTAAAGAAAATAATGAAAATAATTTCTTTCATCTGGAAATGAATGTAATGAAAGACTTCTCCTGTGGCACTAATATCATATTTTTCGGTTCATAGCTAAACATAAAAGAAGAAAAAAAACCAACAGATTAAACATGTACAGTGGGGCAAAAAGTAATTAGTCGGCCACCAGTTGTGCTGATTTTTAATGAAGTAATTTGCTAATTTTGGTGAAAAATAAGTATTTGGTCAATATGAAAAGTTCATCACAAGGTTGTCACACCTTTGCTGGAATTTTGGCCCATTCCTCCATGCAGATAGAGCAGTGATGTTTTGGGGCTGTTGTTGGGCAACATGGCCTTTCAACTCCCTCCAAAGGTTTTCTATGGGGGTGAGAGCAGTCATGATGACAGCCAAGAGTTTTCCAGCTGTCATGATGACAGCCAAGAGTTCATATGTAAATTAGGCAGCTATTTTTCCAAGTAATATTGCTGTTGTTTTACAATTTTATAAATCTTTTTTTAACATATTTCATGATTGTCCCAAAATAAGCAACATTCAAGGATGTATATCTATCGAATAAATAAGAAAAATACATATATTATTTATCATATAATATGACTCTTTCCCCCTCAAATATATATTTTTTTGTTGATTTCTGGAAAAAGACAAATTGCCAAAAAACTGCCTGCTAGTAGATATTTACAAAATCTGTCTTCTCCATAGAGGTATATTCAGGTGCTAAGCTGGGCATACACGTCACAATTTTTTGTTCAATTTTAGTGCGATCGTTTATCAAAATCGATCGCGCGATCGGATTGAATTAAAATTGAAGCATGCCAAAAGTGTCCGAGCGATCGATTTTGTAAAAAAACGGACCGAAAAGCGATCGTTCACTGATCCGTTCTGATGGATAATTTTAATAAAAAGCAAAGGAATCGAGTGCTGTTAGTTGTCTCATGCGATCGTTTTTGGCGATCAATCTATGATTCTTGTGGAAATGACCTTTGTTTGTGTGCTGTTGGTCACTGGCCAGTTCTTCAGCTAACACCACTCCAAACCCATAAATGTGTGCATTTGAGACTTTAAGGATAGAATCGCTCAGAAATTGAATGCATGGTATGTTGCAGTTTGCGATCATTTTCGCAAATTAAAATCGATTCCGGAATCGGATGGGCGATCACAGGAAAATTGTGACGTGTATGCCCAGCTTTAGAGCTGAAATGGTTATAACAAAAACAAGTTTACCTATAGTACTTTATAATATTGTCTCCAGACGTTCCCTATAAACCTCACATGTTTGTTTTTTCTAATCTGTAAAAAGTCACCTCCTCCAATATCTTGCCATGTGGCATTTGGATAATCTCTGCCCTGCCACTGAAAACAATGGTGATCAGTATTAAAATGATGTACACAGCTATAATATATTATTGGCTTTGCCGAAAAGATGTTAGACCCTTTTTCCTATGGTAATGCTTTCCCTCCTAGATTTCCTCTGCTATGACTTGCCCTGCTCTTATAGAATGGACGGTTTAGCTTGAACAGTGCTAAAAATAGTGATCATATATCCCTGATCTGTGATCATATATCTCTGCCGCGGAACACATCCTCAGTACTCGCTGTACCTTTTGTCCAACACCTGTCTTAGCAAAAATAGCACAGGTAGCTTTCTAAGTTCAAGTGGGAGGCTCATATACAAACTGTTGTAATTTGTACACCGTTCACCTAATTTGGATGTAAATACCCTCAAATGAAAGCTGGCAGTCTGCAGTTAAAGCATGTTTTGTTTGTTTCATTCCAAATCCATTGTGGTGGTGTATAGAGCCAAAAATGGAAGGGTAGCTGTTGGGAATGCACAAAGGTATAGAAGCAAACAGCCCTTTGTACTTGAAAGTTTAGAGCAGTGTTTTTCAACCGGGATGTTGCCTGGTGTGCGTGGGTTTTTGACCCCACCCTCGGCCCTCCTATCTAGCTGCCTCTTATAGTATAAGTCTTATACTGTAAGAGGCAGCTAGATAGGAGGGCTAAGCAACCGCATCCTCACAGAGCCGGTCCGTGTATAACACGGATCGGCTGTATAAGTCTTATACTATAAGAGGCAGCTAGATAGGAAGGCTAAGCAACCGCATCCTCACAGAGCCGGTCCGTGTATAACACGGATCGGCTGTAGAAGTCTTATACTATAGTACTATAGTATATGTTATACTATAGTATATATTGCTTAACAACACGCGTCCCCACAGACCAGGGGCGGTGTTTTTGCTCTGCTGGTACGCATCTGCGATTTTTTTTCATGAAACAAGTGTGCCTTTGCCAATAAAAAGTTTGAAAAACACTGGTTTAGAGAGCACATAGACCTAGATTTACAACATGGATACTCTGTTCCCCTTTCCATTTCTCCCACTTTCATTGTTCTAAGGCCATGGCAATGAAAGGGTGGCGGTAGCTCATGGCTGTCTGGTGACCGTCAACCTCCCAGGTAACAGCGAGCGTGAACAAGCCTTTTTGGAGAATGTAAATGCTTAGTAATGTCACATTTCAGAACTGAGAAAACGAAAAAAAGTATTTTTCTTCGGATTTTTCATTTAAATGGAAGGGTGTACAATAACAACAAGCTAATCAGTAAAGCAGGTCACAAACGGCTGGATCAGTTCTTAGAAAGGTGTATGATTGGTTTATGATGTAAGCTCCATTTTTCAGTTCTAATACCAGCTAGTCCGGGCTTGTTTTCTCTAGAGAAAATCATTCTGCAGACGATCACAACTCTATGCAGTGACCTACATTATTACAGTCTGCATAATCACTCAGATGCTGCCATACGAAACAATGTCTGCTTTATACCACAATGGAAATGGGAAATCTCTCTCTACATTCAATAAGTAGATATGTCTTTAAGTTTTATATAACCCATAGGCTATGTCTCCACTGCGTTGTGTGCTCCGTCGGGACCCCCTATGTTAAGCGCAGTGCTTGGTGGGGTCTCAACAGAGCACATACACTTTACCTGCTCAGTGGATTCTCTGTTCACATGACTTTGAGCCGATGCGCCAATCGGCGGATGCGTGAACACAGAATACAGGAATGGGAAATCTCTCTCTACATTAAATAGGTTTACATTAATCTAGGAAGATACTTCTTAAAGTTTTATTCAACCCATAGGCTATGTCTCCACTGCATTGTGTGCTCTGTCAGGACCCCCTATGTTAAGCGCAGTGCTTGGTGGGGTCCACACAGAGCACATACACTTTCCTCTGTTGCAGATTCGGTAAGCAGGTAATCGCCGGGCAGGTAATGTGTATGTGCTCCATCTGGACCCCCGCCCTTAACGCAGGGGGTCCTGACGGATCACACAATGCAGTGGAGACATAGCCTTAACCGTTATTTTCAAGTTCATTGACTCTGCCTAAAATGTTTATAGAATGACACTTCTGTAGACCAGACACATTGTACTGCCTTCATGCGTCTGTATTCCTCTTATAGATCTGCTTTCTATTATCAGCAACAGAAGTGCAGATAATAGGACAGTTTGGAGTAAAAAAAAGTTTTCACCCAGGTGAGAATTTTCTATCAAAATGCAAATGGCAAAGTGGCGTTGCACCATGGTTGGATTCGGCACAAAGGGATTTGGAGGACTTCCCATGTCCCCTTTCGCCTGGCAGCCAGCCGCGGTGTCTTTGGAGGGGTGGAGTGTTACCAGATTCTGATCCGGATTGGTGGAGTACAGGACACTCCAGGCATGACGCTGATGCTTAGGTCATCTAAGAACAACTAAAAGCAATACAAGAAAAAGGGATTGTGTTTTGTGGTCAGTAACATTCTTACAGTACTTGTTGGATTTTCTGTAGTATACTCTTTTTTGTGCTCCACACTTTGTAGCTACAACATACTGTAGTAGAAAAGGATTTTTACACATTAAGTTTCCTGAGGAAATGTTTAGCAGGTGTACAGGAGGCAGCATTTGTGGGCTTTGCTGTTCATGTATACAGACAATCATGGGAGAAAATTGTGACGTCTCAGCAATGTTATTTTATTGGAGCCTCATGAATAAATACAGTAAATGCAAAAATCACTGCCTGCAGTTTCAGTTTACCAGATCAATCGGGGCCAAATTCAATCATTGATGGCAGTAATCAAGCTGCTGGGGAAACAGGTTGATGTCACAAGTTATGGAAGAGGGTTTGTGTGTTACTGAGTATATGTGCCAGCACAGTGGACTTCTACATATGAATTGCTTGTCTACAGATTTTGGTGGATAGCATTGTGAAGGACACACCCAGTAGACCTTTTTATTCATGCCACCACTGTTTTTTTCTTAAATCCAATTACATTTAAAATCGAAGGAGCTCTAGGCACAGCACTGCTGCGTCATTGAGCTCAGCCACTCCCCATCCAAAGCAACGGACATCGACCATGATTTACAGTCCTGTCCGATAACCCTGTTTTCAAGCGGTATTGATTGATCCCACTCGAAGACAGGGATGGCCGCATTAGATGTGCGCTAGATAGATGGCCATGAACGCACCTGGTGCTCGAAGCGGCCATCGTTCTAGCGGATATCTATGCATGTATGGGCACCTTTATGCTGTCCAATCACAAGTGTAAGATGGTACAAAGACAAAACCTATTTGTATTACTGCATTCTCTTTTGAAAGGCTTCACTTGTAAACACAAATACAACATGTTGGGTAGCTATACTAACTATCATATATGTATTTTATGATTATGTCTGCTGTTTGGATATCAGGTTTAGTAGACAGTACATTGCTGTTGGTAAATTTACCAGAGATTGTACAATAATAATTAGTTTGGCCATCGCTTATTTACAGGAAGGTGAACCCTAGGTATGGAAGGTGTCTTCTGGTGAACATCCCTAATCTCTATCTCTGATGGTCAGTGATTGGTATATTTTACACCCTTTGATCTGGGCTTTTCCATGCCTTTCTTCGCAGTGTAGAAAATGGGTCACTCGCTGTGCAGTAATAATAATAATCCTGGCATAATGCATGATTGTGCGGCAAATGTCCAGGCCACCAGATTAGACAATCATTAAACTTCATCTGAAGCAGACTTCCTGCGTCATGGGATCTGACCATCTATCAGCGCATTCTGTCTCATCAGTGAAAGGTTATAATTGGTTGCGTTTAGCTCATACGGTGGCGAGCAAATGTTCCATCAGTAGATTGCATATTTTAAGATGATCTCTGCAAAGCTCCTCTTGTACATTAGCAAATCGATGGCCATATGTCTACAAAGTCATTTAATTGCCAAATGCAGCCAACAGTATTCTATATTATAGGAGACTGTGAGCACTACCCGCTCCCGCGTCTGAGTGCTAGAGTTTACATTTTCACGTTAAAACTGATCGTCTTGTCTTTTAAGGAATATTTTAAACATATTGTAATTATTATTAATAATTTTTTCACCCACTTAAGCCGATTTGTGTATGTGTGTGTGTGTGGTGGGGGGGGGGGGGGTACTAATCAGCAATAGACAAATAAAATGAACCCAAAGAGACTCAAACCCCATGGTGGGCAACATCATGGCAGCCGGGAGGTCCCGAGTAATGCTCACATACACTCTGAAGATAAAAATTAGGATCCATTAAAACCAGACCAATGTATCCCGACGGCGGTATTGGTTTGGATCGGAAATTGCGGCAAAAACGCTACCACATTGAAAATCCAATTTAACGATCGTAATTTTTTTTTTTACGAGGAGGTCATCGAAATAAAGCGAAATTAATCGCCGTTTAAGTGAGTATGGGGAGTATGGTACCAAAGCTTGTATATATACAATAGACATCTCAAGATAGATATATATACACACATACACATCGCAATGACAGAGTAGATTATATATCTCTATATATATCTATGGTTAGATATAGATAGAAAGAGGTAGATTACAGTATAGAAAGTGAAAGAAGAGAGAGAGAGAGAGAGAGAGAAACGGACAACAGCTCAAGAGAGAGAGAGGAGAGAGATATATATAGATTGATATATATAGCCGGAGTATAGTATATATATATACATCCTCCTCTGCTCTCCTCTCTCTCTCTATCTCTATATAGATATAGCAATAGTAGAGTGTGTGACCTATATATACAACATATACATTCTCAAGGATAGAGAGAGACAGATTAGTCGATAGAGAGTACAGATAATATATGAGCGACATAGATATATTATAAGCGAGGAATATCTAGTATAGATATATATAGATATATATATATGATACATAAGAAATATAAATTATCGTAAAAAAAAAAGTATAATTACGATCTATTAATAATAAAATAAACAAGTAAACTTCTTTCTCTGGTGTTGTTCACGGCTTTGTACATTTATTTAATATACACAAAGTAAATACTTGTGAAAGATTGACTACGACATGCTGAACCACTATGAAAACACTATGAGGTTTCCCGATGTTGCCAGACCAATTAAAATTTTTGAAAGTCCAATAAATTACGATCGAAAAAAAAAAGGGAAATTACGACGTAGTATAGCGGTGGTACCATGTGGACATTTTTCAGGACGATAAAATGCATTTTATTGGTCGGGTTTAACCGGATTCTCCTAATTTTATCTCAGAGTGTTGGGCCTGATTAAGATCACTAGAGAGGGCAGAGATCTGCTAACTCACCCCCCCCCTTCCCTGTCAGAAAGAAGCCTGTGATGTGATCTGTACATTGAGGGCAAGTGTTTACTGGGGGCATCTTGTGGCTGAAGATGGTATTTAGGGGGGATTGAGATTCAATTTAAATAGCTGTACAAACAACTTCACTACTATAAAAGGTTTTTTTTTCCAGTTTTTATTGTTCAATACATACAATTTCTCAGTTGTAAGTTACTATTAAAAAATTTGGACTTGCAAGAAGGAGGAGAAGGAGATCTGGGGGTTGAAATTCAGAATAGGCATATGCATATATAGGTAAAAAATTTACAAGAAAAGCACTGTTTGTCAGCTGGAATATGACTATGACATATTGACATTTGGCCTGCAGGTAGTCTTGGGGGTTATTTACTAACCCACAAAATTTCAGGGTTGCGCTACTAAGTTAAAAGATCTGGGGGTTCAAACGGTTCTGAGAGTTACATTTGGCCCAAAGCCAGCTGGTGACCTGTGGATGGAGACAGCAAATCAGAGGCTCAATCAGGAACAGGGAGGTCCATCTGCAGCAGAATCTACCATGCAGGAGGCTGACACAGAGGACAGTGAGGAACTTAAAACCACACTACATATGGGGTCTCCTGGTACTCATCTGAGTAGCACACTAAAAAATCCCCTCTTCCAGATAAAATGAAAGTGGGCGCACAGCTTCTGCTCAAAATCTTCTTGACCCAACTCGCACAAGTGCTTCACTCCTATAAAGCACTTTTTACCTATAAACCTCCATACGATAGATTGCCCAGGCAGACCCAGGTTTCTTAACTCATGTATTATAAATTCTAGCAGAATGATGTCCTCTCCAGCCATTTCCATGAAGCCATTGAAGAATTGTTCTTTTGCAATGAATGACAATGTTCTAATGTGATTTTCTTTTACAGCTGGAGGGAATCTAAATGTTATTTCTATTATTGTAATCATACTTTTCTGCCAATTTGAGGATATTTCATGGCGTCGGTATGCTGGATTGCTGTGTTACTTTTATCACTGAGGCTATAGAAAGAACATCTGTCCTTATTAAATGAATTACTCGTTGCAGGTGCCTGTACTCGGATGACTCTTGTTGACATGGAGCTCTCACAATGAGCTGAATGCTGAGTCTGCACCCTGCTTGTTTTTGTTGTGAGTCCCCGTCTTTGACATCTGGAGATAGTCAGGACACGCTTGCTGCATGAAAACTTTGTATGGAACATCTAACAAAGCAAATGTACCTCCAGCCTAGACCATGATCTCAAACTACAGACACAATTGAGAAGTCATTGGGAAAATGTTGACGAATATGCCAATGTCACAATTGTGGTCAGCTTCAGGGTTCACCACCAATTTCTTGTAACAATTGCTTAAAGCCTTTAGATCACTCCATACAATTTCCATTAGATCTACCAACAACTATGTACTATGGTGGCCTCTCTGATCGTACAGTAATCAATGTGCACCACATGGGCACATCAATTACCGTACGATGGGGACCCAGTTTTCCGGCACCTGCAGCCACCCCCCCCCCCTCTCTTCTGGCAGAGCTGGCTGGGCCGTGCTGACCACGCCCCTTCACACATACACAGAGCCGTAGTTGAATACACAGCTTGCTGCTCTGTGTGTCCGGCTCAGCTGTCATCCAATTACATTGAATAGGGGACATCGCTGTCCCCTATTCAATGTGATGGATTTCGACCAAGGTTTTCCAACATGTTGGAAACCTGTTTGGTCGAGGTCTTTCAAGCAGGATCCATTGATCCTGCTCAAACCAACTGTGGATGGCTCAGATGAAGTAACAGATTAGAGAATTGGGAGCAGTGAGCGTGCACGCCGCCCGATGTTCCTCTGATCTGTTACTTTATCGAGCTGTGTGTGGCTAGCTTTAGGTGAATTGGGGACTGTAGGACACATTTCCTCTGTCTCTGTCATCTTGAATTGGTCTTGGTATATTCGGTCTCATGGCTCAGGGTTAGAGCTTCAGTTTTCAGCAAGATTAGAGAACAGATAAAAGATAAGCGAGCTGTACACACTCCCAGACTCCTATTTCATTAGCAAAAATTCTGTAATGTGAGGACAGATCCATTCCGTTCCTGTTCTTGTGGTCTGTCATCACAGATCTAAAGAAGATGATACATACAGAGTCTACACATTGTACAGAGTATTCTTTAGGCTAACAATGAACATTAATCGTTTCTGTCATGCACTGCAATTTGTTTTTTTTAGTTTATTTTAATGTAGGGATCCAGAGGAATTTTTAAAGTAAACTTTTAAAATGCGTTTTTAATGGCCGTCTCCATGATTCTGTGTCTTTAAAAATGGATTTTCCCAAATTATCCTAAATCTCTATGCCTAACAAAACAAAAAAATAATACTAGCAAGCCAGCAATCTGTATTTTGTGTAGCTTGCACTGGGTTCCAGCAACCTTGTTCCCATAGTCTGTGGCTTTTTTTTAAGGACAGACAGCCATGTTCCCATAGACATCTATAAATTCTATAAACATACATACAGTGATTATTTGTTAGTATACAGCGTGTGTTCCAATAGGGGGTGTGTTATGTAATGAATCATAAGGGGGCTGTGCTCTGGTCTCTATATGCATACCTGACCCCTGCACTGCTACATCCTCTTGACCACTACCCTTAGTATATTATATACATTTTGAATTATGAATGTTCTATACAACAAACTCATACCAAACACCTATACCTGACCCAATGCACTTAGTATATTCGAGACAAAAGTTACATACATCTGCACTTTTTATGTTAAGGCCCCCATACACGTGTCGGATTCGCACCGGATTCCGGCATGATCGATTCCGGGCGCGTGCACGCCAAACGATCGTGCCGGAATCGCATGCAGCCCACCTGGTCCGATCGATCACGTCCGATTGATCAGGGGCTCAGAATCGGATCCGACGGAGAACCAACATGTTGGTCTTTCTCATGCGATTCTGTCCGGATCAGGGGGAGTTGCCAGTTGTGAGGTGGACAATCGGACACGGATCCGTCCCGGAATCCGTTGGACAAGGTGGTATGCTGCGATGGATACTCTTAATTGGCCGATTGATCACACCTGCGATTCCCGGCAGAATCGCCGGAATCGATCGGATGATGAATCGATTGGACATGGAATCCGACACGTGTATGGCTAGCTTTACATTCAGTGGCTCCGGCACTCTTCTCACTTTGTATACCTGACCCCATGCACTCAGTATTTTATAGAAAGCTGACCCCTGCACTCTTCACGCTATGTATAGCTTATTCCATGCATTCCATATATTAGAGACAACAAACTCCTGCGTTTTGTATGTTACATACATCTTCACTTTTTATGTTACATTCACTGTCCCCTGCAGTCTTCACACTTTGTATACGTGACCCCATGCACTCTTTGCACTATGTATACCTGACCCCACACACCCAGTATATTATAGAAAGCTAACCCCTGCACTTTTTACACTGTGTATAGCTTACTCCATGCACTCAGTATATTAGAGACAACTGACCCCTGCGTTTTGTATGTTACATATAGTACATCTGCATTTTGTAAGTTACACCTTGCCCCTGCAATTATGACTCAAAGTAAAGTAGGCTCAGGTTTTATTTAAAGTGGACCTACCACCATAAATTAATCTTTTCATTAATGGCGCTAGAGTAATTTAACAAGATCCCTTGCAGCCCCTCCTTCTTACCTGGCTCTAATGACGGACTACCCTGGCTCCCCCCGAAACTCACAGCAGAGATAGATGGGTAAATCTCTAATCTCAGCTGTACAATAAACAGAATGACACAAATGTCCCATAGAAAACCATTATAACCATAATATGGCCACTCATGTTATTGCACCCTGTGTTAACCCCCGGAAGACTGGAAAATAAACATGGAATCTCTTATACAATTCCAAGGAAAAGCAGGGAAGTATATTTTCTTAGTGTGGAGTAGTACACCACCATCATACCAGCTCAGAATTAACTCAAACTTTCATTTTTTTAGATAAATCTGTTCACTCTTGTGTTGTGTATTAGATTAATATGTTTGATATTGCCTGTTATGTTGGTGGTCACCTGTAGGGGCCACTGTTTTATGTTCTATACAACTGCCTGTTTGTTCCTGATACAAATACACTTGTTCCTGCTTTTCCTCCATGCCATGTGGCTGTGAAGTGTGTGTCCTTCCTACTACTCTAAAGCTAGCCTTACATGGTTCAACTGACATCAAATCGATCATCAATTCGATCGAAGTTTTCGATAATTAAACGTTTGATAGGTCGATTGTAATTGAATCGAAGTAAAACCCACATTGAGTATGCAATTACAAAGCCCGACTCTCGCTTGAATTTAATCGTTTTAAAGTAGAGTAATCAAAAAAGCGATGGTCACAGAGTGATCAAAAAAAGGGACCAATGATGGTCTCACAGAGGGATCAAAAACCCATAGGTCATATTTTGCATTTTAATCCGTACATTATAATCAGTGGCAAAAGGACACAGGGGACACACATTACATTAGGGAGATGTATCACAGGAGATCGCCATTTGCATGCTTGTGTTGTTCAGTCGCCATGACAATGCATGCTTGCATTGGTTGAACTGACTGTTATGCATTTCCTCCTCCCGAAGTTACACATATGCTCATTGATTGAATCGAAATCTCAATTGGACGGGTAAAACAAAAGTACAAAAATGAGAGACAATGGGGGGACAATCCATCAAAATTTTCCAACTGGGTCCGAGTCAAATTAGATCGAGCAAAAATGACAATTAAAACGAATTCAACGATAGCACCCTTACATGTGCTTCAATTTTCAATCGACCGACTAAAAAAATCGATCGAATTACATCGATTGTACAGTCATTCGAACCATGTGTGGCTAGCTTAAGAAACAATGGATGTAACATCTTGAACAGATTAATCTGGATGCTGCTGTGGCTGGTGCTGCTTGTGCTCCCCATTCCCTGGTGGGACTTTTTGAACCGAGTGGTCATCGCTGAGTGCCCCCCCCCCCATGCTTCACCTTTGCATTAAGTGGGCTATAATTTGGTTCAGTTAAATTGTTTCCTTAACCTCCTGGGCGCTATGCCCGAGCTCAGTTCGGGCGCAGTTTGATCAGCCCATGCCTGTGTCTTCGGCGTCATCTGTGACGCCATAGACCTCCATGCGGTGTGTAGAGGGCTGGGCAGTGAGTCGGCAATCACGATTTCGGGAGAAAAGGCTTTTCGTGCCATAAAAAATGGCTTGAAAAGCCTGTAACGCCCAGAGGGTTAAACCCCCTGAAGAAGTCTACAAAAACGAAGCGTACGTTGGGGTTACATCTTCATCTGCAGACACCCATGTTTTTTCTTTTAATTTCATCAAAGCTGGGATGCATTGTATGCATATTGGGCTGTGTACCTGATATTGGTTTTATCATGTATGTGTGTAATAAAATACCGGAATAATGTGTTACTGATTTTCTATCAATTGTGACACATCAAAACCTCTTGAAGCCTTTAGGGGGAATGTTTCGTTCTAAGTTGGTGAGTTGTTTATTTACCTCCTTGGAATAACCTACATGTATTTTTTTAACATTGTTTGCCTCAGTCTTCTGACGTTTTCAACTAAACTATAAATGTCTAAGCTGTTATAAAGGTTCATTTTAGTTTTTTATGCTGTGCTTCCTTCATTCGACCTTTGTAAACACTGCTGTACGCAATTCATTTTGTCCTTGGCCTGCATGAATTATGAGCACGAGGCAAATTTGATCTGTGTATTTTCCCATAACCAGGTCCTGGAAATTAGCTGAACAAGGCCTCATTGTTCCATCTACAAAGATATTTTTAACATCATATGATGGTTTCATCCAACCCAGTCATTCCTTTCCTTGATTTTCCTTAATTAATTTAAAAGCGTAACATGTTTGTGCCTTTAGTGTGTGTATTATGAGGAATGTACAGTATTTCTTCAAGCAGGAGTCCAGTGAAACACATGCTACTACTTTCTTATAGGGAAATTATACTGTTTTGGTTAAAAAATAACTTTTTTCATTTTCTAGTTTCAGAAAGAGTCCAGTCTTGAAGAAGTTAGACCCTACATTTGCTTATGTCTATCTACCTAAAATGAAACGGATGATTTGTTTATATTAACCCTTTGTAACTCTTCAGGCAAAAAAAAAAAACATTTGCTGTATTAGCGTGCATTACAGAAAGGCACATCACTTGCATTAGGGCATTTCATTTATTTGCAATGGCACCCCCATCACAATACCTAATGCATCTGGGTCATGGTTTAGACTTAGAATCTGCTCTTTTAAAATACTTGGCGAATTGAACCAAACATTTGTGGGTTGAGTGCCTGCACGCTTCAGCGGTAATCGCTACAGCATTCTGTGATGCTGAAAAGCGAAACCTTTGTGAAAGTACAGACAAGCACAACAATATTTAATGCAATGTTTAAAGTAGAACTATGTTGAAATTAAATATGACATATATGATGCATCTTGCATTAAGTCATTTTTCTTTTTATTCTGAATATCCACATAAGGACTGGTAAACTAAAGTGTGTGTATACAAATATATTTAGTACTACCCAGTGTCCGGGCTAATATTCACTCCTCGGACCTTGGTGCTACAGGCTGGAGTACTGTACTGACCCAAATGTATTTGTCTACAAAATTAACCTTCAATTCACAATTTTCCACCCTCACTATAAATGTATCCTGATGTCTTCCTTTAACATGCTTCATTAGCCCAGGTCAGTCTGCCCCGGTGGTGAAAGTGTTTCTATATTACCAGTACATCACTCCGCTTCCTACAGGCACTCAGTGTTAAGTTAGCCATAGATGCCTCGATTCCTCTGTGATCGATTTTTGATTCAATATTTCTCAGCGATCAAAGAATCAACGATCAGTTAATGAGCATACCAATGTGGCCCAAAAAGGGTTGATTCATTTGATCGGAATGGCTACAGGAAAGGGAGCTAGAATCGGCAAATATGGATCACACAGAAAGCGATCGGGGGTCTCCACCAACATACTTTGATCGATTGGGTTGCTCGTTCAAGGTGGGCAACAGTAGATTTCCGGTCGATCGATGCAAATGTGCGTGGTGCTTGATTGTTTGAAAATCATCAAAAAAATCGACCTGTGTATGGCTACCTTGAGTAGCTTACCAAATGCTGCTTCAGGCTCCTATAAGCATTCATCATGTTGGGAAAGGTCTATGCATTTTAAGCACTACAGTTTGCTTACATCAACATTACACCTTTTTCTCTTTTCACTAAATGTATGATTAGGTAGGTCCTCCTATTAGTTAATTTTGGTAAAAGTAACCTGTTTCTGTAGCTGTAGCCACTATAGGTTGTGTGAATTATATTATTATAAAAATGTTAAACTTTTTCAGCTGGTTGGGGGATTCTTTTGTCTTTTAACTCTTTTCAATTCTAGGGCAGATCTCCCTGGGTTGGTCATAAAGTGGAGATTGTTGTCATAAGGTGTTCTTATTTTTTGTCTTTTAATACTCACTTACCCCCTCCCAAAGTTGGGGAGCCAGACAGATGGGTCTTCCTTCTGATTCTCCCCCTTCTCTCACCCGGGGCAGGAGGCTACCCCTCCGGCAAGCTTACCAGCTGGGTGGATTGTGTGTCTGTCCCTTCAGAGTGGGACACAAATCCACTCATCTGGGACACACAACTGAAACAGTCTATTTAAATGGAGCAGTGCTCCATCTATGTAGAGCTCTGCTCCGTATGGCAAAAAGGGGACGGGGAAGCAGTCACTTGCGAACTGGCAAATCAGGTTTTTTCTTTTTTTTTGGTCTAAATTAGACTCTTTGGTTGATGGTGGGTCTTACGAGCCAAAAATACAGTAAGAGTAGAACATGACCACATAAAACTTTCCACTGATGATGAACCTTCTCTTAGTGGGGAGGATTACCCCCGAGACTTTGCTTTTGCAGCTATGGAAAGTTGGTGTGCCCTATATGGTGACCGTCTGTTCCCACACAATGAAAGATGTAATGCATTACAGGTTCAGCATCAAAGGACAATGGCGGTCCCTGTTTAGGGACATACGCAGCATCCCTCAAACACAAGGAACGGTACAGATTACAGGTCTCCTTACCATTTAACAGCTAACTTTTGGATTTGATGTAACTTTATATATAATAAAAGGAACCAGCAATGTCCAATTACAAAAGAGCACTTGTTTGGCTTTGAACCTGAGTTTGAGTCAGCAGTTCCACTTAAATCATTTATTCAATTAATTAAGCAGAAACAGAGCAGACTACACAATAGACGTTCTATTGATTGATACATTAGTGTTGCTCCAGATTTCTCCTGACCATTCACCAGTCTTCCAGACCTGGAGTCGTTCGGATGCATTTTAACCCGTTATCACAGCAGCCTCATTGCTTTGTGTGGCGCAGTGCATCATGTGTACTCTATAAATAGGCTCTGCTGCTGTAATAAAGTTTACGTATCAGACACAGTGATTGATTTCACGTGTCAATTCTAATAACTTTTACACAAGGCATGTGATGCTTCTTGGTTGAACACGTACGTAGGTTTATGTCTAAACCAATGCATGACTCATCTTTTTATTTGCTGATGTTTATGGCATTCGGTTAGGTACAATCTAGTGATCCTTTAGACATTTAAAAGGGATCAATCAGATTTTATTAAAAATGTAAAAGCAAATTAATTTTAGGAGACAGCGGGTAGGCATATGTCTGAAATGATCAGCATAATAGCCATGAAGTAGTTGAAAACAAGTACAAGCGAAAGAAGGGTTCAAACACAACTTTATATGTAACTTTGAGGCTCCAAATGTCAACATTTCATATTCCTATTTCAACTGTCAAACAGTGCTTTTCTCTTGTAACAGTGTTTTTCTCTTGTCAAATGTAACCCATATGCCTATTCTGACTTTCAACCCCCAGATCTAAAACATACCCCAATCTTTTTTATTAGTAATTTACAACCTTCCCAGTTTCACACCCCTAACTGCAACCTTTCATGGTTATATTAATGTTTCCCTGTAGTTATTCAATTGACATACATTGTATATATTTAACAATAATAACTAGAAGTATTCTGGTAATTTACAAAATGTCACTTTTACAGTAGTATATAGTAGACAAAGTGAAGTTATTTGTACAGCTATTTAAAGTGCTTGAGCTTTAATCTAAATTGAAGAAATAATCCCCTTGCTATGCCAACTTCAGCCTCAAGATGCCCATAGTAAACACTTGTCGTCAATGTACAGATTATGTCACTGGCTTCTTTCTGACACACTGTGGTGGGGGCGCTGTGTCCTGCAGATCTCTTCCTACTATGGCTGTCTGCGATTCTCCGTGAAATCTTGGCATCAGTCCACAGCTGTCCGGAATACCTCCTAATTTTAACTACGCAAATGCCGCTTTTTATTCTGTTGCAAAGCTGCGTACCACTTCTGTGCTGCCCTGTTAATAGGCAATGTATGCCTATGGTCACATGCTCAAGGTGGGCAGCCATTGATGTCAAAACGATAGCTACAAACATGCACTGCGGTCAATCGTTCAGGAACCTTGAAAGAAATCATTCAGGAACCTACGAAAACTTGACCCATGTATGGTCAGCTTTAATGGCAGTGATTGAACCCCATATCCCACATTCTAATCATTGCAGACTACCATATTTTACTACACCTAAAGCCCCCCATACATGTTCCGATTATTCTCATGACTGATTTTTCGTCCAATCGTGTCATCAGATTTTTACCTAAAATGTTATGGTCGGTCGGCTGGCATGAAAAATCAAAATTCGAACTATCACCGATCGATCGGCCCGACACTATTTATTAACAGCAGATCGACCACAATTTACAGACAGGTCTGGGTACATAATTCTGCATCCGATTAATCTCCCGATCGATTAATCTCCCGAACTCGTTGGTCGGTTGGGCAAAATTCGTACTTATATACAAAAGTAAAGTGAGCCTGGCTTCACTTGAGACCAACTTGAGTTGCAGCAAAACTTTTAGTTTTAACTTACAACTAAAGATTTGGCCAGAGCAGAAACATGTTTCTGCTTATGTGGTGGCATTCATGTGACCTGGTGTCACTAACAAGTGCAGCTCATCAAACTGGACCATCTCGCCAATCTACTAAAAGGCTACAAAATCAGATTCCTGATGTTATTATGAAAGTGGACTCTCCTTCCAAACGATAACCTTCCATTTCATCCTCTCTTCCTGAAAGTAAAAGGTGTCAACTGGAATGTTAATTACAATTGTTAGTTTCTGGTAAAATAGTCTCACTTTAGCTTTGGTGGGAACACCAGGAAAATGATTGGTGTTTTTGGTAAAGGACTAATATTATAGAACACTCTTTATTATGAAAAGGTTAGGTAAGGGGCGCTATGGGAGGTTCAGGACAAATTAATGGTATTTTCATTATTTCTTAGGGGGAACAATAGTCTTGACTTAAGGTTGATTAACAGGACTCAACTTTTGAATAGATTCAAGCACAATTGCACATGCACAGCGATTGTGTTCAAATCAATTGCGGCCACAAATCAATTTATCCGACTCAAGGAAACCTCAACATGGTGATAATAAATAAGGTGACATGATTGTCCATGCTCTGTTTTGTTGATTGCACAAAAATCCAAAGTATTAGGGATTGAGAAAGCTTGAGCGTGTGCTTGAGGGCTCATGGATTGCATGGGTATCAACCAGTGTAGGGCCAGCCTTACAACCAACTTTTGGGAACCAATTAATTAATAAGTCAAGCAACCACTGTCTTTATAAAAGTCCACCGCCCATAAGACTACCTACAGGTTGCACCGACTGTTGGTAGAAGGGTCGTCTCTGCTTCTTTGTTCTTCATTACACTGGAAAGTGTTGGTTAATTTACAGTAGTTTGCAACTCCAACTTTAGATACCAGACTTGAGTTGGCATTAAAGATGTAAAGACCTTTCTAAACAAAACTCTCTCTAACGAAAAAAAATAAATTTCTAATGGTAGCCATAGACAAGGCGATTCTCCCTTGACATCCGCCCCCTCAGCTGATTTGGTCGATCTGTCCAGGTGGGCGCACCCGATTTGGAAACCGCACAGCGATCGATCGGATGAAAAATTGGGTAAAAATTGGCCCGGGTATGGCTTCCTTAAAGCGGACCTAC
The DNA here is from genome assembly GCA_036250615.1 of Ptychadena robeensis. NCBI lineage: Eukaryota > Metazoa > Chordata > Amphibia > Anura > Ptychadenidae > Ptychadena > Ptychadena robeensis. Next base: position 137,662,645 of record CM070035.1, read on the forward strand.
CACATTGTAGGTCACTTTGCACTATCAGCATCAGGCTGCCAAATAGTTAGGGCAATCACTGTCCAAACCAAGAAAAAAAAATAAATCTTACAGCACGGAAAGACCGTTTTTCCGAGTATCACAACCAATCTGTTGACTGAGCCGCGGCGCCGAGGTCCTTGATTAGAGCTGACCAGCTAGAAGACTGCTGGGAAAACATCAGCTCTGAGTCGGGGCCGCCCCAGAATGGCATCGCTCTGCCTGTGTGACATCACTATCAGACGTGCATCCTGTGTCACTGTGTGCTCTCCCCCCTCCCTTCTCTGATCCGGAAGTGGTCATCTGTGAGGTGATTGTGGCTGAAGTGTAGATAGGAGACATTGCATGGGGACTGGAATCAGAGGAGGTACATAAGATATTTTTATATAACAACCCCACAGTAACACAAATTCATTCTGCGGCCCTCAATCCACTCAAATCCTCCATATACCATGATAGCTAGGATGATGACAGAACCTTTCCCAGATCATGGGAAGTGTCATCTGTGAGGTGATGTGGGGGAATTTTAAGAGGAACATTTCTGGGACCTGGCACAGAGAGGCAATAGATATTTTATCAATAACACCCCAGTAAAACCCACTACATTCTGTCCTCATCCTCCATATAACCAGATCTGGATGAATTGAGAACTTCCCAGAACATGGAATGTCACTCGTGAGGTGATTGTGGGGAAGTATCAGAGGAGACATTGCTGAGCTGGCAGCATAGGAGTAATAATAAAGATATTTTATATTACCCCCAGTAACTCCCGTCATGTCTGTCCTACTATCACTCCCTATACCATATCTGGATGAATGAGAACCTTCCAGACATTGAAAGTGTCATCTGGTAAGGATTTGTGGGGGAAGTGTAGATGAGCACATTGCTGGGACTGGCAGCATAGGAAGTAAGAAGATATTTTATAACACCCAGCCTACCAAATCCATGTACACCCGCTCCCCCCAAATCCATGTCACCGCCCCATATCACCCGTGCACACTGAACCCCTTCACCACCACTTCAGCTCTCAATCTCTCCTGTCCCTCCTACATTGTCCTCCTGTCTCCTATGCAAACTGCAACACATAGATCTCTGGAAGGACCAGAACTGCTCCCATACCAAACCCTTTGGGATTGGTAAATATGTCTGCAGGGGAGGGGCACCTTAGTAATGTCACAAATGGGCGGAAGTAGATTCAGCGCCAGTACTTATGATGTCTGCACTTAGGGAATGAGGAAGTGAAGATTGAGTACCTATTTTTTTTCTCTGTGTAGCAGTTCTCACAGATGTAACTGCTGACAGGTGTGTTATATGTCCATGTCATGTATGTGGGGGATTTTTTTTTTGAGTTTACTTCCGCTTTAACACTGTGTTTCCTTGGAAATGACCATTAAGCTTTATTATACATATGATATTCCACAGAAAATACCTTCACATCCACAACAAAATAGTCTCCCTATTTCACACAGTACATTGTTTTTTTGTACACATTGTGTGTGAAACCATTCTTTATTTGCGTTAAAGAGAACACACCCTTTTCCTCCAAATCTCACTCAGTATTTACACTTACACTTGAAGCGGCTCATTTCTTTGTCACTGTTTACAGACATTGCTGCCAAATACAAATGATTAGGATTAACATAGTGAAGGCGAGGCCAGGCTATCACCGTGTCAAGTACAAGCACATTATTGGCCAAGGGATGTGTTCGGAAATATAAATTATGCAAGAGCTGTTGACAAGAATTTAAATTTGCATATCAGTAGCTAAACTGATTATTTGATCTGTTTAATTTACACTATGTGTTTAGGTAAACAAACAAGTGTTTTCTAAATGTGGGTACAAGTTGGGGGGCCTGGCTTGTCTTAAGCCAGGAACACACGGCTCGATATACGAGCCATTCAAGGTTGCCGGCAACAGCGCGATGACGTCATCATGCTGCTGCCCGACATCGAAGGAGCTGGAGGCACAGCACTGCTGTGTCTCCAGCTTCGATGATGCTTTGCATGGAGACCTCGTCTCATCGACCGATGGCTGCATTGGTTATGGGACAGATAGATGGCCGTGATCATGCACGGCGCTCGAAGCGACAATCGATCTGGCCCATATCTATGAGTGTGTTGCCTGCTTTAGACTTAAGCAAGGCTATGAACCACTGTTCTTATCCACAAATAGATGTTATTTGGTAATAGCATCACTATGTTTATATAATTTACAGAAACATTTACTACTGGAAGAACAATTACCAATAAGCCACTCAATATTATAAAAACAAAAATGCATTTCAAGTGAAGATAATGACTGGGAATCCACAAATGTAATATACAGATTTACTGGATAACAAGGCACCACTCCCTGTTGGGAACATATTTATAGATTTAGACTCTACCGCTATGCATTTTTTATTTACCACTTGTCCATTTTCTTTTTCAGAAACCTGAATTTGTGTGCCTTGAGTTCAATGAAGCCAAACTCAATGAAATGCTGAAGAAGTTGTCCGAGGTGGAAGAGAGCCTGGCGGCACTAACACAGATCAGCTAATCAAACAAACTAAACACACATTTGTTATAATAAAATATGTATGAAAAATCCAATGTGTGTTGGTATCTGTACTAATCCGAGTGTACTAATTACACTTCTTTTCTTCATGTGAACTGCAAAAATTAAATAATAATATAGATAATTCCAGCATGAAACAGTCACACAAAAGAAAAAGTGTTCTTTATTCACCCTGGATATTGACTTTTACCAAACATTATCATCTGACCTGTTGGATCCAGACAATTTGTAGAAGAAGTTCAGGAAGGATTTCCATTTACCATAATCAGTGTTTAACGCAGTCGTTCCCAAACCTTCCTTGCAGACCCCCCCCCCTTTTCTATTTAGGAATATTATCAAGCCCCCCCCCCCCCACGCCCCACTGGCATACCTTCGCCTGGTTGAACGGTACAAGTATTATAATTGTCTTTTAACTTCTATACATATGCACACATTTTACAATACTTTTTATTATGAAAACGTTCAGTAAAGGTTGCTTTGGGAGATTCAGAACACATTATGTGTTTTTTCATTATTTCTTATGGGACGCATAGTCTTGACTTACAACCAACTTCACTTACAAGCAACCTTTGGGAACCAATTAATTTAATAATCAAGGGACCACTTTATTTACAAACGTCTTGGCCACCAATGTTACCCAAAATACAAAGTGAAGGAAATCCATAAATCCTCATGCTCTTATTAAATCTGCAGGAGAGATCTCATGAAAATACAGATAAGAAAAAAATGACAGGTAACTCTTCTAGCTTATATATAAGTCTAATTTAGTTTAGTTGGTGGTAATCTAGTAGAAAATATAAATGTATGAGGTCTGGAGGGCACTAGACAAAAGTATACTTGGAATACTGGTCCTCAATTATGTGGGCCTACTCTTAAGTTAATTAGTAAAGGTCCTTATAGTAATGTTTCACATAGGGCTCAAAGGTTAACTGTTCAGGTGAGTGAAGGTCCGCCAGAGGGGGCTCTTGAGGATTGAAGCCTTTTAATCTGTTTGGAACTTGGGGTCCAACACTTTCATGTTGCCTGAAGCTTCCTTAAATAAGGCTGGAAGGAGAAGCACCTGACAAGGTTGGGGAGTCACTGCTTGCAGTCAGCAGAGGGAGAACTTCTGTGGAATACTGTAGTCTTAGGGAAAGAAATATGTGACAGAGCAGAAGGCACACATAGTAGAAACAAAAGACACAGAATGCCTAAACCTATAGGGATCTGTGACACCGCGTTTGAAATCAAACCCCAAATTTTACCCTATTGAGGAGTTAGGCTTTTGTCTATAGGAAATGAGTGAACCAAAAGTGAGCTTTCTGTAAATGCTCTGGGCACAGACCACCCAAAATGTCTCCAAGTTGCCATAAATAAAGGAAGTGGCATTTTAAGTTTTTGGCAGCAATACAATACAAAAGCATCTACAAATTAAAATGAAAACATTATTTTAAAAGTAAAGAGTCAAAGCCAAGAGTTTATCCTCAGTTTGAGAGAATCTGTCAAGTTTGTTCTGTAGGCAGGAGAAAGTAAATCTCTCCCACCAACATGAGGAATGGCTCCCTTTTGGGCAGCTGTCACATGCCCCTCTAAGCCTTTTCTAGTAGCACTGAGCCTTTTCTAGTGAACACACCAGGGGGAAAAAGCACATCTGGAAATCACACTGGGAACAGTCTTCTGCATAGCAGACTGTTCTGGTGTCATTTCCATTTGAATCTCCCGCCGCAACTACCCCCCCCACACGTCATCATGTCACTCGGGGGGGGGGGGGGGGTTGTCCGTTCTCCTCCTCCAGCTTCTCCTTCAGAATAGTAATTCTGCACTGCCGGGGCTCTGATCTTCTGACCTGACGGCTCCGACGAGATGGAGCTGTGAGAAACGGCAGGGGGGTTAATGATTATGCATTGTGACCTCATAATGCATTGTTTGCGCCCTGGACTTTGTGCTAATATATAATATCACATTGGGTTCATGAAATATTGGAAGTACTTGAGTACATTAACTATTTACTTGAGAGTACAAAATGTAGTTGTTGCAAGTTTGATTAGTGCCATGTAAGTATTTACCTGATTTTTAATTGACCATGACATTAGTGTAGAACAGTGATGGCGAACATTTAAGAGACCGAGTTCCCAAACTGAAACCCAAACCCCACTTATTTACTCCAAAGAGCTGGCATGGCAATTTAAGGGCCGTCCTGTAGACTAATCAACTCCATTCAACATGTTGTCAATTCTGTTCTGCTTCTGCTCTCTTGCCCCAATTCTATAAGCCACATGGTGAGAAGCTGCATATCATGTTTGCCCCACATTTCTGATTCCAGGATAGTCGGTAATGCCGTTTTTGTTGCTTCTAACCAATGGGAAATAACAACTACATCTGAGCAGAAATTGTGAACTCCTGTCACAGAACAAACCGTGACATAAAGAATAATTGGTTACAAATTTCATATATTTAACAAACAAGGCTGGCTGTACAACAATCCCCCGAAACAATAACCAACTGTCTGTACAGAGCGTAAAACTTTGCGAACTCGAGACATCCACAGCGTGACTTGAATTATATTTCACGTGATTTTGCCATGTTTCCTCTTGTACATATTTTTAGTTCTATTACAGTGGGACTAAACCTACCGATTTGTGTACCAAAGCCGTTACATTCAAGGCATTCCTTTGGTAACAACTATCAATGTTGGTATTGTGTTTAGTATCTGTCAACTGAACTATTAAGGTCTTTAGTTGGTGCCATGTTGGTGATATGTGCAGCATCATAGCAACTGTGGATCTAGATAGACGCTATGATGGTACCTTCTTCTGTTCTAAATGAAAGGAGGCCTTAGTTCCGCCTTAAATCTAGAGATTTGTTGACTGAGAGATCTTAATACCTCTGCGTGACTGCTGCTGAAATAGGATATCGGCCAAATAGTGAGTTTATGTTTTCAGTGAGTTGGCAGGCTTCTAGACTTTCATTATGAGCAGGATCAGGAGAGTGCACCCACTGTATAGCACTGTAATATGGAAAGAATACCCTGCAATGGAAACATGTAATGAGTACATTTGGCTTTTCCCATTGAAATCTATAGAAATATTTACTTCAATAGGAAATGTTTTTTACAATATAAATATTATTATAGTAGCTCTCCATTAGACCTTTGCCTAGAGTAGTGTATAAACTTTGCATTTCTATCTTATTACATTTTTTGATTTCAGGCCACCAGAAAGTAGAACTATGTTTCGGTATCCAGGTTTCTAAATAAAAAAACAATACAAATACAGTGCTGCTTGAAAGTATGTGAACCCTCCAGACATGGTCACTGTTTGTGC
>CM070035.1:137677253-137694901 GCA_036250615.1 Ptychadena robeensis
AGTAGCAGCTGCAGCGCTGGACGAGGTGCTGCCGTCCCGCACGCTAGGGTGGTTAATGATCGAACGATCAAACTAACATTGATCAAATATGGGTTTCTCCATGTGGGAGGTATCTTGATCACAGTTTGTTTAACAGCGATAATAAATAATGATCGAATCTGACATCGATTGTAGGGAAATCGAAATGGATGCCTTTACCTACTATTTGGTAAAATCAGTGGCTTACAAGACAAAAAAATTTATCATTTCCTAAAATATTGTTCCATAGTATACAGTTGCAAGAAAAAGTATGTGAACCTTTTGGGATTACATGGAGTTTTGCATGACTTGGTCATAAAATGTGCTCTGATCTCTGAAGTCACACCAATAGAAAAACACAGTCTGCTTAAAATAATACTACATAAACTACATAAACATTATATATTATGACCAATTCATGCAAAACTCCATGTAATCCTAAAAGGGTTCGCATATATTTTCTTGCAACTGTGTATATATATCATGCTTCTTCTAAGTATCTTGCATCTGAATTTAATTCAATGTTCCTTAAAGTGCATAGTATCTCCTCATGTTCATTCTAATGAAAGTAATAGTTGCAGTTTAATGCTTAGTTAGGAATAAAGATTAAAAACTAAAATCCATTAAGCCATACAAAAAGGCCCAAAAAAGATGGAGATAAGAACTTAAGCTAAAGTACACATTGTGTTCTTTATTATAGATAAATAGACAGCATGGATGTGCGAGTTCAGGGAATGAGCTCTGTATGTAAATAGATCTAGATAATAAGGTTCCTGCAGGCACAGACGCTGTATGATCAGTTACTTTCAATATAGGGCACTAGGTCTACAATACTTCTTTTTCTACTTTTGTTATTTTTAATGTTTTGTAATGTCTTAATATTTTTTATATTTATGTTTTTTTATCTTTTTGTTCAGGATCCTTTTTTTCTTTATGAATTCATGTTTCAAGTATTGTTTTAAAGTTGAACATCTGTTTACCTAGGGAGAGGAAGAAACTTGGAGTATCAAGCATTCAAGGATCGGCCACTTCTGTCAGGGCGGATAGTTAAACAATCCAACCTGCCCAAAGCCCGCTGTTTCCCATAGGGGGGCACAGCAGGGTGGCATTAGTCCTCTCCTATTCCTTGCGATAGAACAGAACATGCATTGTGCGCTCCTTTATTCTCTAGATTACTTGAAACTATCACATAAGTTTGTTCCAAGCAACAATTTTTTGACATGTTTACATAGCTCTGATCGATAGTGTGCACAATGCAGACGAGGTGTTATGTAGACCAAATATCAAGCAATATTGACAATTATTCAAATAAAGGGTGACACTCCTGCTCAACCTCCCATAACCTCTCCCTACAAATAAATAACAAAGCTGTAGTCAACTATATCAGGTATATCAGTAACCAGTACGATTTGTATACAAGTGTGCTTGTGTAGTGGCCCGAGAAACTGTCACTTAACTTTAATATATATGTATTATGTAATATATGCTGTATATGCCATATATTGTGTGTGTCTCCCTGTACAGGGTTGCACCTGTTGTTTACGAAAAGCTGGTACCATGACTCTGGGTGTGTACTTTATTCCTTCCCTCCAAAATGTAACAAACATAGTCCAGCCCAGTACCAGGCCTTATGCCTGCCCCATTGCTAGGACAGATAGAAGTCCTTTAGAAGCTTCTGGGCTTTTTCCTGCTTTCCCCGGCTTGTACCTGGCTTCTTCCTGTGCCTCCAGAGAGAACTACAACACCCAGCCATTGGTCCAGCAGCTCGTGTACAGTGCAGTTTGGAACGTAGATCCCCATGTCTGAACCCCATCCCTGCCTCTGGGTGATGGTGAAGCGTGTAAATATTCCTAAATAAAACTGTAAATAGCCTCCACCTGCTGGCGTGGACCTTGGAGTTATTGGGCTGCAAGGGGAACCTGGTGATGGAGCAGAGGACATCCACCCTAAAGAACCTGGCCGCGTGAGTGGTTATACACACTACACTTGCGTGCCACTATATATAGATACATAAACGCATCAACTTTTACTTGATCTATTTTTGATTAAATTCTGCCATTTAAATACTATCAGTCTAATATTGATCACCGTGTGAATATTTTTTTAATCCATTGACTCCCTGCAGTGTTGAGCTTGAGCATCTCTATGCTTGTATCATGCCGCTACTGGAACGTGCACCTCATGTGCTCGTGTGCCATGCTTGGGTCTGCCCAAGAATGTTTTGTGGGTTGTAGACAGACAATCATGGGGTAAGTAAGTACCTGTAATGCCAGTAGCCATGTCAGGTGCTGGCATTACAGTGATTGGCTGGCCGGAACATCCTCTGTATATATGAAATAAATTATTATAGGTAATAACTTGGAACGACTATTGGGTAATATTACCCCCTTAGTGATTCCAAATTCATTAACCCCTGCGCAGCAATAAGCAAATTGAAAAATCAAACAATGTTTTATGTTAAATGTCATCATTTATTTAATTATGTCTGTAAAAGTGGCATACAACTCAGACAAACTGGTTCCCAGCAGCGACTTGGGAAACAAGATGCCTCCAGACATCATCCCCGTACTGTTCCCGGTCCTTGTGTTTCTGTCACTTTCTGACCTTTCCAATGGACCAAGCACCCTGCCCTCTTCTGAGCAGGGGGTGTCTGGTTGTCTCCCATTGACTTACATTGTACTTGGGTTTTCTATAGAGAAAATTGTTCCCAGTGTGATTCCCCAGATGTGCCCTTTGCAGTTAACCTTTCCTTCCCTGGTGTGTTCATCACAAAGGGAATTGTACCGGATACAGTGATAACTGTATCCAATACAATTTAAAGTAAAACAAAAACAAACATTACACATTTCCAATTGAATAAAAAATGTATTATAAAAAAATATAAATACATACTGTTTTGAAATCTTATATACAAAATAGGTATTTTATCACATTTTATCATTCAGATGACACCTTTTATTTATGTATTTATGTAATGTTTTGTTTTACAAACGCGTTTCAAACATTATTATATTCAGGATGTCTATTAGACCCTTGACGGACATATTTTGGGAAGTTACAGTTAAGTTCCATTTAAGTCTATGGTGCGTTTTTGGTATGGAAATCTGGTCCTAAGCAAAGCGCTAGGGAGGTTAAACTATAATTAAAGTCGATCTAATGGGACCATATACCCAACTTAATGCTTTTCTGTAGATTATTAAAATAACAGGAACAATATTAGACTAGGTGGCATGCGTTTTCTAATTTCACAGCTATTTTTTGCACCTTAAAAACTTAACTGACCGCAAGAATTAGTAGGCACCTGGTAGCAACCTACTGATAAATCCTGATTAACAAGTTGCCTAGCTTGGCAGCAAACAATTAATAAATAAGCATATTATTTAAAAAAAATACATTATGCAACACTATCACCTATTGTTGTTTAAATATTTGTTTTTACTATTCATATATTTGGTGTCACTATACTTGAGATGTGAATGCAAGCAGGAAGCTTGTGTGATATTTCCCAGCTTGAAAGGCTTCCAAGAGAGAAAGCAATAACTGGAGTTCATGCAAAGTTTTAGAACAGTTTGTAACAGGACGGAATTTCCAAACTCTCAGATGGTAAGCTTGAGTTTGTCCAATGATTGCAGTTTACTATTGTGTACATACAGTACCAGGAGCAAGTGAGCACTATTTTTCTACATGTTTGATTTGCAACATTGTGCTTGAATCAACAGGTATTATCATATTGAAGCATTAAGGCGTAGATGACAAGTTCCAGGTGACAAGTTTTAGTTCTGGGAGTTAATGAGTGAATAATTGATAAGTGCTTACTGCTGTCTATCAGTGCACTGGTGGGGGGTATTGCTGACAGTTTCACTGAACCAGGACTTTGCTCTCAGCCAAACTTCCTAGTTCCATTCATCAATCTACTAGATAGAGAAGTCAAGATCTCACAGCAAATCCCTGGTTCCCTAGTAACCATGGGTGTAGAAATCTAGCCATGGTCGCATGCAACAGTATAAATCTATATAACCTATACTATCAAAGACATTTGGGTCTTGTTATACTTTAACGTGAAATAGTTAGATACAACGAAAATGCAAGAATTAACAGTATTTATTTATAATTTTTGGGTCTATCCATGTTAGTCTGCAGTTGACATTTTTTTAAAATATTCCTTACTTGCCTCAAAAAGTAGCCCAGGGTTCACGATGTCAAACAGTACATGCTTCCAATTCAAGATACTTAAGCTGGGCATATATGATTTGGCTTTTCATTCTATCGACTTAAAAAAATATAATATTAGGACGATTGTTTGAAAATCGTTTCCTTTTTTTTATTCCCCCCAAAAATTATGAAAATATAACATAAAATTGATGGAGCAGTGATCAGACATGTTGGTAAATTTCAGTAGATCATACTTGGGTACTTTAAATGGATTGGTATTCAATGGTTCATATGGTGATGATGTATGCCCACCTTTGGACCACCACTTTATCCTCTGTAGATGTTGGTGATAGATTGCAGCAATCTCCTGGATGTAAGAGGTGTGGATGTTCTTTCTTTTGAGATAAGCTTGTTGCTTTATCCTGCGTGATAAAATCAAATGTTCATATAATATAATACTATAACTAGTATACATAATATATAATAATTTCTATGTATGTATTATATATATGTATTATATATATAAACCAATGGGATGAGCTACATGCACCTGTGATTTAAAGTCCAAATGTCGGTCCGTGTAGGACTTCCTCTCCGTCCACCCAAAATGAATACACATCCAAAGGAACAGGACTAAACCACGATATTTTGCTGAAATGGATGTGTGTATATATATTACAGTACGGGCCAAAAGTTTGGACACACCTTTTTATTCAATGTGTTTTCTTTATTTCATGACCATTTACATTGGTAGGTTTTCACTGAAGGCCTCAAAACTATGAATAAACACATGTGGAGTTATGTACTTAACAAAAAAAAGGTGAAATAACTGAAAACATGTTTTATATTCTAGTTTCTTCAAAATAGCCACCATTTGCTCAGATTACTGCTTGGCACACTCTTGATTAACTTCAACAAGTAGTCAACTTCAACAAGTAGTCACCTGAAATAAAGAAAACACATTGAATAAGAAGGTGTGTCCAAACTTTTGGCCTGTTCTGTGTATATATATATATCTATATATATATATATATATATACACACACACACACTATACACAATTGTGACTTTTCCTGATTTTTCTGTAATAATTGTACTACATGTTCTGCGAGAATTCAGATTAGGTAGAAATGAAAGTGTGTTTTTATTTATGTCTGCAGAGCATTTTCGTTTCTAATTAAAAGTTAATTATTACATTATTAAAGCTCAAAGATTGTTCTGTGGAGCTCATAGAGCATCCAATAACACTGGTTGGCTTGTATCCAACCTCCAGCTACAATTTTACTTGTATTGTTGAACAAAGGGTTATTTAAATGTAAAATTAAAAACATAGCCAGCATGCAGTGAGTAATCACTACCTATTCTTACAATTATCAAAGCCAATATTAAATGTTGATTTTAGAAACAGGCCACCGCTTGTCAATATAAAAGTTCCGTTTTTATTTAATTTGCCAGCGGACAATCAATATAACAAGATCAGTTTACCCTATTCATTCTATGTAGCTTCTAGAAGGAAGAAAGCAAACAGAATGTGCATCATGAACATTATATACACAATATCCTGGTCACTGACACACACAACAAAATAGACTGCAAAAAATGATACTAAATAAACATGCTGCACAAATTATATAGTTTTAAAATACGTGTAAAGCTCAATAACATGGAAACTGTAGCAAAAGTAGAGAAAGTGAAGTAAGAAAGTAAAGGCAAGCAACAATATAAAGTAGAGTTAAAAGCCTTTTTAAATTTGCTTCTCAAATTTGACAGAAGGGCCGGACCAAGAGCCTGTAATGGCCTGCTGGTTTACTGCATTGAGCGGATCACAGTATATTCGGAGGCCTCTAGGCATTATGTATGCTCATTGCAGGGAACTAGCACATGGAAGTCACAGGGGTTTATCACCAAGATGACAAAGGGTCAGATTAAACAGCTAAACGGGCCGCATCTGGCCCACATCTGATCTAACCTATAGCATTTGACAAACATAAGTTGGTTATAATGATGTTAATATGATACTGAAGTTATAGCTAAAAACTGCTTTCTTCTAAAGCCAGGAGATGACGCCATGGTGTAGACCAGGGTTGGTCAAACTTCTTGACTCGTTGGCCCCATTGGCTTTCTAACTTGATAAAAAAGGGCCAAGAGCCTGTAATGGTCAACCTGCTATAGGTTTGCCAATTACATGCATTGCTGGCATGACTTATGATGGTGGTGATGTGTAATAGGCGACATGTGACAGGGATGTTGTTTTCTTTTTCAATTTCCTGCACTTAAAAAATAAATGCAAATTCCTAGAGATTGCCTGTTGTCGTCATGAGGATGCGCCCAAAGTGCCATGGTCATGTGACTGCATTGTTTCCAAAGTAATGTTTGGACACCTAGACATGTGCACTCATTGCAGAGAACAAGGTGACAAAGGGCCGGAAAAAAAAGGTAAATGGGCCAGATCCAGCCCCCAGGCCTTAGTTTGCCCACCCCAGGTGTAGACTCCTAGACAATCCTGGTTGAAGCTTCCACATGTCTGAGGACTCATACTCGCCTTCTTGTGGAGATCAAACCGCAGGTTAAAAGACTAAAGCTACACAGGTTGATTCATTTGCGATTCAAATTTTTTTTCAGTCGTCGATCAGATTTAAAATCAAACAATTCATTTAAAGGAACCGATTCCTGTGGAATTGATTCCTTCACAAGAATCTACTCCTTCATAGGAATCAATTCCACTTGTACGATCGACTAAAACATGTCCTATCACTTTTCGATCGATTTTATGTTCCATTTTTCATCTCTATTGGTCAATCCCACCAGGTGGGCAGGAATCTATTTCCATTCGACCGACTTAAAAATCGATAGTTTAAAGCCAATCTAAAAAAAATCTATCCGTAAATAGATACCTTAACTTACTGAAAAGTTCATATGTTTCTGAACTCGTGTGGATGCGATTTTTAACCGCGCCCATTCATTCTCTATGGAAGTGATCGGGGGCCCCTGCATTGACACTGCATGAAAAAACTAGCACTAGCGTCAAGCCATGAGCGGTCGGCCGCGGAACCATGCCACCCCATGGTCAGCCCCCAATGTGGGGACAAGCCCTTTGGTGGAGTTATTGCCATCCTATGCACCACACTGGACGGTCACTGTTGACTTCAATGAATGTACACAATTGTTTAGTTTATTTCTATAGAAACAGAAAAAAAAGGCAACTTTCCCTTGCGTATTTGCCTTTTTTTTTCTGTGCATATTGGTTGATAAGGAATCTTTGCTCCTACACAGTCTTGTTATTCATATTGTTGTGTCCATGGTAAACCATAATGTTAATCAGCAATGTTTTTTATTGGTTAAATTGCAATTAAAACATTATTCCACAATTAGACAAGTACTACGATCCTTGGCACGCGTCCTATCTCTTCATAGGCAACAAAGAACAATCTGGAGCTTTATTTCTAGTTTGAAAAGTAATATATTTTGATTGTGTAAGAAATCATGTGAGTTATGGTGATTACCTCCTCTGCTCTTTGCCTTTGCTGTAATCCTATCAGGCGGCATCCTTCACAGTTATCCATGAGGACTACAGGATCCCTCCATTAGCAAAGTTGGTCTGCATCTAGCCATACACATTTAGATCTTTGTCAGATATCCTTTAGATCTACCAACAACTATGTAGTGGCGAGTCCTCTGCGATTGAACACAGGTAGACTTGATGGGCTAAAAAGTCCCTCATATTACATGGTTTTGGTAAAACAGAAGGAGATCTAAAGGAAATCTGACAGAGAAATCTAAAGGTGTATAGGGGCCCCAAGATTGACAATGCTACTTCTCCATAGATGAGTGTGGTCATCTTAGTAGAGGACTAAATAAAAAATATAAATAAATATAATAAAATGTATTATTATTATTATCAGAATTTTTTTATATAGCGCCAACATATTAAGCAGCGCTGTACAATACATTTGAGTGAAGATACAACACAGAACAACACACAGGTAATGACACAGGAGAAGTAGAGGGCCCTGGCCGGTCAGGTTTACAATTTCATAGGTTATTGAACAGAGTATACAATAGGTGGGGGGATGGGACTGGCATGAGGGTGATGTTAGGAGTCATAAGATGGGTAGGCGAGACTGAAGAGGTGGTTTTTAGTTTGTTTTTTTTTAAGTGCCAAAGGTAGGAGCAAGTCTAATGGGGCAAGGGACAGAGTTCCAGAGAGTAGGAGCGGCCCTAGAGAAATTTTGAAGCCGCATGTGTGATGATGTTATGAGTAGGGATGTCATTAGTAGTTCACTGGAGGAGCGGAGCGGGCAGTTAGGGGTATATTCATGTAACAGGTTGGAGATGTAAGGATGACAGGAGGTGTGGAGTGATTTAAAAGCTAGACACAGAACTTTGAATTTGATTCTCTGGACAATTGGAAGCCAGTGTAGAGATTTGCAGAGGAGAGTCCGAAGAAGAGCGGTTAAGCCCCCAATAGACGGGCCGATTCCCAGCCATAGTTGCGGCCGACCGACTGCTGTGCGCGCTCCTGCCGAGCACATAAAGGTCGGTCGGCCGCAACTATAGGGGAGCCGACCAAAAGAGCCGGCAGGTCGGATCGCACACGTATCCATCCTGATGGTTCTTTTTCTGCCTTATCCTCCAATCCTGTGCTGCAGGCTAAGACTCCCCCTCCGAGTTAATTGGCTACAATCTGACAGGAATCGCGTGTGTTGGTGGAACACACGGGATTCCTGTCCGTTCTCTAGCCGACTCCTCACTTCACCATGCTGTTAGGAGTCTGCTAAAAGCCAGCCATAGATGGAGACGTTCTCTAGCCGACTCCTCACTTCACCATGCTGTGAGGAGTCTGCTAAAAGCCGGCCATAGATGGAGACGTCTATGGCCGGCTTAAGAGGAGTAAATGAGCAGCACCATTCATGATGGACTTAAGAGCTGACATTGTAGTTAGAGGAAGACCAGAGATGATGATGATGCAGTAGTCCAGGCGAGAGATGATGAGAGTGTACCAGGACTTTGGTGGTCTCTGGGATAGGAAGGACGTATCTTGGAGATGTTGTGGAAGTGGCAGGATCCAGTAATATTCTGTATGTGGGGAATGAAGGAGAGCGCAGAGTCAGGTAATAAAGGAAATGAAGGTAAAGGAAAATATGCAACCACTGATCTAAGGGCCAATTGCAATATATTATTTTTTGTTTCTTGTCCTAAATTATGCTTTAACTATAAGATTTGAAATGCAGGCGTCATCTATGGCAAAACATGAACAGTTATTTTCTGCTGGTCTCAGCTCTTGTTTTCGTTCACTTTCTTGCAGAAGTCCATCTTTCCTGCTGATACGTGTTTATTTTTTCCAGTTATTATTGCACACTACCTAGCAACATGCCTGGATGTTCTCATTTGTGGTAGAGTCATTGGCTGATAGCACTCTAGAGACGCCAGTCAGTGGATGTATCTGTCTGTACAGATCTCATTTGTGCGCAGTCAGCTGGGAATACCTGTGTTAATCAGTCTCTAATGGGTAGCTTACCCCTGGTACCTCATCTGTGCAATAGAGTCATTTAATACTAGCATATGATGACTTTACAAGACCTATAAATGTGCCAGTGAAACTACCTATACCTTACATACATAAGTGTTCAATCAGAAGAACAACGAAATGGATGGGCAGCTCTCTAAAAAAAATTTAGATTTTTTTCTCTTGAAGGTCCAGTCCATACTTGCCCATTCCTAAAGCCCCCCATACCCCACATACAATTACCATGCAATTTCTGTACAACCAACTTTTCTTCTACCAAAACCATGTAATATGAGGACCTTTCTACACCTTCCAATCACTATGTATTCTATCAGGGAGGTCACTATACTACATAGTTGTTGGTAGGTCTCATGGAAATTGTATGTAGTGATCTCAAGGTGTATGGGGGGCTTAAGACTGCCAATTATGTGTACTGTGTACTGTGTGTTAAAGAATTTTATTTTGAGTAGGCTGTCTAATCACAAAAAATAAAAAGAATAAAGCATTGACAAAAATGCACCATCTTTTCCAATGTAGTTAACCACAATACCTTCAAATGCTAGGGAACCATTCAAAATCAATGGTACTACACTGTGTGACAATTGCAATTGTCTTTCAAACCTCAAAAAAGGGATCATTGTTATCCTGTCACATAAATTTACATTTCTTATAAACACTTGAAATAATGAGCTAAATTTTCATTTCTTAAAAATGGTCCCTAAATGCCTATGCATGGTTCAATGAGTTCTGACACACTTCAAAGCAAGGTTCAATTGTCTTGTTCTGGCTACAATTAATGTTTTAATTGTTTTAATCTTTGTTGTGGAATGTGCTCATTGTTTCTGCCAGGGTTTTTGTCTTAACTTAAGGCCCCCATGCACCTTATGCCAGGCATACACGCGGCGACCATCGCCGACATCTGCCCCGATTTCTTCCGGGATTGTAAACGTGATGACGTCATCACGTTTACAATCCCATTGCATTCTGGGGCCCCTTCAGTCGGCTGGGCACCCTTTGTGTGCCGGCCATAAGCTACAATGAAGCAGCCGCTTCATTGTAGCTTATGGCATCGGCTCCCATCGGCTCAGATTTTCCGACATGTCGGATCTCTGGCCAGCCGAGAAGTGGGGCGACAGGGATCTGTCGCCCCATGTGGGGACATGCCGATAAACGGCCGGATTTTAACCTGACCGACGACGAGAGCGCGCACGCCCGTCGGTCAGATTAAAATCCGGCCGTTTATCGGCATGTGTATGGCCAGCATTAGAATCTTACCATACAATTTCTGTACAGTCCATTTTTGTTCCACCAAAACCATGTAATATGAGGACCTTTCTAAACCTTCCAAAGACTATGTATTCTATCAGGGTGGACCCGGCACTACATAGTTGTTGCTACATCTAATAGAAATTGTATGGAGTGATCTAAAGGTGTATGGGGGGCTTTAGTCATAACTCATACTACCCAGCATCTATTGATGTATACTGCTTGCTCTCTGTTTCCTCGTTTTCACCATTCTGTTGCAGCTCAGCGGTGGCCATATAAAGTATGATACATCTAGTCCTGCCATAAATAAAAAGGCTAAAGCAATACGTTTCTATATAAGAACTTCAATCCAATACCTGAACGTGCTTGTCTTCTTTACCCCATATTGGTATGCTGGAGAAGGCCACGTGTAGAATCATGCTTGCCTTTCACCATGCAGCACTGGATACCCAAGTGTCTAATTGCAAGCTTGGGTGTTATCATCTGAATTCAACCCAATGCCCACCCAAAATGTACACAGAAATGATTGGGGGTAGGGAAGAGTGATGCAGGTGATGGTATGTTGAAGGTGCTTTCCAATCAGAATAGACAAAGCTATAACCATGGCATGGCAGTTCCTTATGAGGGTTATCTGGTGGCCAGGATCTCCTGCTTGTAATCCATAAGGGTCATAATAACCCAAAAGAGCCATTCTCAATTACACCTGTTACAGACTCTTGTATACAAATACTGTATGTTGCTGTAGGGCTTCATAATACATTTGCATTATTTGCTAGATAGGCATATGCACCTCTCTGGTTTGCCTTTAAGGCTCATTTCTCCCTTAAACAATATGTTGTCTCTGGAGTCTTGGGTTTCCTTCTGATTATTCTAACAAGACAATGAAAAAGTACACACAATGTTCTATCTGTTGAAAGATAGATGAACAGGTTTATCAAATACTACCCCCCCCCCCCCCCCCCTCACACAGTTAGGAAAACAGTAGGTATTTGAAGGGTCACTGGTTTAACAACTGGACCTGCTGGATCACTAAATGGCAAACACTGACAGCTGTACACATAATAGGTATTCAACCAAATAGACAATGGTAAATGAGGACAGCAATTATATTATCTGTGTATGTAGCTTGTTACTTCATGGCGAGGAGCTCACGCAGACTTGAAAATGCCCTTTGCAGGGCTTGCAGAGGATAAAATGTACTCTTTTCACAAAAAGAGTCCTAATAGTCCTGTATATACCAACTGAAGGGGTCTGCTGAGAACCAGAAACATGTCGGCTTCCACATTTGATCTTTGGATGAAAGATTTTACATTGTACTGTTGCCCCTGTATATGGCAGATCTTTTTGTGATACCTGTAGAGTCCATGGTAGCAGTGTTCCCATGGCCCCTGGTACAATATAAGAAGATCTCTTTCAATATTTATCTCTCCTTAGGGCTTGTTTCCATTTACGTTGCGTATACGCTTAGCACAGGGGTCCCGGCGTATAATGGAAACAAAGCCTTATTTAAAAACTTTACATTTACACACAAAGCTCAACCCTGATCCTATGCACTGCTGGCAAAACAATTCTGCTTGTCATGGTTTATATATATTCCATAATTTAAGGACAAACACAGGCAGCCTTGAACACACATTCCAGAAGCAGAATGGTGTAGTAAAAACTTACTCTACCTGCAATATCCCTGTATGTTGGCTTTGACAGACAAAATGCGGTTTATCCTTAGCTTTGCTCTCAGGCTGTGCTATACTTACTATATTATTGTGTAAGTAGAGTGACTTTTCTTACCCAGCATATGGAATACATTAAGCAGAGTTCACTGGAGATGTGTATATACAGTAGGGGTGTGTTGTAACTAAATAAAAATACACACCAGCATGTGTTTGCTATACTAAATGGAGATCTTCTATACTATATATATATTCTGTATTTTCACATAGAAACATCTTTGTCTGCTAAAGGGTGGAAAGCTGAGAAAAATGTAAATAAAAACAGAATGTGATGAACTACAGAGTGGTAAACCCCTATATTTAGTTAGAAATAGAAAACTTACAATTTCAAACTGCTTTAGGCTGAGACTCCACTAGCACGTGTCTTTTTGAATCATGTTAAATGCAACTACACTCCACTGGCACTTTGTGCTCAT
The DNA here is from genome assembly GCA_036250615.1 of Ptychadena robeensis. Classification (NCBI taxonomy): domain Eukaryota; kingdom Metazoa; phylum Chordata; class Amphibia; order Anura; family Ptychadenidae; genus Ptychadena; species Ptychadena robeensis. The sequence continues at coordinate 137,690,342 of CM070035.1, forward strand.
GTCACGGTGCGGCACAATGCAACATGCATTTTGAAACACAGCTTACCGCGTTTAAAAAAAACAAAAAAACAAGAATGAATGGTTGTGCCAAAAAAAACCAGATGCACCCTTTAAAAACCATGTGTTTACTAAATGCGTGGAGATATAAATTAGGAAATGTTATTGTTATATGAAAAGTACCATATATGATTCTTTTCATACAATACCGTATTTCGTAGGGGTAACAGAAGGTTGTATAAGGCAATATGTCCGTTATGTAGCTGGGTTTCCAATTTACCAAATGTTTCCAGTGTTTTTAAAAACAAAAAGTCCTGCTCCCCCCCCCTCCCCCCACCTACTGTATACTTTGTTCCCCAACCTGTTAGATTGTAAGCCCGACCAGGCAGGGTCCTCTACTCCTCCTGTGTCATAACCTGTACCTGTATGTACTATCCTGTGTTGTATCTCCACTCTTATGTATTGTACAGTGCTTCGTAATATGCCGCTATATAAATAAATGATAATAATAATGCTGCAGATGATAAACATACCTAGCCCAACTTTTGGGAAAATGTGTCACTGGTGAAAATGTAAATAAATATGTAAAAAAAACAAAAAACATTGTATTTGTACTTATTTGTTTTAATTAAACGTAGGTCATTTATAAATCATTTTATTTAGATTTTATCTTAACATTATTGGACCAGGGTCATGTACTCCCTGTATTCTGGAACAGGGTAAGTTGCACATGCCATAATCTCCATAGATGCCTGATCTAAACTACGATTCTTGTTACCAGGGCCGTTTCTCCCGGAGTATCCTGGGGCATAGGGCGCGATGCACCCGTGCCCATAGCGGGAGAAGCAGTCGGCATTATAACACTATCAACATACTCTGTAGCAGCAGCTCTGATCACACGATAGCACAACACCCCCCCCCCCCCCCCCCATAACAACTCGTCCGGCTGAACGATAGCAATCCCCCACGCCCCCGGCTCAACAACTAGGCCAGGTGCTCAATAGAAACCCACCCCCGTTCTACAACTCAGAATTAGGTGTCCTCGTGCAAAAACTTTGCATAGGGCCCCCTAAATGCTAGAAACAGGCCTGTATGTTACAGACTGGAGGTTTATTGAGGGGGGCGGGAAGTACTAGAAGCTAGTGTTTTTGTCAATGGAGCAAGAGCAAGACAACGATCGAACAGTGATCTTACATGTCGATATTTTCTGTTCGTTTGGAGTTACTTGGATGGGGACACTCGATCCCCATCCAAAGTATAGAGCAGAAATCGATTCCCCAAGGTGGTGTGCACTACGATCTTTGTATGATTGATCGTCGATTTTGCGATCACATGTTTTTGCAAGGGGGAATCGCAACGTGCATGGCTAGCTTTACCTAAGTGCCTAGGAAGTAATCACATAACGCCTGCAGAGCTACATGTCCCTCAATGGGTTCATTCTCTTTTACCTGTAAGATAGCCACATAGTACAGTATACTGTATGTAGCAAGTGGGTTTTGGGTTGCAGTTTGGGCACTCTGACTTTAAAAGGTTCAACATCACCGCCCTATAACGACGGAAGGGCACACAAGCAGATAAATAATCAATACCCTGATATTTATTGGTTACCTGGATCACCTCTGTGAACCTATTAAGCTAGCCATACATGTTTCGATTCCATGGCCGATCGATCATCCATCCGATCGATTCCACGATGCCAGAGGGAATCGGATGTCCAATCGATCGCCCAATTAAGCCTGTCCCTACCACCTTGGGCCACCGATTCCTGGACGATTCCGTGCCCGATCGATCACTTCACACATGGCAACTCCCCCTGATGTGTGCTGAATCGGATCAGAAAGACCAACATGTTGGTTCTCTGGCAGATCCGATTCTGGGCCCCCGATCGATCGGACGTGATCGATCGGGCAAGGTGGGCTTCACGCGATTCCGGGACGATCGATTAGATTGTAAGCCCGATCAGGCAGGGTCCTCTACTTCTCTTGTGTCATAACCTGTACCTGTGTGTTATATTGTGTTGTATCCCCACTCTAATGTATTGTACAGGGTTGTGTAATATGTTGGCGCTGTATAAATAAATAAAAATAATAACTTAATCGAGGGAATTCTGCAAGTTGCCATGATGTCCATACAGAGTGTCAGGGAGTATGTCTTTTGCACTAGGGCATATCTCACTAAACATGAATTGTAAATATTATTTAGTTATATCATTAGGAAATCTAAATGAGGTTTGATAACTGTGATGTACACTGCCAGCTGTAGGCTGCATACACTCAACATTTGCTCTGAACATATGTAAAATACAGGAGACAGGTGTAACCCATAAACCTCTGTGTCAGTCACAAAATACACAGATGGATCTTTCATCAAAGCCTATTGACCTTAGACTAATTAATAACTGCATTTCTACCTTGACTACCACTGTGCACCCATCAATCAGTCAATAAACATCAAGGTGCATTCCCTAGAAGCATTAGCCAATGGGAGCGCATGCAGACTTTTACTGCATGCAAAAAGAGACCCTGTCACCAGATCATTTACCTCCCAAACGTTAACCATTACTCACCCCAAGCTACACTTGGGATAGCAGTCCCAGGCGTGCCTATGGTGTCTCTCTATGTCTTTGCCAATCCTTCCCCTTGTAAGCAATGGTGTTGAGGGGGGGGGGGGGGGTCTGTAATCTGTTCAGATTTTCCGTACTGCTTTAAAAAAAGTTTTTTTTCTGAATAAAAAATACTGAAAAAATAGTGAAAGCCTGCTCCACAGTATTTCACTTTTCTCCTCAGCAACAATAAAACATGGGGGTTATGGCGGGCCAAGAGCAATCAGATTCTCTAGACATTTGTAAGGCAAGAAGGCCTATAACATTTTTCTTGTGTGCCTCTAAATCACATTCTTTATCTCTTCTATTTGGTTGATCTATATTTCATCTAATGTACCCAACTGTCATTTCCTCTAATCATAGCCATCTCTATTCTATATTGTATCTTATGTAGCCAACTGTCCTCTCCTTCAATCATTGCCATCTCCATTCTATATTGTATCTAATGTACCCAACTGTCATTTGCTTCAATCACTGCCATCTCCATTCTATATTGTATCTAATGTAGCCCACTGTCCTCTCCTCTAATCATCACCATCTTCATTCTATGTTGTATCTTATGTACCCAACTGTCATTTCCTCCAATCACTGCTATCTTCATTCTATATTGTATCTAATGTACTCAACTGTCATTTCCTCCAATCATTGCCATCTCCATTCTATATTATATCTAATGTACCCAACTGTCATTTCCTTCAATCACTGCTATCTTCATTCTATATTGTATCTAATGTTGCCAACTGTCCTCTCCTCCAATCATTGCCATCTCCATTCTATATTGTATCTAATGTAGCCAACTGTCCTCTCCTCCAATCATTGCCATCTCCATTCTATATTGTATCTAATGTTGCCAACTGTCCTCTCCTCCAATCATTGCCATCTCCTTTCTATATTGTATCTAATGTAGCCAACTGTCCTCTCATCCAATCATTGCCATCTCCATTCTATATTGTATCTAATGTAGCCAACTGTTATTTCCTCCAAGTATTGCCATCTCTATTCTATATTGAGTCTAGTGTACCCAACTTTTATTTCTTCCAATCACTGCCATCTCCAACTGTCATTTCCTCTTATCACTGACATCACCATTCTATATTGTATCTAGTGTACCCATCTGTCATTTCCTCCAATCATTGTCATTTCTATTTTATATTGTATCTAATGTACCCAGCTGTCCTCTCCTCCATGCACTGTCATATTCATTCTACATTGTATCTACGGTAATGTACCCAACTGTCATTTCCTCCAATCATTGCCATCTTCATTCTATATTCTATCTAGTGTACCCAGTTGTTATTTCTTCCAATTATTGCCATTTCTATTATATATTGTATCTAATGTGATTCATTTATTTTCCTTTAAATTATCATATATTTTAAATTCTTACCTGAAATGCTTTTCAATAAAGGTTTTTTTTATCAGACTGTTTGGACATCGGTTACATTTCCTTTTTATTGAACGGTCTTATGCCTGTACACATAATTATCACATGGTTGTTTGGGTTTATCCACTGATAAAGTAAATGTGCGAGTCAGGTGTAAATGATCTGAATGTGTCACAGATGTCAGCATGCCTGATGTAAGTGAGATAACTCATATTAAAGTCATGTGACCTGCTCGTATATGACGTCAAACATCCAGCGAGCAGCTGTTCATAGTTCAGTGTTCCTGTATGTTGCACAACTTTCCTAGGTATAGAACAGAAATTATAAAAAGAATTTAAATAATATAAAACATTTGCTTTAAGCTACTAAGCAAATATAAATTACTATATGATCTGACGTTACAAAAGTCTTAATAAGCCCTTAAAGCAACCTTGTTCTTCAGCAAGGCTAAAGCAACAAGGATATCCCTAAATCCATCCTAAACCGATTGTAAACTGATGAATCCAGAATAAGAATGCAGCTTATGCTAGCCATACACAGCCCGATAAATAGCCCGATCAACCAAGCCCGATCGAAG
>CM070035.1:137705798-137718459 GCA_036250615.1 Ptychadena robeensis
TTGGTCGGTTTTAATGGATCCTAATTTTTATCTCAGAGTGTATGGCCTGCTTAAATATTAACAATAGACAGATCACAAGAGCACAATTCCCTCCCCGACACAAAAAGGTTTGACAGGTTCATTCTTGATTGTGTGGGTTAGTGGGGCATGGTCTTTCTAAGTTAATTGTTGCATAGTTTTGTATTGCTAATTCCAAAAAACAAACTAAACTCCTCTATGCCAATGCCAATTTTTAAATGTTATCCTTGAAATATAAAAAATAATACTAAGTGCTACAGCTTGTTGTCCTGGATTCCGATATAAGCCTGTCCGGGCAGGGTCCTCTACTCATCCTGTGTCATAACCTGTTTCTGTGTGTACTATATTGTGTTGTATCTCAACTTTAATGTATTGTACAGCGCTGTGTGATATGTTGGCACTATATAAATAAATGAAGATGATAATAATAATAATAATAGTAATATATGTGGGCTGAAGGACAAGGCTCTGGTTGTCAATACCATCTGAAGTACTTAGCAGATGCTGTTCACCTTCTGTTTTGAGTGTATATGTTTGTGTGCATTTATATATATACACACACACATATATATTTATAATTTACACATGTACTGTATGTTGCTAGGAGTTGGTTGCATTTTACCCTATCAGCCCTTTACCATGTCTTATTTAACGGGTGAAAGGCTGTGCGAGCCGGATTTACAGAGCAGCAAGTGAAAAACACTTGAGGACTTCAGGGATGAATGAGCATGATGTGCAGCAAGTGAGAGAGAAGAAAGAGGCCTCAGGACAGGCAGAGGTAGGAGGAGATGAGATCCGTATAGACGGTCACAGGGGTGTAAGACTCAAGAAGGAAGAGAGATTCGGAGGCCTGGCAGCTGGAATGACACTGGCTGCTATAGCTATGGAAAAAACATTCCTTGGCTCAGCAGAGAACGAGTCTGTGAGAAGATTAAATGGAAAGCATTCCAAAGATGAAGTTAGGCAAGGAGGTAAGGTGGTCATCTCATTTAGTGAACAGTATGGGGTACCAGTGGCCATACAGAGCAAAATCCATAACCATAACCTGGGGGAACTATCTGGTTTCCTATACCCAATTGAGAGCACATCAGTGCAAAGATTATACAATTAATGTATAACTATTTTGTCTTCAAAATAAGTAAAAATTTCAATAAGTAATTGCTTAAGACTACTTAAAGAGACTATGTAGCATGACCATTCATTAAAACAAAAATCTCCTCATACTTCTATTTGTATGTTTACCTTTTAATGCTTTAAAAAAAATAACTTTACAACAGTGCAGATTGCAAGTGTTAAACAATGGTGAAACAAGTTGTGGTAGTAGAAGAAGAAAAGAAAAATAATCAAAGAAGAAGAGGGGTAGAGTCAGCACAAAAAATTAATAAACAATAAAGGTAAAACATTGAAAGTTAGAAAGCTTTTACTTGAAGTTGGTGACAGTATTATTTTAAGGGCCCTCTCACATCATATGCGTTTTTTAAAATGCAACATATGCAGTGTGAATGGTAACATTAGATGTCGATGTTAAAACACGCACAGTTAAGAAACGCATGTGGTAACAAAAGTGCATATAGTGTGAAAAGGCCCTAAAGCAACTTTTTTGACACATATGAATCAGTCAAATGCTGGGGCTCCACATGCACCAAAATCCCTGCGTTGAACGGGAGCCGTCCATTGACGGCAATGGGGCTTTGACAGGGCTGTCTCCTCCAGAGCTCCCAATCCGTCGGTCCGAGCCTCCATCATGTTGATGTCAACGCAGCCAATCCGCATCCACAAAAACGCAACAGAGGCTTGCACGGACATCAGCGGATTCCAGCGCATAGTGGAGCCCTAGCCTTACAGTTGATAATTTACCAGTAATTCATAGTGCAACCCTTAAAAAACAAATCCACCACAACCACCATGAATGTTTTGGTAATTTTCAAGAAGATGTAGAATTGCATACTGAATACAGTGTGGTGGTTAGGATTATGTAAGCATTGCTCACACAGTGCAGTGCAGTGGACAGTAAAACTGTGACCCTTAAGGTCCCCACAAACGTGAAGATTTCCTAGTTAAATCGACTTAAAAAGATCAATAATAATCTAATCGCAGATATATTGCATGTTAAAAAATTTGTCAGATCGATGGAATTTAATGATTATCATACGTTATGTCGATTTAATAGTAATCGGACCTGTCCGTAAATTTTTATCGATTTAACAATAATCGAGGGTAGAATTTAAAAAAATATTTTTTTTTTGATCGAGTAACGTTATCCCATCACTTCCTATTGAATGAATAAAATGTTTCGATGTTCTTGAAAAATCGATTGTATTATAATCGAACCTGAAAAAAAATCAATTATTTTCAAACAAATCGATATTCGATTAAAAAATCGAACTTTATTATCGCATCTAACATCGATTCGTTTGAAATCTTGATGTCTGCGGGGACCTTTAGAACTAGTAAGTTGGAGAAAATACGTCCAAATCTACTGATGGTATAAGAAAGTAGATTCATCTTTTAAAGCAAAAAAAGACTTTCAATCAATGCCCAGTGCCTAAAATAGTCTGAGTAATCTGCTCCCACCCCAGTTCTTGGGGATAGCTCCATCCCCTAGAACAGTGGTGGGCAACCGATTGAGTTGATATGCAGAGCCACAAGTGCAGCCATCGTCATCACTAAAGGGCCAGACATAACATCGATCCACACCCTCCCCCCCATCGACATATCTCAGCAGATGGTGGGCCAGATTTTGACAGGCTGTCAAAACTCGACAGCACCCACCCCCCTCCTGCCCCTGGGTGCAGTGCTCATATGTAGACCTGGTTTCCCCGATCGACATTGACAATTTTACTGATGTAGGAATGCCAAAGTTGATTACGAAAGCTGGGTTGGCGTGTGCTTTGACAGTGAGGTTTTGAGGCCCGTATGTGGAGGACCAAGGGGGCCGTCGAATAATGCCCAAAGGGCCACGCGTGGTCCCCGGGCCGCAGGTTGGTCACCTAGGCCCTAGATGGTGAAATCCCACCTCTCATCACACCCAAACAGAGTAAACTTGCTTTAGAGTGAGTGTATGATATGCATATCAATTAATTACACACAACGTAACAAGGTACAGCTAGTGGGCAGCGGTAACTGGTGGTATGAGCAGAGAGCCCACCGCAAAGAGTGCACTCTGGTGGGCAGATCATAGGATTTAGACACCAGGCACCCAGAATTTTTCTGTATGCCTGATGGTGAGGGGTAGTATTGAATAAGCACACCTTTTGTTTGGGTGCAAACTCCACTTTTAGCCAAACTTTACAATGTACAATATCTTAACACCAATATTAGATTTAGGCTATGTTCCCACTTAGACGATTAATCGCCTGTGCTTGCGATTTTCAATTGCCTGCCGAAACGCTGGTGGGCAATCATCCATTCATGTCTATGGGAGCGATCAGGAAAAAAAACCACATGCGATCATATCAATGGGGACAAGCCCATTCAAAGTAGTGAAGACGATTGACAGCGGTTCTGCAGGTGATTGTAATTCGCAAGCGCCAGGCAATTAATCCCCTAAGTGGGAACATAGCCTTAAGGTAACAGGCTTGAAAAACGTGACAAGAACCTTATTAACAGCATGAACAACACACAAATCACAATGTAAAATTGATTTAGGTATGCTACATATCTTATCAGATACTGTTGTTTCAAATATGTTCACGTTGTGTATACACACAACTAAATATAGGAAAGTTGTGACCAGAGACATAGGTGAGCAGGAGGGATTCTGAAGAGAACACACTACCCTGACTCATAGGAGGATCAACTGTGTTTGTTTTATTTATTTAGCAAACTGTCGTTTTTTCCAGGATTTTTATAACGTCAACAGAAATACTTTCCACCTATTTTTCATGTTTACTATTTGTAAATGAGTCACTTCTGCAAAACACTCCCACCAATCTGTGATTCCATTAGTGAAGCAAAAGAGGCCTCATCATGGGTAAAGGTCCTGTAGATGTGAATAAATAAACCAAGACATGCTCAATTAAGAAAAAAAATTAACGTATTGTATTTTTGTTGTTAGTTTAGTTAAGATCTACACTCTATAGATCTACCCTAGGATCAGGGTTGGATTACTTCTGCCTTCTCAGATGATTATGTCAGGGAAGTGTTAAAGTTATTAATAAATGAGTTATAGATTTTATTATATTCTATCCAAGCACTGAAAGATTTTTGTGGTCCAGTGTCATTTTAGGGTATTGTAAAAGTCTGGGGCACATGCTTCCTTTCCCTAGGTTCTCCCCAGTCTTTGCTATATTACTGCTGAGTCTATATGAAACGATTAGCTGATCAAGTGCAGAAGGATAGCTGTCCAAGGCAACACTGTATTATGCTATACTAAATCCACAGAGGGAATTGAGAAGCTGCTTCTGCTGCAGGACCAAGGAAAAAATCTAGAATTGTCCTGTATGCAATGAGAATCATTGGACATGGTCTAACTGCCCATAAAGGACCAGTACGGCAGGGAGAATTTATCCCCTGACTCTTTCTCACTTTATGAGCTATTAGCATCTCCATTTAATGAATGTGGATCGGCATATACCCTATACTCCACAGACTACAGCTCCAAGCATCACACCTACCCCCATTTTATTTCTAATAAGCAGACTGTCGACTGATGATTCAAACCTTGTTCCGTAAAAGGATCCTGACCAAATATATTTGATGATGCTTTTACCTGAATTTAAGGACTTCCCTATTTTGATAGGTGTGGGCATTCTGCATTCAGTTGACCTATACCATGGGGAAACCTTTTAAATTCTGAGTGGTTCACAGAGGTGTAGTTTTCTATACAAAATGCTGTATAGAGTTTTGAATGGAAAATTGTTTATTTATTATTTCCCACCCATCGACGGCCACATGCATTGATCTAATTAGGGATCAAGAAGAAGTCCAGCTGGGGGTTACTGCTTTTTGCATGTTTTCTTAAATTCCCAGGGGAGATTAGATCATTCCAGTAGTTGCTTATTATCGATGTAGCCCCTGCCAGAATCAGGGGACTACTAATGTGTTAAAGGTTTAGGAGGGAAAAGAGCAGGGCTGTCACAGAGCAAGCAAGTTTGTTGTTGTCAGTGATTGGCTTGGCTCTTTGACCAGTTCTGTGTATGTATCTTTTTGTACTGTCTCGGCCTGGATACTAAGAGGCCCAGAGCTTGGCGCCTTTTTAGAATTTGGGAGGAGAAAAGGTTATAAAATGTAGAGGCAAGGTGTGTTAATCAGTCTTATCTCCAGGGAGCTCCCCTGCTGGGGCCCTGGGGGTGCAGTGAGGTGACAGTCTAGACGGAGGGGCCAGAAGTGTGTGAAGTCTGGGGGAACTCTCTTCAAGTTCAACTACAATATTTCTCATTGGTCATTTCTGCTACCCAGTTTCCCATTCACTACACAGCGTCAGGTTGTCATCGCTACATCAATATCAAATTTGACATACCATACAATCCCAATTCAGTTCTATGACATTACCTTTATGGACGCCCATACTATAACTGCCATTACCAGGACTCTCTTTGTTGCTAACAGATTAACTGCACGAAGATGTGCTAGATTATCTGTATTATTATTATTTACTTATATTTAAAAAAAGCTCCATTACCTCAGCTCATGTTTAAGGTAGCCATCAGTTACCCATGAAATTGCAACATGAGATGTTATCCAGGAGAGAGGATGTCGAGGTTGTGGTGGACAGATACATTTGGGTTTTCATAAGCACATAAATAAACATTAATACAGGCCAAAGCATGAGATGAGTTTGCCAAGGGAGGAGGTAAACATAGAAAAGAGGACCGAGCCGAGTACTGAGCCTCGGGGGACAGCAATAGAAAGGAGAGTTAAAGAGGGTCAGTGAATTGGGAAAAGAATCAAGAAAAAGAATGAGTGACAAATATGGATAGAGTGCAGGGTCCGGAGAACCCAAGGGTTATCAATCCTGACAAAGTTAGAGGTAAGACCAGGGAAAAAAGCTGTGAAATGTTGCCTTGAACCTTGGCAAGTCATTGTCAACCTAAAGCTAGCAGTGAAATGGTCAAAAGCCAGATTAAAGGGTGGACTGCAAGCCCCAACCTTTTAGGATTAGGTATCTGATATACAAATGACTCTTTCATACAAAAAACTTACATTGACAATTGGTCCCATGCTCATGTTATTATGCCATTGCAATGTTCTGTGCCTATTGTCCATTTTGGATGTAAATGTGGTCGATTGAGGTGAGAGTTGGCTATATTTATCTTGTTATAGGTGCAACTACAATGTTTGTTCCTGTTGAACGTACTTTACCATGATATTTATTTTCCTTTGTTTTGTTTTTTATTTTGGTTTAACTGTAATTGACCTTTTTTGAAAGAAAGTATGTTTTTAAACTATGTATCAATAAAATATGTTTTTCTTTTAATGAAATAATCATGTGTTAAACATGTTATTCCTATTAATCGGCTCCAATTAAAGTCCAAGGGGTTGAGGGTACCCAAACCTATGTTTTTCTTTATGGGTGGGAGCATTAAAATAAGAGACAATATACCAGTGAAAATTTTTTTTTGTTTTTCTTTCATTACTTCCTGGATAACAGATGAATGGATGATGGAACATGAATAGAAGCTTCTTATCATTTGTCTTGAGATGAGTCTGGTTTCTAGCATGATGCAAAGTAAGAAAATATGTATATGTCTAATTTGATATGCACACTGCCAATCATCTGGCACTGCCTCTAGACATTACATTTCACAGAGGTCTCTGGAGTATTGTCTGCTGAAGCTGACTCACTTTGTGGCAGGTAATGTCTGCTGCTACTGGTACAAGCACTGTGACAAGTAAAGAGAATGACAAGTTTAAGTGATGAAAAGGAAGGTTATGCTTTTCATTTCTTCTATGATAATCCCTTTTATCTTTCAGCAACAGTGCATTCTTATTCCTTAAAGCCAGTAGCAGAAAAAAAATTTAATAGAAGCAAAAATACTACAGCCAGCAAGATCTTTCAACATAACTGTAATACTTAGGCCCCATAAATACTCCATATGCTCAATAGAAGAAAAAATAGTCAGTCAAATTGCAAATATGTTCTATGAGTTTTAAATTAATGTAGCCATGAGAGAAAGACCCCAATGGTCCTTATTAGAGCTGGATAGGCAAACCAGGACCTCTGACATTTGTTTAATGTTCTAACTGATAACAGACATGGTCTGGCCCAGGGTCACATTATTTGGCTCCTATCATTGATTTTAAGAAGAAAATATGCTTGCCATTTAGAAGTAACAGAGCCCCCCATACACCTTAAGATCAATCCATACAATCTCCATTAGATCTACCAACAACTGTGTAGTATAGTGGCCTCCCTGATAGAATACATAGTGATTGGAAGGTATATATCACTGCTATGTAGTGCCGGGTCCCTACTGATAGAATACATAGTGATTGGAAGGATTAGAGAGGTCCTTATATTACATGGTTTTGGTAGAACAAAATTTGATTGTACAGAAATTGTATGGAAAGATTGTAAGGTGTATGGGGGCCTTAACACAACTACTGTTGTAGAAGTCTATATATTTCTAGAACTTTTATTTTATCCAGGTGCAAATACTATAGAAGGAAGTTAATTTTTATTTCCTCTTTGGTTGCTATTACGCCTACAATTTATCCTGACAGAGGGGAAACTGATCCCATTCTTTCAGGTTACTCTATAGAAAATAAAAGCTTAAAAATAAAAAAAGCTTATATAAAATCTTAGATAAAATAGTATATATTATATAAAAGCTTAGCAGAATCATACGAATGCAAAGTTTATCATAATCATCTTGAATGATAGTTTAGATTTTTACTGTGGCAAATGATCATTTAGTGACTCAACTAGAAAACTGCCGCTGTCTCCCTAGGGTGGCACCTATTGCATCCTCACCCAGCTTGTTCTCCCTCCTCACATCTCTAGAGAACAGAGTATATAAGGTGATTGTTTATTTGCTTTTCTTTGGTAATGATTAGGAAAGATTGTTACCATCAATAATTACTACATGTTTAAACCTGCCTTTAGCCCCTCATACACGTTCCGATTTTTCGTACGAATTTTGCCCGACCGACCGATCGGGTCGGGAGATTAATCGATCGGGAGATTAATCGGATTCGGAATTATGTACCCGACCGATCCCGATTTCTCAAAATCGGCCGAAAAATCGATCGGGACCGCTTCGGACCTGTCCGTAAATTTTTGCTCGATCTGCTGTTAATATATAGGGTCGGGGTGATGGATCGGTGATAACTCGAATTCCGATTTTTCGTGCCAGCCGACCGACCATAACATTTTAGGTGAAAATCGGGTGACAGGATCGGACGAAAAATCGGTCGGGAGAATAATCGGAACGTGTATGGGGGGCTTTTGTCTGACTAAAGTTTTCATAGATACTGGACCTCAAAGTTATCTTTTCTTTGGGAACTGTATAGATAAGATCTGTAAAGTTGAGTCCTAGGTTTATACATCTAATGGGGCATCTTCCACTCTCCATGTTGAATGGTAAATGTATTTTCTGTAGAGTATGATGGCACCTATAACCAAAATATCACTAGGAGGATATAGTTAGATACCATAAAGACAGCTTGAAGAATAATTTCAAAGGATCATTTCTCTTTAGATACTTGTGCTGTTGGCAGAAAATTTTCTAACTTGTCCAATCAAGGTTCCATGAGAAAGATGAGATCAAGTAATGGAAACTTCAGTTTTACTTACTTTAATGTCCAAATGTTGCATGATATCCAGCATACACACAGACACAGTTTCCCTATCAGTAAACATATACACTGCCTGGCCAAAAAGTCGCCACCATGGTTGGATCGCCTTTAGCTTTGATTATGGCACGCATTTGCTGTGGCATTGTTTTGATAAGCTTCTGCAATGTCACACGACTTATTTACATTCAGTGTTTCATTTGTTTTCACCAAGATCTTGCATTGATGATGTTAGAGTCTGACCGCTGCACAAAGCCTTCTCCAACGCATCCCAAAGATTCTCAATGGGGTTAAGGTCTGGACTCTGTGGTGGCCAATCCATGTGTGACAATGATGTCTCATGCTCCTTGAACCATTCTTTCACAATTTGACCCCGATGAATCCTGGCATTGTCATCTTGGAATATGGCCGTGCCATCAGGGAAGAAAAAAAACATTGATGGAATAACCTGGTCATTCAGTTTATTCAGGTAGTCAGCTGACCTCATTCATGCAGCATATACTGTTGCTGAACCTAGACCTTTACCTATTCTCTTAATTAAATCCAGGTGGCGATTTTTTTGTCCAGACAGTGTATTAACACATTATTAATATATAACCTGCCTTCTGTATTCACAAAAGCTTAAATTAAAATGTACTGAAAAGAAAATTACAGGCAAACAAACAAAGTGTGATAAGGCATTACAAAGTGCATTGACTAGAAAGATCAACCAACTGCAAAAAGCAACGTGCAGAGAACATCAACCAAACCATGGACAGTCCTGGGAAAATCCTGTTTATTTGCAGTACAGGGTTATAAATCATTTTGAGGAGCTTTCCTTTTGTCAGAAGACAAATGTAGCAGCCTGAAAGACTTCTAATCTCAGACTGTGCAGAAACAGGATATTTCCATGGTTGATGTAGTGTGGTTGATGTTCCTGTATTTTCTGCCTCCATGAATAGTCACGTTGAAGTTATATTGCTACAAGCTTCTTTTAAACAGGTCGATTTTTATGGAGTGGTATCAGAGGTAATAGTACTTTATTACTTGTGGCTTTTGTGGAGAAGAATTCATGGACACAATAGAACGTTGGAGAGTAGGGCTGTTGCTTTGTGTAATAGGACGTGTGTTGTGTCAGCATAAGTTATTTTAATGTTTGCAGATAATATTATTATTAACTATTGTTTATGTAGCACCAACATGTTTTGCAGCGCTGTACATAAAAATAGCTGAGATGCAACATAAACTGACATAAAGGTACAGGCTATGACACATGATGAGAAGAGGGCCTTACCCAGTTATGGTCACAATCTAAAAGATTGACGTTTTGTTCTGTGCACAATTCTGCTGAAGATCGACGGTGCATGATGACTTCATCATGCAGAGAATCGGCCCAAGCACCCTTTGTGCCCCGGCCATTACTTTGGATCAGGCGCAAAATTTACTGCCATGTCGGATCACTGTTTGATCTGACATGCAGCAGATTCCTGATCTATCTTGCCAGGTGGGCACACCCACCCACCCTTCAGCAGAGGTTATAAAGTGGATGACATTGCGTAAGTCAAACCGTATTCAGATGTCCTTTTTAAATTAACAGGGTATTATGATCCAGCTACAAGACAAGTCTATAAAAGTATATCTTGTGTGAAATGAAATAAAAAATAAAAGAACACTAAATAAATCTTAACTGCACTCCAACAACAGATATGATATCTTACTATAGCATTTTGGTAAGGAGCTACATTATTTGGTAGAAATATTTTTTATCCCTTGAGGTCACCAGCAGAAAGACGTCACACCTGAAATTCCAGTTTTGCTGTAAAGAAAAAGCAGAACCCAAATAAGGTGTAATGTTCATGGGATATACAAAATGGTTATAACATACATGGGGAATAGAACAAGGCAAGGCAGACTTGTTTATTATGACCTTGGGAAGGATGGGAGACATAAACTGATGTAGGGAAATATACAAACATACTAGGAAGAGCTGTACAAATAAAATACACTGTCTGGCCAAAAGAAAAGTCGCCACCTAGATTTAACTAAGCAAATACAGACTCCTATTGGATAATTACTGCATTGGCGATGATCTTTTTATGATGTAAGAATGAGGTCAGCTGACTACCTGAATATACTGAATGACCAGGTTATTTCATCAATGGATCTTTTCTTCCCTGATGGCACGGCATATTCCAAGATGACAATGCCAGGATTCATCGGGTTCAAATTGTAAAAGAGACATCATTGTCACACATGGAGTCCAGACCTTAACCTCATTGAGATCTGTGGGATGTGCTGGAGAAGGCTTTTGCGCAGTGGCCAGGCTCTATCATCATCAATGCAAGATCTTGGTGAAAACTAATGCAACACCAGATGGAAATAAATCTTGTGACATTGCAGAAGTTTATCAAAACAATGCTACAGCAAATGCATGTCGTAATCAAAGCTGAAGGAGGTCCAACAAAAAATTTGAGTGTGTGACCTTTTTTTTGGTAGTGACTTTTTTGGGCCAGCAGTGTATATATAAATACACAACATTTTTGTCAAAAATTCAACCTTTTCGACGATTTTGAGTTATTTTCAAAGCCCCTGAACATGGTATCATCACCAAACTTGCTGGGAATGTAGAGAAGGGTTGGGTGTATATTAAAAAATAAAAAGTATTGCTCTAACACAAACAGTTTTTGCACAAATTAGGTTCAAATAAAGTAAAAATGTCGAAAATCGGAATTTCGACTTTGATTTTGAACTTAATTTATGCAAAAACTACATGTGCTAGAGCAAAACTTTTTTTTCTCCAATGTTCCCACAACCCTTCTCTACATCTTCAGCATTTTCAGAGGATTTGCAATCAGCTCACAAAATCAGCTATTTGAAAAATTCAACCATCTCTATATATAAACACATTGCGCCCCTGGACCTGATTTACAGTGGTACAGCCTTAACAATTTGAGCTTTGTAGCCAGATTACGTGCTGCTGATTTTGTGTTGTTATTTCACTATAGAGTAAGGATTCTTGAGAAGCAATAACACAAGATAATCACATGGATTATAGCAAGGTGGGGCAAAAAATAGGATAAGTATGTTTCTGCTTCAGATGACTTACACCCAACCTAATAGCGTTAACTAATAATAGTTTAGGTAACCTTATTGTTACCTTAATCTGTTTTCTTTTTTAAGATTTTAATAGCATATCCAAGACTTTGAGGATGACAGATGTGACACCGCATTGCTTTTCCCTATTGTTATGCATCAAAATCCATAGAAGTTTCGGCAAATAGGCAAGGGGGGGTTTAGTAGTTGGCTACCGTGTTTCCCCGCTGATAAGACACTGTCTTATGTTTTTAAGAGGCCAAAAATATGAGACAGGTGTTTTTTTGGGGGGAATATCTTAAGCTAGCCATACATTGTCCGATTCCATGGCCGATCGATCACCTATGCGATCGATTCCGGCGATGTCAGCGGGAATCGGAGGTCCGATCGATCGGCCAATTAATTCCGTCCGATCACGCCATGCCACCTTGGCCCACGGATTCCTGGACGATTCCGTGTCCGATCGATCAGACTCCCCACCATCAGTCGATCGGCCATGACCTCATCAGGTTGGGTGTATCCATTTCCCAGCACAAGCCCATGAAGAGGGTGTGTGGCTTTCCCATCACATTTGCTGGACCTTGCCAAACCACGCGGACAGCATGCCCCTCAACCGTGGGTGGAGGAGAACGCATTCGGGGTTCTCTCCCAGCGGTTCAGGGTGTTCCTCACCACCATGAATTTGGCCCCCCACAGAGTGGACAAGGTTGTGTTGGCGAGCTGTGTTCTTCACAACTTCCTCCGCCGGCACAATTCAGTGTCCTATTGCCCACCCAGCATAGTTGATGTGGAGGACATCAACACCGGTGTGGTAACCCAGGGGCAATGAACCAGG
>CM070035.1:137725192-137735636 GCA_036250615.1 Ptychadena robeensis
TGGCGTCACTTGGTCCCTGGGACCCCCAGACCCCCGAGACCCAGCGGGGGGGTAACAATCCAATACAATGCCCTTTGCCACTCTCTGTCCCCTGGTGTGATGAACACACTAGGGGAGAAAGAATTAACAGCAAAGAGCACATCTGGAAATCACACTGGGAACAGTCTTCTCCATAGAAGACTGTTCTGGTGTGATTTCCATTTGAATCCCCCCCGATGAGACATCATCACGTGGGGGGGGGGAGGGTGGAGGGGTCTGTTCTCCTCCTCCAGCTTCTCCTTCAGATCGGAGCACCGTAGCAGCACAGAATAGCAAAAATCTGCGCTGCCAGGGCTCTGATCTTCTGACCTGCCGGCTCTATCTCGTCCATTGCTATACTGACAAGTCAGTGCTGGACGAGATGGAGCCGGCAGGAACGGCAGGGGGGTTAAGCACTTTTTCACAAAATGTAATTCAGTCATCATCTTTTGTTTTTAGCTATTGAGTTTCACCTTGCAGTGTAGCAGTATACAATGAAGCATAATATTACTGTCATAATATTTCACATAAATAATATTTATACATAATGAAAATAGATGGGGAAACATGAGGGTGCCATGTATCAATAAAGTAGTATGGAGTCCTTATACGGGCTAACAATCGTGCCTGAGACCATAATGGCATAAGAAAGAAAAGCCCTAGCCTCCAATACAGTGGTTCTTAATCTTTTTAGATCCTCAACCCTGGAAGTGATGTCACAAAGCTGAATTGCGAATCATTGTGAATGGGCGCACTCAATAGAATACAGTCAAATCGAATTTTAAGAATGTAGAATGTTTCTTTGTATATTCGCGAAATTACACGAAATCCAATACACCATATGCTACTCGACACTAATTCCTAACAGTTATCCACAAAAATACTAACAATTATCCACCCTCCACCAAATCCAGGAGGGGGGGGTTGGGGTGGTGGACAGGATGCTGGTGGAGGATGTATGATGCTTGGGGAACAGACAACAGAGGTGTACACTCCACATCAGGACTCAAGCAGAATCCACCCTTGCTGAGCTGGCCGCCACAATGCAACTGCCCATATGTAAAACCGCTACTGAATATAGGAATAAAACAAGTGAAAAAGTGCATGTATTTAAAAGAAATACACCTTAAAGATGAACTCTCCAGGCTTAAAAAGTGTTTAACCCCCCTAGCGCTTCTGACGGCTCAATCTCGTCCTGCACTTTCTTGTCTTGTATTGCAGCTGACGAGATGAAGCCGTCCAGCTAAGCACAGATCCCCGCAGCAGCACATTCTGCTCTGTGCTGTCCCGTTGATCTGAAGCTTGCTTCTTCACTGAATGTCACCCCTCTCCCAGCCCAATTTGCATATGAATTTCCCGCCCCCGCGCCCCAGGGGGGGGGGGGGGGGGACACACTCAGGGGTGGCCAACTCTGTCTCCATAATTGACAAGTTGTGTAATTGCCTAATTCTGTACACGGACAGGTTCACATTAGATTTCAGAACAGATAATGGAACAATTAGACAATATATTTAGAAATTTTTTGTTAAGCTTTAAATGACTGCTGAGAAAATCATATCCTGATAACCCGGAAGCAATAATGTGTCTTCTGGAACTTTTATCAAAGCGTCTACCACATGATTATTATTTTACAATTCCATACAATGCAAAATCAGCAGATATTTAACTTAGTTCAGTTGTAAAGCATTTATTATGACAAAAGGTCATTGATATGTTTGAAAAGCAATTATAGTGCCATGATTGTTACTGTTGTTGTGTGAACAAATACATTTATATTTCAATTTAAAATTTATAGGCCAATCATTCATTGCAACATATGTATTTGTTCAGTATTTGTATATGCTAGACGCGTGTGCTTCCTGAGAACGAAGAAGGAGTGACAGGTTTATACCTCTTAAACATTTTATTGCTGATTCCAGCAGTAAAGAATATATAAAGTACATTGTGTTTGGTATAGACAGGTTTAGATGGAATTCTGGGAATGCAAATCTCTGATGTGGTACCTCTTGTCCATGACTCTGATTCAGCTGCCATAGTGAGATGATATTTTAGCTGATATCAGGGCCGCCGTCAGAAATCCCGGGGCCCCAGACTAAGCAGTTACTTAGGGCCCCGGGTAAAAAGTTGTTGAGCGGGGAGGGGGGGGGGGGCTTGTGCTAGCAGAAAGCTCATGAGAGGCTGTCTGCAGTCCGGTGGGCCTCCGGGCCCCCCTTGCTGCTCAGGCCCAGAACAGGATTCAGAAGTGCCATCAATGGCGGCCCTGGCTGATATTATAATCTGAATTAAAACCTCCTTTTCAGTGTAACTACATTATCACTCCACAAGTTATATTCAATCGACATGGAATTCCAGTTCTTTGTGGCATTATAGAATAATTTTAAAGCTAAAAATTCCTTGAGTTATATTCAAGTGGAGTAATGTGTGGTTAATAGAGATGGTCGGAACTTTGTTTTCTTGACCAGTTCTAACTTTCTAAATAATTGCAAAGCTCCTGAGCATGGTATTATCACCAAACTTGCTGGAGATGTAGGGAAGGGTCCAGCGTATACTACAAAATAAAGTATTGCTCTAACACTAAATGTCATTGCATAAATTAAGAAAATGTTACTTTAATTTTGGAATTTATGCAAAAACAACATATGCTAGATATGCTAATGATAACATATATATATATATATATATATATATAGTAAGTAGCATATCCCAGCCCATGAACAAAGAATGCTTCCTCTTGCTATGCTATTCCCACTGCAAAGCCAAGATAGGAAAAGTACACTATGGTTATTCATTCTGCTGACCCATAAGGTGACCTTTTGCCCCATTTTTCTTCACCTGGTCTGCAGTTTGCATGTAAATTTGCTAATAGTAAAACTGTGCGCAAGTGGCAGTTACAGAAGTGCATTCCACTGCGGTAAAAATGTCCATATCACCAAGGCTTAGCTTTAACCACTTAAGTCCCTGGCTCTTTTCCTAAATCCCCCTAAGTCATAGAAAGACCAATATCCTGGATCCGTACATTATACCGTTTATACCTACCCTAGACTTAAACATTATGCTTTCTATTCCAAGACAAAATGTATTTTAACTTGATGGCAAATTTCATATTAATGAATGTATTTCTTATCTATTTTTTCAAAAAAAAGAAAAAAAATATGGGTTTTTTTCTATAACTTTTTTCAATGTAACAGTCACATATTTTGTGGGGCCCTAAATATTTTTCAGAAAGCATAATCAACTACAGACTGCTGGAAAACTTAATATCACATAGTTGTAATCTTATTCTAATACAGTAACGCTGAAAGTGAATTCATGAGCTGTGCTTCATTCTTCTCCTGGAGCTAAAACAAATGTTTTATGTAAATTGTTGGGGCTACCTAACACTATGATTAGGATAGAATAATGAGGCCACACGTCAGTACAACAATTGCTATTTCCAGATTTGGGCTAATTAGAGATTTTAAATACATTTCAACTATTTCTGTCTATGTTTGATGCTTGCACAGTAAAGATTATTCAGAATATCTGACGCCATTGCAAATCACACAAGCCGATGGAATCTAAAGCTAGGAACACACGGCTCGATTTAAACATACAATCGATGTAAGATTAGATGAACAACCTCGATTTTGGTATTTTATCGATTGTACCGTGTGCGCTATAGTGTCATACAATCGTAGTACAATATCGATGTAGAAAACATCGATTGTTGACTAAAGTCGTTGATGCCATTGATATCCTACAAATTATCACTTCATCGAATACAATTGTACGATGAAAATGAAAAAGTAGTATGATCATGGTACAATTAGATGGTAATTTTCCAACTAGTCCGATCACTTTTCAATCGATGTAATGTTCTTCATCAAACTATTATCGTCGATTGTACCATGTGTCCGGGCCACGATTTCGGTACAATGGATGTAAATTTTGATTTACATCGATTGTATGCTTAAATCGAGCCGTGTGTTCCTAGCTTAAGGGTCCCCATACACCTTTAGATTTCTCTGTCACATTTCCTTCAGATCTCCTTTTGTTTTACCAAAACTATGTAATATGAGGGACTTTCTAAACCATCAAGTCTACCTGTGTTCAATCGCAGAGGTTTCTATACTACATAGTTGTTGGTAGATCTAAAGGACAGAATCTGACAGAGAGATCTAAAGGTGTATGGAGGGCTTGAGATCATTCAAGTAAAAGTTGATGCACGCATGGCTAGCTTTGCAAGAGCGCTGTTTACACCGCTCAACCACCTCTGAGTCGTGACATGTCTCAGTCACCAGGAGAGTTTTTGGGCTCTTGTCCATAGGGATAACATGGGGGCAGCTGTCAGTGATTACAAATAACTTCCACCTGTACAATGTGCGCAATCTCACACAACAGTTCCGTTGCAGTTTTGGGAACAGCTGCCCTGAAATCCATTATGTGAATAAAATTTTAAATAAAGAAAACAAAATCCACTTTAAGTGAACTCCATGCTTTGGACTCCGTTCCCCAGACCTGAATCCAATTAAGCACATTCGGGACATCATGTCTTGCTCCATCCACCAACGCCTCGTTGCACCACAAGGAGTTGGGGGCCTCAGGAGACCATTTGCCACCTCATCAGTAGCATGCCCAGGCGTTTTAGGGAGGTCATACAGGCACATGGAGGCCACACATACTACTTTGCATCATTTTGACTTGTTTGCTGGACATTACTTTAAAGCTGGATCAGCCTGTAGTGCTTATTAATTTTGAGTGTGACTCCAAATCCAGACCTCCATGGGGTGATAAATTTGATTTCCATTAATCATTTTTGTATGATTTTGTTGTCAGCACATTCAACTATGTAGGGAACAAAGGATTTAATAAGAATATTTCATTCATTCAGATCTAGGATGTCTTAATTTTGTGTTCCTTTTTTGGGCAGTGTTTGTACATACATTCAAGGTATGAGGGAAACTGCAGATTCATTGACTTCCGTTTAATATGTAATGTAATGGTTTGTGTAATGGTTGTTTATTTAAGCACGTCTTCTCTAATACAGGTTTCCAAATAGGAAGGTCTGCAGGAAATAGGAATGGTGTAATGAGAAAAGCTGCTGTGTCTAAATTGCTTTAAAAGCCTTAAAAATATGTCATATGTGAAAATTGACCTGTGTGTCTGGGCAGCCTTTTAGGTGTAACAGGATTCAGACATTTTAAAGAGTAAACTGCATAACCACTGTTCCTGGAAAAAGGTTGCATAGAAGCCATTGGTACAGCCCCCCCCCCCCCCCCCCCCCCCCCCCCCCCCCCCCACACCTTTTAGATCTCTCCATACAATTTCCTTCAATCTACTAACAACTATGTAGTGCCAGGTCCACCCTGATAGAATACATAGTGATTGGAAGGTATATATCACTGCTATGTAGTGCCAGGTCCTCCCTGATAGAATACATAGTGATTGGAAGGTATATATCACTGCTATGTAGTGCCGGGTCCTCCCTGATAGAATACACAGTGATTGGAAGGTATATATCACTGCTATGTAGTGCTGGGTCCTGCTGCTATGTAGTGCGCTAAGAACCTCCCAGTGAGACATACAGGTGATTTGCGAAAAATTTTTATATTGTCCAAAAGTTCCTGTGTTTTAGTAATTCAACTTAAAAAGTTAAATGTATATATGAAATAGACTGACCCAAAGCAAGATATTTCAAGCTTTTATTTGTTATAAATTTTATGACTATGGTTTACAGCTTATGAAAACCCCAAAATCTCAGAAAACTGGAATATTACATGAAATCATAAAACAAAGATTTTAAAATGTCTGACCTTTGAAAAATATAATCATGCATGCAATTGGAATAGGGTCGGGAAAGTTTCGAAACTCAAAAATGTCAGTTTTATTCCCCAAGCCAAAATCGGACAGAAAAACAATCGTTCACGGATCTGTTCTGATGGATAATTTTTATAAAAAGCACATGAATCGAGTGTTGTTAGTTGTCTCATGCGATCGGTTTAAGCGAGCCATCTATGATTCTTGTGGAAAATACCTTTGTTTGTGTGCTGTTGGTCACTGGCCAGTTCTTCAGCTAACACCACTCCAAACCCATAAATGTGTGCGTGCAAGACATATTGAGACTTTCAGGATAGAATCGCCCAGGAATTTAATGCATGGTATGTTGCAGTTTGCGATCATTTTCACAAATTAAAATGGATTCCGGAATCGAATGAGCGATCGGATTGAGAAATGATCGCTGGATAATTGGTACGTGTATGCCCAGCTTTAGATGGTTTGAAAAGGTTGCTGTTGGAGGATTTTTTGGTACTATTCTTTATTGATGGCAGTGTTGTGAGTGAGCCCCCTCCTTTGGATGAGAAGCAGCCCCCACATGAATGATTTTAGGATGCTTTACTGTTGGCATAAGACAGGACTGATGGTAGCATCACCATCTCTTCTCCAATCAAGGGAAATCATCAGAGGAAATGACTTCCCCCTCATCCTCATCAGTCCAATATGTGTACTTTTTGCAGAGTATCTCATGGTTTTTTTTGCTGTCTTTCTTGATACCAGGCTGTCCTCCATGAGTCTTCACCTTACTTTGCAAATCATGTGATGACCCTTCATGATATTCTGTAGTCAATGCAAATTGCCATCATAAAAAAATGAAGCAGCAAAGTTTGTGAAACCCAATATTTGTGTCATTCTCAAAATTTTTGGTCACAGCTGTACACATTGCCAGGTCCTGGTTGCTGCACTACAAGTCACAGCAGACCTGAGGGCCCAGCATATTACTATCATTTCCCGTAACCCAGCATCTCTGTACAACGAGCAAACCGAGACAGCGGGGGCTTCCGGCGGGCGGGGCAGGCTGCTCTTCCTCAAGCGCTGTATTGATACAGTGATGACAGAGTATCAGACGTCCTACTGATCACGCCTCCATAACCATAAACAATGGTCGATCCATTGTGTTTATGGTATTGGAGTCTGATCATAGGAACGTCTGCTCTGTCCACTTCACCTGTATCATATACAGCGTCTGAGAAAGATGCGCGCTGCCCCCGCCCGGCCGTGAGCGCTGTCTCGGTGCTGCGTTGTACAGAAGGCTGCTGGGTTTACGGGAATGTCGTTTCATATAAATATATGCTGGGCCCCTCAGGTCTGCTGTGACTTGTAGGGCTGCTGTGGTGCTGCTTGTAGCCAGAGCTGCTAGGCTGGGGGCCGTTAAGCCATTTGGTGCCCCTTAAGGTGGGTTTAACACTTGTAATTGTTGTTTCATCAACTGCCGATTCTACTTTTTTGATAGATTTTTTTGTCGACATCGGATCCGCCATGTAGGGAGATGTAACCTTATTTTTTGGTGTTCTTGTCATCCCGATATCGAATGAAAATACATTCAGAATTACTACGACCGATAAAAATATACCAACATGTTTGATAACCTTTTGAACGATTTTTTGTTCGAGATTGAACAAAATGTATCCATCCAAAAAATTGGCCATTCTAGATTTTTGTTCAATCAACCAAAAAATAGTTCGTTCTTCATTGATTGGATGAAAAAATCTACACGTGTAAACCCACCTTTAGAAAAAAGCTGTAATGGGGTCCCCTTTAATGTGGCCCCCCATGCAATTGCTTCAACTGCTTATCAGTAAAAACGGCCCTGGTTATAATAGCCTATAAAAGCCTTATACATTGCAGCTGAGCAAATATTACACTATGGAGGATTATGTATTTCAAATCCTATATCCTAAAGTATACAGTGTATCTGAGCCCATACAGCACCATGCCATGTCCTATATAGTATACAGTGTATGGTATATATAGTATAATGTATAGTATACAGTGAAAATAGTATAATGTCGTATACAGTGTATCTGAGCCCATACAGCACCATGCTGTGTCCTGTCTAGTATATACAGTATAATGTATAGTATACATGTGAAGCATATATAGTATAATGTATAGTATACAGTGTAGTGTATGTATAGTATAATGTATAGTATACGGTGTGTAGTGTATATTTAGTATAATGTATAGTATACAGTGTAGTGTATATATAGTATAATGTTTAGTATACAGTGTAGTGTATATATAGTATAATGTTTAGTATACAGTGTGTAGTGTATATTTAGTAAAATGTATAGTATACGGTGTGTAGTATATCTAGTATAATGTATAGTATACAGTGTGTATTGTATATATAGTATAATGTATAGTATACAGTGTGTAGTGTATATATAGTATAATGTATAGTATACAGTGTGTATTGTGTATATATAGTATAATGTATAGTATACAGTGTGTAGTGTATATATAGTATAATGTATAGTATACGCTGTGTAGTATATATAGTATAATGTATAGTATACAGTGTGTAGTATATATATAGTATAATGTATAGTATACAGTGTGTATTGTATATATAGTATAATGTATAGTATACGGTGTGAAGCAAATATAGAGTAAACGTATAGTATACGGTGTATCAGATCCCATACAGCAGCGTTCGGTCTCCTGCACGGTGACAACACTCAGACAATCACACTGCGCGCACCGTGTACAGGAAAAGCACGCTGGGCTCCTCCCACCCACATGTCCCGCCTCCTCCCACGGACCCTCCTTTATGGGCGGGCTTAGTGAGCAGAGCCCCGCCCACTGCCGTGCTGACAGTCTGGCGGAGGTAAATCAGTAGAGAGGAGTGCGCGCTGCGCTGGGAAGTTGTTCGGAGCGCAGACACATCCCGGTACCCGGACACCCGCTCCTCGTATCGCACAGCTCGGGGGACATTGGGGCGCGTGGCCGCCAGAAGACGGACTTTCCCGGGTGATGCTTTCCAGCTGCCGGGCGATGAGGCAGCAGAGAGGATGATCGGACTCTGGCCAGACTCAGCCCGACACAGCCGACCCGCCCAACAGAGCAGACAAGGTGAGAGCCCCACTTCTGTCCGACCGCCCTGGACACAGCAACCAGCAACAGGGTGGCCTGTCCCTCCCACTCTCTGCCCCGTCATTGCCATCCTCGGCTTCCAGCCTGGCAGGAGTGGGGGAAGGGGGTGCGTGGAATTGGAGATTAGTACACAGTCAGTGGGTGGCCTCTGGTGGCACTTGTCCAAGTTTGGTGCGGATATATATATCTGGGGTCATCTATATCCCACAACCTGCAAAGACCCCCGGAGTTTATATACCCAGCCCGACACTTTTATCAGTGTATAGCGCCAACATATGATGCAGCGCTTTACTGAGTCCAGAGTTGAGTTGGCTGTCTTGCACAAGAGCTTACAATCTGATGCCACGGTGTATTGAAGGAGCCATGTGATGCTGTCCTACTTGTGATCTGTGACGATCAGGAGGATGATTGTCAGACATGGACGATCAGGAGGATGATTGTCAGACATGAATGATCAGGGATGGTTGGATAATAAAGATCCTGCGTGTCCCTGACACTTTAACGCGACCTGCAATTTACATCGGCGTCAGGCGGCGTTAATAATTAGCGAAAGCCGCGGCGCTCACTAGGGCAGCCCGAGTTTCACATCTGGACCTTCAGACCAGGCCAGCGGGCATGGTCCTGAGACTTGTTGGGATGACGCGCCCGCTCGCTCTCCTTACCAGCGACTTGTGAGCCGGATGTTGTGTTAGGGATCATGTGTAAATCCTTCCCTAGTCATTGGATAATATGACATCCATTGTAACCCCGACGTTACTGGAACGGATGAGTTCAGTCTCCTGGCTCCTTAGTTGGCATCGGTGGGTCAGTGGATGGCAGAGGGCACGGTAATTAGAGGAACAATGTAGCGAATGATTAAAGTCGGCCATAGATGCTTTGATCCGTGGCTGATTTAGTGGCAAAATGACTGCTGTGCAGCAAACGGACAGGCGAAAGTTGCTTGTGGATCAAAACCGCCTACCTGGAGCGACCGATCCAGGGCGCTCCATAGATCGATCGGCAATGTCAGACTTTTCTTTGGTCAATCACATTACTTTGGATGTGGACCAGCGTCCCTATCCAAAGTATATGCTGGCACACAAAGGGTGTGCGGTGATTCTCAGAATGTGGTCGATCAGCCGCGTATCTCACAGTCTATATCCAGCTTTATACACACTGACAAGTCTGGGTTTCTGCTTCATATTATATCCGCAGATGATGGTTGTATTCCCGATTTGCACTTCGATATCGATTTCTACAGGTTTTGCATGAGGCTTCGCCTGTCTGCAGCTGTCCATCAGGTTTATTGTACACCACTGGATGTGCTTACCGCCAAGGCAGCAGCAGCCGTTTATTTATAAAGCGCCAACATAAAGTGTAGTGCTGTACACAATAAGGTGGGGAAGCTGGCCTATATAATGAGTGTGAGGCCAGGCGGAGGAGGCGACGCATGACATTTCTTTTTGTAGGTGATCCTATTTAGGTTTGTACACACGGTTATTTTAGGCTAACGTGTTTCCCTCACTACAGAAGGGGA
>CM070035.1:137735736-137758271 GCA_036250615.1 Ptychadena robeensis
CCGGGTCCTCCCTGATAGAATACATAGTGATTGGAAGGTACATATCACTGCTATGTAGCGTCAGGTCCTCCCTGATAGAATACATAGAGATTGGAAGGTACATATCACTGCTATGTAGTGCTGGGTCCTCCCTGATAGAATACATAGTGATTGGAAGGTACATATCACTGCTATGTAGTGCTGGGTCCTCCCTGATAGAATACATAGAGATTGGAAGCTCCTTATATTACATGGTTTTGGTAGAACAAAATTTGATTGTACAGAAATTGTATGGAAAGATTGTAAGGTGTATGTATGTAATCTCTATGTATTCTATCAGGGAGAACCCGGCAGTACACAGTTGTTGGTAGAACTAATGGAAATTGTATGGATCGATCTTAAGGTGTATGGGGGGGCTTTAATGGTTTAGAAAGTCCCTCATATTACATGATTTTGGTAAAACAAAAGGAGATCTAAAGGAAATCTGACAGAGAAATCTAAAGGTGTATGGGGACCCTTATTCCGCATAGATTCTGTGAGTCACGTTGTGTAAGCCTGTGAGTGTGTAGAAGACACTTGTATGTATGAAGGCTGCCCTGCTGCTTGCTGTCCGTGTGTAACAGGTGGGGTCCTGCGTCCGAGGGTCCTATGTAGTGTCGGAGTCCTATGTAGAGGAAACTGGGTTGTATATAGGATCTGGATCACATACTTAGAATTCTCTCTTTGAGATGTAAATAAATAAGGATATAATATACAAAGAGTGAGAAACCACCAACAATAGGCTGATGTGTCCCCCTAGGACGGGACGTGGACAGCTGTGGTATATACTCCTTGCGTTCCCATACTTGTCAGATATCTGCCGCCCTCCACCTTGCGTCCGCAGATGTTTTCAATGGGCGTGTTGTAGACACTCCCAGTAGTCATATCTGAGGGAACAGCAAACTCTAATGAGACCTTAGACTACTGATAACATGCTCATGGTGGCCACCCTGCCCAGTTGTTGTCCTTGGACTAGAGCAGCTGATGGAAGGGTAATCGGGGGGTTAATATCTAATAAGAACTCTGACTTTTACATTAGTATTGGTTCTGCTCCCCAAACCCAATATTGTATTGTCTTCTGGCTGCCAAGCACTCTGAACTTCTATGAGGAATCGAGGGAGGGAGGGGGGGGGGGGGGCGCAACTAAACTAAACATGGTCATACCTTGTCCCCTGAAAATAAACCCTAGCAGGTCTTATTCATGTCTGAGATTAGTATACAGTCAGTGGGTGGCCTCTGGTGGCACTTGTCCAAGTTTGGTGCGGATATATATCTAGGGTCATATCCCACAACCTGCAAGGACCCCGGAGGTTATGTACCCAGCC
Organism: Ptychadena robeensis; assembly: GCA_036250615.1. Classification (NCBI taxonomy): domain Eukaryota; kingdom Metazoa; phylum Chordata; class Amphibia; order Anura; family Ptychadenidae; genus Ptychadena; species Ptychadena robeensis. The sequence continues at coordinate 137,737,080 of CM070035.1, forward strand.
CAACACTTTTATCAGTATATAGTGCCAACATATGATGCAGTGCTTCAAGAGTCTTGCACAAGAGCTTACAATCTAGTGCCCAACCTGTGGTCCTTTGGGTGTTGGTTGGTGGCCCCCAAAACCTTTTAATGCATATGGCATGGGAACTCACCTGTTCACCGATCCTTCGACATGTCCTTGCCTGGGAACTTCTTGTGGTAGTAAGAGGAGGAGAGGTACTCGTTGAGTGCGCTAATTGGCATACGTGAAAGCTAATGAATGACCCAGACAGCACCTGAGGGCCTATGCTTCTACTAGACTACTTTGATAATATCTATGAGGCACATAACCTTTGTTGTATATGGGGCATTCCATTTATAACCATGTGTAATGGTCACACACTGACCCGGCTTTCCTAATCAACTTTGGCAGTCCTACATGATTTGTGCGGCCCTTTAGTGATGCCGAGGGCCCTTCATATCACCTCAGTTGCCCATCACTGATCGAATGCCCCCACCACAGTGTAAGGTTGTGTATTGAGAGGAAGCCAGGAGGATTGTCAGACATGAATGATCGGTGATGGTTGGGTGGATAATAAAGATCCTGCGTGTCCCTGACACTTTTAACTTGACCTGCCATTTACATCGGCATCAGAGGTGGCGTTAATAATTAGCGAAAGCCGCGGTGCTCACATCTGCTATGCTTCGTCAGGGCTGCCCAAGTTTCACATCTGGACCTTCATATCAGACCAGGTCAGCGTCCTGAGACTTGTTGGGATAACGCGCCTGCTCGCTCTCCTTACCAGTGACTTGTGAGCCGGATGTTATGTTATGCTGGCCATACACTCTGAGATTAAAATTAAGATCCATTAAAACCGACCAATGAAAGCATTTTATCGGCCTGAAATCCGCACATGTCCACATGGTACAGCCAATAAAATACAATCAAAATTGCCGTTTTTTTACGATCATAATTTATTGAACTTAATTTTAATTGGTCTGGGAACATCGGGAAACCTCATACTGTTTTCATAGTGTTTACCGACCAATTACTGCCGAGGCTTCCCCTTTAAAAAAAATAAAAATACATCACAATGGGCAATATAAACGGCGATTAATTTCGATGACATTTTCTTAAAAAAATAAAATAAATAAATACGATCCTAAATTGGATTTTCAATGTGGTAGCTTTTTTGCCGAATATTACGATCCAAACCGATACCGCCGTCGGGATACATTGGTCTGTTTTAATGGATCGTAATTTTAATCTCGGAGTGTATGGCCAGCTTTAGGGATCATGTGGATAGTGGACCTAGTCATTGGATAATATAACATCCATTGTAACCCCAACAATAGAAGATACTCCGAATGTAAGCCCTGCTCCAAAAATCTATCCTAGTTACAGCCCTTAATAGTTTAAATAGTGTCCAGGCAACTATAGATGAAAAAAAGCTCAATCAATTGGGATTAGAATGCAGCAGGACAGATAGACACTTAGATGCCAATGAGATGCCAACATTCTGACAATGCCATTCAAATACATGCAGATTGTATTCAGACTGAAACTGAGCCAATCAAGTACAATAGCTCTTGTGTTTCATTGTCCAACTTTCTATCTGAATACAATGTCCATGATAATGGCAACATTTTAGATTAGAAACGGTTGTGGTGTGAACCAACCCTTATTTTTTGGGGGAGGGATAGGCTACACCATGTCATAGATATTTAGAAAGGCTATTTAGAATACAGGAAGATGTTCTCCTGTGTGTCCAATTACCGTATATACTCAAAAATGTGCTGAAAAAGCCCTCCTTGGCTTATACTTGAGTCAGTCAGGGTGCCACTTGCCTGTCCTGGGTGTTCACTGGTCTTCCTGCAGGCATCAGCAGCCTCTGTGAATGATCCAATGTGTTTCCGAGATCGGCTCATTAAAATGTAACAAACGAAACCACACTGCCATCTAGTGGACACCTTATTATTTTTTACTGGAGAAGGTGGATTTTCAATTGAAAACTTCACTACTTGGGATTGTTTTTTAATGGAAACTTATTTTCATGTTTGAATCGTAAGGTGCCTTGAAAACCCATCTTGTAATAACAAAAAACCTGTTTATTGAGGTCGTGGCACTAAGATTCACCTGTTTGATTCATTCCTAGGGGCGATGGTGCTTTTCTATATATTTTCTCATTTAGAAAACTCCTATCTGACTTTCTGCAATCCTAACCTCAGCTTATACTCGAGTCAATACGCTTTTCCAGTTTTTGTAGATCAAATGAGGTACCGGCTTACATTTGGATCGGCTTACTCAAGTATATAAGGTATATCAATTACGCATAATTGCTATTGTACAGCAGGGGTGCCCAACACATGATACCCTACCGTTTTCTTACCACAAGGCCAAACCTTCATGCTTTACCATCTTTAATGTTGGTAGATAACTTAGTCATTTTAAAAGTAGCTCACAAGCCCAAAAAAGTTGGGCACCCCTGTTGTACAGAATGTTTGAACCCTGTAGTGAGGATATCGTGTACCTGCCATGTAGATACACCCTGCAGGTATTTGGTCTGGAATGTCATTGCAGGAGTGACTTGCATTCATGTCCCCTTCACTGTCTGACCTACAAAACCTGCCCTATTCCTCTTCTCATCCATTTGTCTGGCACGTATCGGTGACAGGTTGTGGAATGTCAACAGAAGAGTGTTCGGATGTTTTATTGCCATTCGTTTACTGGATAAATAATATATATATATATGTGTGTGTCTATATGTAGTTGGCACTACAGGAGGACATATTTTCTGTGATAAAATGGTACTTCCGTGGTCTGGATACAGATTTGCTTTCACTGTTCACATGTATAACATTTAAATAAAATATTTCCATAACACAGTTCATGCAAAAAAAGCAAAATGATTCAGAGGAAAATCATAGACTTAAAAAAGTATATAAGTATAGACTGGCACGTCATTCCCCATAGGGGATTGTAGGAGGCGGCTGCACTGCGCGGTTTTCCCCGTGGTCTACGTGCTGGTAAACCGTGCAGTTTTCCGCAGTGTAGACGAAGCCTAACTTTATTTACTGGTAAGTGATACTTTCCCATTCACTTGAATGAGAGGTGTCGGCAGTGTAAACAAACCCTAATATATGAAAGGACTATATATGGGTCCATACCCGTGCAATCGATATGAACCTCTGAACACTGCGCCCAAGCTTCCTTGATTGAACAGAGAATCGAGGTGCAGCACTTTTGCGCATTCAATCCTGTTAGATACTTTGGATGAGGATCCCCATCCAAAGTTACTGCAATCAAACACAATTGAACAGGGATTTACCAACATGTTAAATCAATTAAAGAATCAATAGAAAATCGAGCCATGTATGCCAAGCTTAAGGGGTTCACAATACAAACCGTGATTTGACTTCCCTATACTTGTTAATACAATGCTTAATAACTGTGTCCTCTTCTCCATTGTGTTGTATGTTTTGGCCAATACAAAGTCCAGAAAATGTCACAAAAACAGATTGAGCTTGAGATATTCTTCTGCCTTTTTTATGCAAATTCATATATATAATGTCATGTTCCATAACTATGACTGTAATTTATATGATGCCCATAAATAAGACAGGAGAATGTTACTGGCTTGTAAACCTACATACAGCTTTATTATCATCCTATTCAGGTATATATGTTATTCAAAGACTCCTATTAAAGTTCTTTTGGATAGTGATGAGCCTTGTTAACCAACAATTTCAGCTGCCATGTTATAAATGTTACACGTCATCTCATCCCTCTGCGCATATTTCCATAATGTCCTATGTCCACCTAAGTGTATTTTCTACAATATATTGTCATACATTGCTCATTATCCATAATCCATCTTCAGAACTTACGTTACTATACTAGTTGATCGCTCCAGGTGGGCGCCTCCATTTTGTGGACCGCAAACGAGCGTGCACGACATTCTTTCATCCACAAAGTCAACTGCGGATGGACACATGTATGGGGGCCCTAACTCTTATGACAATTACGACTTCAACCAGTTCCAGGCCATCAGTTGGCATCCACCAAGTCCTTTGCTTATTTGTAGAATCCACACATTGCATTGCTCATGGTTTGCCTGTAAAATAATCTTTTACTGATCATCCACTTCGTGAGCGTATACCAAAAATAACTGCATACAGTTTCCTTTCTAAAAGTTATCACATGTCCTACTGTGTCATGGCTCATTGACTCATTTTGCGTACATTGTAATAGGCCAATTGTTAAAACCAATTTGCTGGATACTTGGATGGGATGATGTAGACAATAACAATAGTCCCTATAGGAAGCTTGCCCAATAAAGGGTTAACATACTATTGACTGTCTAGGAAGTGGATAGTTGGCCTATGGCACACAGCCCCATGACTAGTATAGACAATGGCCATGTGACTTTGACAGATAACATCAGCAGGTTTTCCTCCAATCATGTCCAATCATTTTTTTTAGTTGGGAAAGATGTCAAGTATGCTCCTGGATAAGTTTATTGTTTTAATTTTTTTCTGGGGGGGGGGGGAGGTATTTAGAGAAGTTGATCATGTGAAGATATCTGGGGTGGAGATGCTTTCTCCTTTGAGACATTCATTTAGATGAAAAACCTGTATACGGAGTTCTGTAGCTCATTTTCATAACTGACTGAATAAGGGTCCCCATACGCCGTCAGATTTCTCTGTCAGATTTCCTTTAGATCTCCTTTTGTTTTACCCCTTAACCATGTATTATGAGGGACTTTCTATACAATCAATTCTACCTGTGTTTGATTGCAGAGGACCCGGCAGTACATAGTTGTTGGTATCAGCTGTGTGGTTGGGTGCACCTAAAATGTTTCTACTTTATAAAGAAGATCAAAAATAAATGTAAAGACTCGGCGTATGGTTGCCCTTTTAATATGTGGTCTAATCTTGGGAAAGTTTTTATTTTCTCATGGTGGATTCCCTGGTCTTTCCTATTGACGTTTGCTGACGTTGGTTGTCAGCCCACCATTCTGGGAGGTGTGAACAGCTGGGATATTTCTGAAATCTGAGTGACACTTGAGAAGGGTCTACTCGGCTGAGAGAATCCGGGGTAACGGGTTGTGGTGTCGGCTTTGAGTTTCTCTGTTAATCTTGGTGACTACAACATAACAAGTGCAGCCTGACCGTGTGACTTTTCTGGCAACCAGTCAACTTAAATATCATTCTGCTAACCACAAACAGAAGTGTGGCAAGACATTGGCTAATTCCTTGTGCCTTTTATAACTGGAAGATGGTATGTCACGTCTAGCTGTGGGAAGAGTTAATTAGTGAACTAAAAACACAGCATCAATTAATTCAGCCCTAGTTTATTTTCTTTATACAAAAGAGTTGCACTACTTAAGGCCCCCATACACTCCCCGATTTTCCGTCCGATCGATTAAAAACAATCGATTTTTTTTGCATCGGTCTTCCAAAAATCGGTCAATGCCCACATGGTTTGACCGAGTAATTTCAATCGAACTTTTGGGAATAATTGGTCGGACTGTGATCGGACATGTTGGAAAATTTTTCTCGATCGAATCTAAATTGTATTCAATTGGCTACTATTTCTTATGACCCAACCAATTTAGGTCCGATCTAACTAATTATAATACTTTTACTTCCTGTTTCAAACATTGTGGTGTGTGTAGAATCATCTGCCAGGTTGTGCTAGGATGTATATATGTTTTAACATTCTCCTGTATTCCTCCTTATCCACCCCCAGATTTTTTTCACAAAAATTCTAAATAAGCCCCCGACCCCCAGAACAGACACCCACAGATACCTGGCCCTGGCCAAAACTCCCATTCGGGTGGTACCAGGGTGGATTTGATTTAAATCAAACCGATTTAAATCACTAGTCTGTAAGGCTTGATTTAAATCAAACTGATTTAAATCAATAATTCTTGCCGGTATAACTTTAAAATGCGAGTAGGTGAAGATTTTTAGAACAATAACTTTTCATATTAGTTTATTTTTATCCCCAGTTTAGGTTAATCAATCATATTTGGAGAACTTTTCTGTTGCACTTAGTTTTGAGAACTGAGAAAGTAAACCAAGCATCTGTGATAATATCTTGTAGCAGAGAAACTGCCCAATAATCTTACAGAAACAGGCAGAGGGTGAGGATGGCATAAGCACATCACCCAAAATCTACCTTGAATAGACATGGTTGAGGGGACACAAAAGCAGATTTGGCTTATGAAATGACATATCGTACCCCCTGAAGAAGTCTTCAATGAAACGCACGTTGGGGTGAAATTTGCGCCATTTGGACTATTTGAATTGTCTCACAGCACCTGTACAGATGTGTACGTCCGCAACATTGCGCATTGTTTCTGATTGATATGATTGTCATTACTTCATTTTTTGCACTGTGTATAATAAATATATTGCTTTTACATATTGAGTGGCCAGTCCCCTCGCCATTGTCTATTCCAGGGGAAATTTTGGGTGATGTGTTTATGCCATCATCCACTTCTGTCTATTGTTTTTGGGATGTTTTTAATTAAATTTATTTACCAAAACATTTAAACATATACAGCCTTATTCTACATAAACTAATCTTTATTTCATCATGGAATAACCTTGGGATGGTAATGTTTTTTTCCTCAAAAAGCATTTTATTTTTTAAAAAAATCAATATAAATCAAAAAAATCCGATTTAAATCAAAAAAATCTGAATTAAATCAAAAAAATCTGAATTAAATCAAAAAAATCCAATTTTTTTTTTCAAAAAATCATCGATTTTTATCCACCCTGGGTGGTACAATTTTGTGCCTCAAGCTGCTGATCCCGGCCATAACCCTTCCACTTCCGATCAAACATAAAATCGGCCGATGGAAAATGTTCGATCGAAGTAGGTAAAATCGGACAATAATTGGTTGCTTTATTTGGGGGTATAATAAAATACAGTCCGATCGATCAAAGATCCTCGTATCGGAAAACATCGATTGTTTTTAATCGATCGGACGGAAAATCGGGGTGTGTATGGGGGCCTTTAGTGTCATAAGGCCAACATCCCAAATGAATATATTAGAGAAACAAAGGGGAGATAAGACCAAACTGTCTCTTCTCCTCTCATTGGATTCCCCCTGGGAGGACCCCAGGGGCAAGGGAACTTTAACGGCCAATGGTGTATAAAGCGTATGAATGGTTTATCAAAGCAAATCATAAAGTTTAATGAACATAGCAAATGATTAAAAACAAGAACAATTCCCAGGCTGGTTGATGTTACAGTATAAATGGCAGTTCTGAATGGTGTATCAAGAGATGCATATTTACAAAACAAAAAAATACAGGATGGTCATAAGCATAATGTTATTGAATAAAGTTCCTGAATCAATCAGGATTGACCCCAACGCGCGTTTTGTGTTAACTTCATCTGGGGGAATATCTTTATCCAAATTAACAGCAGATAACATGCAATAGCACCAACTAGGGATAAACAAGAGACAGCAGAGGAGCTAATCAGTATCCAGAAACCAACAAAATTAGGTATATTTATTGGGGTCCAGGAATATTACTTACACGGATATGTAAAACTCAATGCCTGTGGAGAAGGAGGAAGACGGCCAATCCCCTAACCCGATGCAACTGTGGGGCTAAGAACGGGAGGCCAAAAAAACCAACGCCTGGCAGCAAACGCAAGCAAGCCCAGCAGAACCTGCATAATAGGAGTATGCCAGTCTGTATTAGTGTGTCATGATAAGGTGACAGATAATAAATTGAGGGGGGGACCCATAGACGGTAATGCTAGCCATACACAGCCAGAGCCGGAGCGATATCGTCCTCCGCTTATCCGCTCGGCGGCTACGTGATGCGTCATCATTTAGCTCGCATTGCATCTGGGGCCCCACAATCGGCCAGCACCCTTTGTGTGCCGGCCTAAGCAGCGATGGAGACGCTCGTCTCATTGCTGCTGTGGCCATCGGCTTCCATCGGCTTCGGCCGCGAGAGATTTTCAACATCTCGGATCTCTGGCGGCCGTGTAAGTGGGGCGACAGGGACTGTCGCCCCATGTGGGGGACATGCCGATAACGGCGGATTTTAACCTGACGGCGAGAGGCGCACGCCGTCGGCCAGATAAAATCGGCGTTTAGGCATGTGTATGGCGGCATAAGTCCGAATAGTAGTGATAAAAAGTGATAGGGGAATCCAGGTGAATACAGATAGGGAGTGTAACAGATGTTAGAATCATGAGGAAAAGAATCCTGATCGTGAGGAAAAAGTTATTTCTTTACCCCTCCCGGTAACATCATAGTTTATCTCCATCAGATACTTGAACGAGCTTTTAAAGGACTATTTTTAACCTCCTAGGCGGTTGAGACGAACACTGTTTGTTCGCATGGGGTTCACCCCATCGCAGGGGAAATGGGGCATGGGGTGTAGCCCATACCCACGAAAGCTGGGGGGTTCGGGCGAGGACCTCCATGGTAATGTAGGAGCACGCACTTTTTCGCCACACAGCGGTGTATTGAAGGGGCAGGGGGGGGGGGGGAGGAGAAAATGGCAGGCGGTGTACTTTGTACACTGCCGCGATGGCTCGCACCGCGCAGTTTTTATGGGTGGTGCGCTAGGGAGGTAAATAAAATCTCCCAAAAACAATTGTGCTTTTATGTCGATTGAACTGAAAAATCAAACTGTGCATCCTCGCCTTAAAGCTGACCTACCACCTCCGATTCTGCCTTCTATTATCGGCACCATAAAAAGAAAAAACGTACCCAGTTCATCTTTAAAAATTCCGCAACACTCTACCACCCCTGTGACGTGCCACCATGGGCATCTGAATTGGGTGACGCGGGTTGTTAACCGATTCAGATGGGTATAGGTGGATGGAGTGAGACCGGAATAGTCTTGCTCCTCCATCTTGAGGCCTGGAGGACCGGACATTTTTTCTGGATGAAGACCCCATGTAGGTGGGTAATGTGTGTGTGTGTTTTTTTGTTTTTGTTTTTTAGTGTGTTTAAATCCACTTTAAGTTGGGTTGCTATATTGACCACTCTAGGTTATGTCTGCTGGATATTCCGGTTCTCCAATGAGACCTAAAACCCAACAAAGAAGAGCGGGCAACAGACATGGAACCTTGCACCTCCTTCCATCCCCAGTGCATGTGCCAAAGAAAGATATAGATATTTGCTGCAGGCTATAGCTAATGCCAATTTAAAGACTAAAATGGCAGACATCTAATATATAATTTACCCTGTATATCTACTTTTTAATTATTCATAGCAATTAGTACAAAGTCTGCCTCATTTACTAAGGAATATATGCATATAGCAGCATATTATTTGTATACAACCAAGTATGTCTCCTGATGGTAGGATTAAGTTTAATCTTTAATACAGTGGTTCACAAACTTACCTTGCAGGGCCCCCTTTTTCATTTAGGAACATTATCGAGCCCCCTCCCCATTTAAATACAGGTTAAGAAGGAGGGCCCCCACCCCCCTGGAATACCTTCACGCCCCCCACTTTGGGAACTACTGCTTTAATGCTTACAGGCATCAGGATATAGCCGAGGTGGGCAAACTTTTTGACTGGTGGGCTACTAGGGCACGCAGGGCAGAGATGGCACATTCAAAACAGTGTCATTTTGTGCCTGTACAAAGGCATGTCATAGCCTACATCAGCGAGGCTCTGCATTGGTATTGGTGCAAGCTATAATATGCTGGTCATGCCGGCAATAACACATCATTGTAAAACATTTTCCAATCCAAGTCAAAAAGACATGTTAAAGCCATTGTCGCTCTTCACGTGTCCTATCACAACACTAAAATGGCGCACCCGCAGGCATCATGGATGTGACGCCCTGCTATATCCATAATTCCCAGTGTAGACAAGGCCTAAGCAAATGTTGGCAAAAATAAATACATGTGGCCATTTCCCTTCAATATTACCTCAGCGAGGCTCTGATACTGTGCTCTCCAGGGGCACATCTCCCAACATCGTCATGATAATGTGTATGCAGCATGCACGCTACCGCAGGGTGCGCATTCCCATGGTGACGTCAGGAGATGCATCCACGGAGATAACAATATCGGAGCCTCTTGGATGATGAGAGGTTGCTCCTTCTTCTAAATGGGTGGATACTTACCTGCCCATTCCGAAGAATCTGAAGAGTCTTGCGACATTGCAGTGCACCCTTAGGTCCCTACTTTCTCCTCCTGCAAGGGCCATATAAAGCAGGTGAATGGGCCACAAATGGCCCAGGGTTAAGACATGCTTTACCATATATACAAAATTTAAAATCCCTTGCACTTACCACTTCCATTACTCCACCATTAAATCATTCACTAAATAGGCTGGTACCATAGGGGGACTTCTATCAGGCGCATCCCAGCCCTTGTCACATAAATCCTGATAAATATAAATTACCCCACACGTTGTAAACTTGAATCCTTTATTTAAATCGCATCAACATCCATGGGCACAAGTAGCTCCTCACCCAGATGGTTTAATCATCTGAGAATGAGTCCCCTGGGTAAAACGCAAATGCAGACGAGGGTTCATATTTATCAGGATTTATACACTATTTTGTGTTGCTATAATAGGCTCTCTTTTGCCTAATATACAAATGTTAATTGTTTAATTGTTTTCTGTCTATATAACCGCAGTTATTTTTGGCTTTGCACATCCCATATAGCAATAAAACGTAATCAATGGCGTGTAGCTATTTTAAGACTATAAAAGCCTTGATGTAGAGGATCATTGCACAGCAGCCACTAACCAGACTCTCAAGCTCCTGAAACTGATGCTTCATATAGAGATGCCAATGATGAATGCCCAAAGTTGGATTCCTATCACATCACAGGGCACAAATTATTATAATGTGGGTTTATGACTTCAGAAGGCTGTGTCAACATGCTTGAATTTTGCATTCTTCCTACAACCATCTTGAAGTTGGTCAGATGACCATCAAACTGAACTCCGAGTTCTTACTTTTTGCCTCGGCAGTTATGCTAGTCCTGTGCACATCTCCAGCCTTGAGCAGTCATGAGCAGACTACAATCCACGCACCATACCTGGCCGATTTAGATTTTTAATCTGGCCTCTCAAACCTTTGTTATGTTTATGTCTAATTTACATTAGTTTACACAATCGCATACCTGTCATCTTTGCTGGCCGCGAATAAGGAAAGTGACGTCCCTTCCAGTATGTCGATCCGGTTCTTCCGCGTTCCAAATACCGGGTATCAGGAGATTTAAGTCCCTTCCCTCCTAGTTCGTACCTGCATAACTATGGTGAGAGCGGGTGTTACTCTCCCTAGTAATGTCCCACCCCGCACATAATCTTCACAAGTGGGTGGGAACTTAGAAGGGAGAGTAATGCCCCCTCCCTCCTAAGTTAACCTGATTTCAAAATCCCCAGAAAAATCTGGGATTTATTGAAATCGGGATTTGACTGATAAAGACACATAAAAATGGGACTTTCCCAGTCAAAATAGGAGGGTGGACAGGTATGCAAACACTCTAGCCATCGGCTCTTGTTCCGGACCCAAATTTTATTTCCTATTGTGGCATACGAGTCAAAAAATTTGCCCACCCAGTGGTTTCCTATATATATATATATATATATATATATATATATATATATATATATATATATATATATATATATATATATATAAATAAATAAATATAAAATATATAATTTTTATTTTTTTTGTGGTTAGGGTTTTGGGAAGAACCTTGTTGTCTTCCCTTACAATGCATCACACGAACGAGCTGTAGGCAATCCAAGGGAGGAGGTAAGTAAATCTGCTAATTATATACATACCTAAGATTAAATAAGTATGTGTGTATCAATTTCTACCGCAGGGTAAAGTTTATTTTTGCACTTGATGAACTTTCATTCTGAATGATCTCTGAAGGGTTTCCAACTTGGACCATCACCACATGTAGTGAACAGCATTTTTTGCATATTCCTGGTAAATTAGGACCACCTTGGACTTCCTTGTTTGATGAGCTAGTATAAGGTTCATACGTTGCATTCAATATGTGAGCATGTAGGGCCATCATTGTAATGATTTCTCAATGGTAAAGTGTTTTGTTTTTGAGGCTTTTCTGAACACTTTTAGTTAAATCAACTTGCGTATGTCTGCTGGCTCCATAGTTGATGGTCTTATGTCACTTTTTCCTCCGAAAGAAACTGCTGGAAGTAGCTGCTGGCTCTGACTAGAAGGTTTCATTAGTAGGATGTTTGGCAATAATGAATGATGTCTCTCCGGGAGTCTTCTCTGGGGAGTGAGCGAGTCTCTCATCTGGAACTTAGAATTGATGTTTATAGCATGGCGCTCACACAACAAGCCATCATCTGCTGGCTTCACACACCAATATTTACCTGTACTAATTTTGTCATGTATAATAATTACAGTCGGTTCTTTAATCCAGTTTTCAGCCTGGTGTCTGAGTAAAAGGCTTGTAAGGCCCCAAGCAAATCTTTCCCGTTCTTTGTTCCTCGGGTGTTTTCATTGCTTATGGTTCATTGCAGTGTTGTGCCAGACTAGCCTTGGCTGACCCTGGGGAGGTGACTAATAGACATGGGGCCCCTCCTTGGAAACAGGCTTATGTCTAATTCACCTGTCATGAAAGTTTCTCCCTGATTTAAAAAAATCTTTTACCTGGGATTGTTTTTTAAAGATGGATTATTTAGTCTATGACTTAATCATATTTCAATTATTTCAGGTTAGATATGATTTTATGAAAATGTTTGTATAAAAAGTAATTTAGATTTTAGAGCATTAAATCTGGAACAAGCAAAGTGTAATATTCTAACACGTGACATCAAATGTCAAAAGACATATCTGTGCAGTTTCTTAACCTTCTTGGTGTTATTCCTGAGTGTGATTTGGGGGGTAAATTTCTAATGCAAAGAGCAGTAAACCTGAGCCACATTTGAGGCAGATTTCTGGTTCCCTGCGGTGTCCTCCAGTGACACCGGCTGGGAAACGCTTCTTATAGAGGACAGTCTGGGACACCTGTGCCTGTCCGAAATACAGACTTTAGGTGGGGATAGACATAAGTATTCCAAGTCCTTATGGCCCCGGCATCATCGGTGATTGATTGATTGATGGTGTTGTTGATGTTCGGGCGGCACAAAATCCATTTAAATTCACACTTTGTGCCAGAATCGGGCCTTGGGCCAGAGTTCAACACTCCCACATTATTTTTTTCTGATCTCCATAACATTGGGAAGCTGTTCTTCCCTTTTTTTTTTTTTCTTTTTTTTTCTTTTTTGTAGTGAAGAAAAATCTCTGTATAACCTTACCTAAAAGGAAACAAATGCACTCACCCCTGTAGAGACATAAGCTGCAATTTTAAATACTTTTATAGTTCTACTTTTAACGTAATAATTGAAGTTGCTTATCTACTCCACATTTTGTGTCAATCTACAAAATTAGTAATTACTTTCTATTCTTGCCTACTAAAAGTTCAATGTTTTTTTTTGTTTTTAGAAGGACAATGCCATTAAGTATGGTAAGAATCCTGATGTCATTTAGTCACAAGGAATTTTAGGGCGAGGCCCCTTAACGAATTTGCTATGCTGATGGTGGGTTGGATGTATCTTTTTTTTTATTTTTTTTTTTATTAATATGTTTTCCCTTTTCAGCACCCATAAAAGTTGGGGTTTGGTGGTTAACTCTTGTCAAGTCTAATAATAGAGACCTATTTATAGTGATTGAAATTCTCACATAGTTGCATGTGTTTTCTGTCCGTATTAGCCGCAGTTTCCCCAAGTTTTGTATTTTTGTTTAGTCCATTGCTGTAAAAAAAGACCATGGCAAAACAGCATTCCATCCACGTCCATTGATTTAAATGGATGTGGCTGTGCGCTTGGGACGCAGATTGCTGTGCATGTGACCCTCCGTTTTAGAGGAGCTGTTTTTGAACCTATATGAAACAAATTCTATTTGCGGTTATTAATATTGTTAAAGACTTGTATATCAAAATTTACTAAAGTAATAATATTTCATAAGGTTTCTTTCATTTGGGTTGGTGTACAAGTTGCTTCCTTTTAAATTCCAGGCATAATTTGGCTTACCTCCAGCATCGAGCTGCATTGTGTTGGGGATTAGTGTGTATTACATTTTGGATATGCCCCCTGTGTTTTGTGTTCTGGTCAGAGACTCTTTATATATCTTTGGTGGAGTCAAAGATTGAGACTGTAGGATACAAAAAATGGGGTGTGGAATAGGGCTGGACAATAATTCAATATCAATATATATCGTGATATAATTGTATATCGAAATGTTGGAAATGTATATCGAGATATCGGAAATATGTTTACAAATTGTATCATTTGTCACTGGATGACGTTCAGTCAGGGGCGGTCCTAGGGAGATAGTCTCCCTGGCCGAGCACTCCCTCTGCAGTGCCCCCCCCCCCAGATCAACCTGCCGTCCCATGCCTCCCCATCAAGATGTGCATGCGCAGTGATCTAGTGACTCCTTCTCTATGCTTTGCTGAAGCTATGCACAGGGAGGCACATCTCCATAGAACAGGGGACCCATCGAGATCAGCCTCCCAGTGTCACCAACGTTCATTCTGCTATGGACAGGGTACACATAGGGGGATATCACCACATACAGGGATATCCATTAAGGGGAGGTGGGTGCATTGACCCCACTGGTGGTATAGACATCCATTGTGTGTCCTCTGCAATTTTTTCCTGAGGCTTTTTAATATTGTCCATATCGATTTTGGAATTATATTGTATCGACCAAAATTAAGAAATATATCGCAATATAAATTCTTGCCATATCGTCCAGCCCTAGTGTGGAACCACTGCACACTGGGTAGGGGATGACGGTGTGGTGGACTAAGCATCCAATACAACCCTCAGTATTTTACATAAGGCTGCTATACACGGGTTGATGCCAAAGAGATGGCTCAGCCTTCGATGAGACAGCAGTGCTGCGCCCCGAGCTCCTTTTGATATCTTGCTCAGTGCAATGACGTCAAGGGGCTCGGGGCACAGTTGTTGCTGCTGTTTAATCCAGCTCCATCCAAAGCAATGGACATTGACTGTGATTTACGGTTATCTCCGCATTAGATATGGGCCAGACAGGGATGGCCGCATTACATATGGGCCAGATGGCCTTGAGCGCACGCTGGGCTCGAATCGGCCATCAATCTAGCCCCTATCTATGCATGCATGGACACCTTTAGACTTCTTGGATGAAGGATCTTACATTTCTATTTCTCACAGAGTAATATAATAATATAATGTATTCATTTAAAAAATGTGTATGTGATTTTTTAAGCTGCACAAGGATCATTGTGCAAAGTCAAATGAATAAAGAAGGCTCCAGCTTGAATATTTTTCAGCAAGTTATTTCCACTTAACCTCAAGTTCCACTGATAATCTTGGTCAATCATTAGCTGTGTTTATCAGGAATCACATGCGCTTAGAGAAAAAAAAGTGAGGTAACTTTTCTTGGAATAAATTTTTTTTAGAATGTTTTATTCTTTAAATCCAGAATTACATTTTCTTTACTTGAATATGTGCAATTGAAATATGTATTATAATATGTATAGAGTACAAAGGGGAAGAAAAGAAATTTGAAGCCATTGGGGCTGTCACAGGGCAAAGGAGAGTAAGCATTCTTCCCCGTAGGCAGTATTAATATTTCTTGATGTGTTGACCCTTTGTGGTCTCTCCATCCTGGAATGTAAGATTAAACTTCTCAGGAAAAAGAAATGATAAAGCACAGGAAATCATTTAAATGTTTTTTTTTTTTATTCTCTGTGAAGGAAAACGCTTGTCTATACAAGGTTTCATTCTTTGTTCCTGTGCTCTGTGTCCTTGAGAAGTTTCAAGTTTGTGTCCCTACCGATGTTTGTTTGGTCATCTTCTAACTTTGACTCCATCCTGACCTTCCTCTTGCTGTATATAATAATGGCCCTGTTGTTAAATTGTTGCTCGATGTTTCTCTTGCCTGAGGACGGGCTACATATTTCTGTAACACATTAAACTAAAGAAACCTCTGTTTTGTTTCCTCGCGTACATAGCTGCCTACTTTCTTACATTAGAGAACCTGTCACCACCTGCTCTGTTTATTTCTCATGTAAAAGTGATTCATTCATCTCGGTTACACCTGCCTACTTATTTTTATCCCGGAAACAGAGTGCACACGGATGTGTGTCCTTGTCTTTCATCTGAATTTTGGAGGTGCCCCCACACACCTTGGTGTACCCCTTTTTTACTCCAATGTGTGATCTGAAGCTTTGAACGAAGGGATGTGGAGGCGTTTCTGAGATCTTGACTTTCACCAGATACGGAAGATTCTCATATAATATGTCCCGGGGCGTACAGATGAAACATTCAAATGAAACGCCCATATGTGTAGGCACATGTCTTATTGCTTTCACTTTAAGAATGTCATTTATGGGATGGTTGAGATGCTGTTTAAATGTATGACGGAATCTCCAAAGACATAATTACTGATTCCTTCTTGAATGTTGCCTTTATTATTGTGCTTCACAATATTTATTATATTATAGCAAGATGTGACTTGTATAGGTAAACCAGTGCTGAGAGAAACAGGCTGATATTGCCAACCACCCTCAGAAGATGCTACTTGCCTGGCTATGTGCTAATTCTGCGTCCATGTAAAAAACAAAAATACAGAGAACAGCCCGGTTCCAGTTTGCACACTTGACTTTTCTCCTTTGGAGTTTTGGGTCGGTCTACTAATGAGTACAAAAGTCATTTGATTTGCATGGAAGCCAAGCCAAGGTCAACAATGATATGCTCTTTATTGCTATAATTTGGGAGTGGTTTTGAGCGATAAGTTTAATAATCAGAGCGCTGCTATTTCATAAGAACTTTGTTTTTTCTACTTTAACGTGTATATAACCCTAAAATGGCACAATATATTTCAGGCCTTGGTCCTCTATAGATGTTTAGTTCAAAGACTGACTGTAGCCAGAAAATGTACTCCTTCCTATTTTAAAATGACCAAACTCTGTTCCTCCAGCGTAGTTGTGCATTTTCACAATTTTCTCACTTCTTAAAGCCCCTCATACACCTTAAGATGGATCCATACGATCTCCATTAGATCTACCAACAACTGTGTAGTAAAGTGGCCTCCCTGATAGATTGATTGTACAGGAATTGTATGGAAAGATTGTAAGGTGTATGGGGGCCTTTAGATATAGTAAATGTAAAGATGATGCATGAAGGAACGATTGTCCAATGCCTAAACATCCCCCAACAAACCTGGGGGCTTTCTCTCTGGTAAATGAAGGTCCAGAGACTAGTTTTGTCACTGGTCATACACCTTTAGATCTCTCTGTAACATATCCTTTAGATCTACCAACAACTATAGAGTTTAGGGTCCTCTGAGATTGAACACAGGTAGGCTTGATGGTTTAGAAAGTCCCTCATATTACATGGTTTTGGTAAAACAAAAGGAGATTTAAAGGAAATCTGACAGAGAAATCTAAAGGTGAATGGGGGCCCTTAGAAGAACAAAAGCTTTGCCGTTAGGAATTTCCCAACATGCAGCTGTACCTTGAGACATCTCTAGACGTTGGGAAGTTGAAGTCCAAGGACCTCTTGGTGTCTACAATGTCTACCTTCCAGCTTCTGAATGATATAGACATGTTTCTGATCACTAAACCTTATCCCTTTGGTCAATGATCTGTAGTTGCTCATTCTGGCACATGAGCGGTAGCATAGATACATACTGGTTTTCACATTAAGCAATGCAAACAGGAGCCATATGTAGGTGAAACAACCGCTGGTAAACATCAGAGATAAGGGTTCTCTGGAGTAGCTCACACAATCGCTCTTTGCACTTATTGAATTGTTATGTTACACCGTCATCTAGGAGTCACCAAACTGCTGAATCTGTGTTATTTTCTTTCATAAAAAAATATTTTATTGTAGAGCTTTCCCATATCTTACGTTACACATTTTATATGTACTTTGTCAGCCAATCATGATCCTGTGGGAGAAGCAGGAAAACAACTATGTGGTAACTAGCTAAAGCCAGTAGGAGTGCATATAATGTGTGTCTCTATACTAATAATGAATGTTTCTACAATACACATGCAGCTAGTGGGAAATGGCCCTTAATCTGGCCTGTGTCATTTGAATGGAGGTGGGGGCTTGATAATGTTCCTGTTTTGGAAAGTGGAGCCCTGCAGGGAACGTTTGGGAACCACTTTTCTTTTTAAATCTAGAAATCAGTACATCTTAATCTTCTCCTGCTCTAATAATAACTTTGTGTTACAGAGTGGGTCTGCATTGCATATGTGTTTATGGCCCATGGTTCTGCTTTAACTTAAACATTTTCCCCTTTGTGATGGCAAAACTGCATCCAAAGCACAGACCTTTCTTCATAATATGGTAACGCCAGTGAAGTAGATCAAGGCTTTACACAATATCTTGAACAGAGAAGTAGGTATATAGTGTGGATTTGGTGTTTGTTTCCTGACATTGACTTTAGAGGTTTCCATGATGCTGTAATGCATTTACTGCTGGTTTATCAAATGGACAGGACAATTTCTCCATTGAACTTTGTAAGGGAAGTCTTTATGTATTATCACTGATAAAAATGGGTTTACTCCTCTCCAAAGGTGTAAAAATGACCTTCTGGGCATCTGTTACGTTGGATCTAGATTTAAGCCGGGTACAGACCTGCAGATATGGGCCAGATCGATGCCCGTTTCGAGCGCAGTGCGTGCTCACAGCCATCTCTCTGGCCCATATAATATGCTCCCATCGCTGTTTTCGAGCCGGGCAGATAAATACCGCTCGAAAACAGCCATATCGGACATAACCGTAAATATGGGCACTGGTCTCCAGGCAAACCTTCAGCCGTCTGTACCCTGCTTTAAGGTATCTATTTAAAGCGGACCTACCACCAGGAATCTATGTTTTCATGAATGGCACTAGACGTACCTGTAGTGAGCAATTTAGGAATATAATCCGGCAGCTCTCCTCACTTCCTGGTTCATGGTCAGCAGAGCAAGGCAGGACGTCACAGGAAGCTTTGATTTTTCAGTGAACTGCTTTGAAAATTCCCATAGAAGATCACTGAACGCCCCCAGTGGCCACCCGTGATATTGCACCCCCATGTGTTTCATGTGTTGGCTCCACGAACCAGGAAGTGATGGGAGCTGTGTGGTAATCTTGTTAAATTGCTCATTACAGGAACGTTTTTGAGGGTTTTTTTTACTGCATTCCTCCCTATTATTGGCACTTCTAGTGCCATTCATGAAAACATAGATTTCTGGTGGTAGGTCCGCTTTAAGTTTTCTTATTTCAAGGAAATCTGTTTACAATGATTGCTTATACTCCTTGTTCCAAGCTTGATCTGTTCACAAACTTAGTCATAACCTATGTAATGTATTTTAGTTATAGTGACTGTGATTTGCTGGTGAATTAAAGCAGATCTATATTTATGTTTAAAATTTTTTAGTTTGATTTTGAGCGCCCCACAATCTAAAAAAATATATATATTAACCTGCTGGAATCATATTAGAGATTCAATCATTATTTACCAATCTTACGGGGGTTTACTCGGGGGTGGTCACTGGGGCGTTCATAATGGTTTTCAATTTTTTTTTTTTTTTAAAGATCTTTTTATAAATTTTTTACATTTTTTACAAACAAAAAAACAAACAAGTACAATAAAGATAATGAACCACCCACCCGCCCAACGTCCCCCTTTTTTTTTTTCTTTGCGTTAAAGTGTTTGCGTTGGACTCCGCCACAGGAGTGAGATAAGTCAACATCATAGAAGGGCAAAGAAAATAAAAAGAGGGAGACACTAAGCCACACACACTGGATCACCTACATGGTCACCCTGGAGATATCGGCCTTCTCTAACCAGGGACCCCAAATCTTGTAAGATTTCTTGGGACACCCATGTTGTTAATATATAATTTTATATAGGGCTGTCCTTTTGTTAGTGGTTGAGAGCCACTCACTCAAGGAGGGGAGAGGGTCACAAGGTACTTGCTTAAACTACTATATCATTCATGCAAACATGAACTTCTGATGGTGGGTCCGCTTGCAAGCTGTCCTCTGCATTTATTTTTTTTATTTTTTTACTATACTAAAAATGTTGGCTAAATTTTCTTTTTCTCTTTCCCTTAGGCCTAATGTTTGTTTTTTATTTTTGCTGTATACCACCCTCCATGTTTAGATCTTTCACCTAGAGGGTGTTTTCTGCACTCTTGCAGTAACCGCAATTATTTGTTTTAGCTCGACAAACTAGATTTTATGTACAGGCCAATTTTGGCTGTGGTGTTCTCTTCGCCTCTTTTATACAGGTTTGAACAAGAATTTGCTGCATGGAACAATACAATGGCTGACTTTTGTCCTTGAATGCTTTAAGTATTCCTAATTTGAATACGCTACATATAAACTCCAGGCCAATATAAAAAAAATGTTATTAAAAAAACCCTGTATCCAAAATTGCATTGCACATTCTTACAGCTGTTGGTGTGGTGCAGGTAATTGGGAGGCGGCTGTCCATCCCCCCACCTGCCCATCCCCCCACCATCCTACTCACCCCTGGTTTCTACCACTATGGCCAACTACAGTTTAGAGCACATCAGGTAACATTTGGTTTATGGTTGGTTGGGAGTGGCAAACAGGCCGCACAGGATTGACCATATTGTTAAAATAACTTTCATACCATTGTCCAGTACAGGTTGAAGATCATGTTGTCCTGCAGGAATGTGCTCATCTCAGGACTGGGTAGGCAGGAACAGAAATCCATTAGGAGGTATAATACCATCTGTGTGCATTTCATTATTGTATTCATTAGTTTATCTGGAGGATCTTGTTTTGTTTTTGTTTTTTTAAGATCCTTTACTTGGAGCATGCTTACACAAAATAGCCCAGGCTAACCAAGCTGCTAGCGTGTGGTTAAAGTAAGTGACCATAACCCATTTGAATTTGGCGTTTGCATACCACCTAGTTTGCAAAGAACCCGGTCACAACTGTGACACTCGATGCGAAGTCTATGCACCATTTCATTGATCTCATTGCACCATGGAAGTTTTAACCTTTTGCCTTCCTGTAAATGTATGTGTATGCTCTGTTCCACTCTGAGCAGCATACAATAAGGTTCTCCACAGGCTCACTTTATTACTGTCATCATGTGTGTTTGTGTATGTAAAAGGATCACATCATACTGGTGGTGATGGGAAGGACCTTTATGCTAG
>CM070035.1:137758691-137770658 GCA_036250615.1 Ptychadena robeensis
AGGACCTTTATGCTAATGGTCATTGGTAGAATGGTTGTTTCACATTGGTGGTGATAAGAAGGACCTTTTACATTACTAGTCATTGATAGAAAGGTCAGATCACACTCTGGTTCAGATACTGCAGAGCACGTTCACGTTGGAGACCTCAGTTGTTTAGAACTCTTTTGGCAGCACAAGGAGAATCTATTAAACATTAGGCAAGTGGTTAGTGCAGAAGTGTGGTATCCCCAAAAAGTTATTAAAACTATAAACACTATCCAAAAATCCATTGGTCTCTCATCTCAGGACTTTGATGCCATAAAAGTTGTAGTGTATGACAGATGTTTTGCAGTATGGTACATTCATGTGTATATGTAATAACTTTATTCTGTGCCCAATATTTTATCATTTTAGTGAACTGTAGTACTTAGGGCCGCTCAGTGTCTTATAATCTGGTTGAACATGGGGGACAAAGATAGTATCCTCGCACTCCTAATATTTATAGACCCGTGAATGTGTCATTCACAAAGTGTTAGCTGCTAGTGATTATTCTGGGCACTTGTGTGTTTAAATTAGAATGGATTCACATTATGAATGTTAGGTCAATGTCACATTATATGTAAGGTAGAAATCATCCTGAAAAGTAGAAATTCTAGACTGATCTGCTAGGCCACTAATAATAGCTAAAATCAATCCGCTGCCGCTTGCCAATCCTTGGGTTTAGTGCACTTGTTTTCTATGATTAAATGTAAACTAAAAATACAATAATGAGACATTGGACATCAGGTCCCCGTGACCCGGACTATAGGATGCTGTTACCGACACAATGGTGGTTGTTGAATGACCCTTGTTGGAGAAGAAATATAGTTACTATTTTCTACCTTGGTTTTAGTAGTGTTGTACAGTGTTAGCCATTATTAAATACAGCAAGTTTGGAGATACCATTTATTGACTAAAGTCATTAACGGTATCACTTGAACTCCAATCTTGCTCTACCTTGGTTTTGAAATTGCAAGCACAGGGGCTGCTGATTTTGTTTGTATACTTATCCATTTATCCAAGCATTGTGAATTGTTAAATGGCATGTTGTACAGGGTTATGTCTTTTATGTGCCTTATACTGTAGTCTGCCTCCTGTATTTCTGATCGGCAATGTGCTTGGCAGTGTGACTCTTTCTTACTTTGTTCTGGATTAGTACAAACAGCTCTTACACTGATGTCATGAATTCCTTGCGTGTTTCACGCTGTGCCTGGTCTGGCTTGGTCCTCTCCCTGATTTCGAAGCTGATTAAGTCCTTTAATATGAGCATGGAGAACTATGTACCCAACCCTTTTTATTTTTCACTATACCTGCATTTTTCCTCAATATGTAATGGGGTCAATGTTTGCTCAGGAAGCAAACAATGTGTTTGTTCTATAGGCAGTTGGCGCCCTGCTCATGACCAAGACATGTAGAATGTTACCAGTCTTAACAGGGGGCATATAACTGGGTATACTGAAATTGTTTAAATTTGTCCTTGTTAATCAACCCCCTCCCTCTGCATTTAAAGAGTCATTGCCTTGGTCATACTGCTCCTGTGTCTCAGTACTTAGGCTCAGTAGGTAAGCTGTACTCTAAACATGTTCATGTATATATATGACATCGATTTCCCAAAAATCTATCTGCATGTGCATTCCTGCAGTTCGATCTTTGGGGAATTGATGGCTACCCACTTTGAGCGAATGACCAGAAAAGGTCAAAATCACATAAGGAATGGAGCGTACAGGGATCTGCCAAGATGGTAAATCCCTGTTCGGCCCAAATACTTTGTAAAGTATTAAGTGGGAATTGATGTGTTGGTGGTTATTCTCGTTCGTTTTGTCGACTACCACAAGCAGTGTGATGATGTCATTACGCTGCAATCGGCTTCTCTGGCCAAGAAAGGCTAACCATAAAATTAAATAGGTCTATGGGTGGCATTCAAGTGGATGTATACTCGAAATCTAAAATAAGAATAAAGTGTGTGTGTGTGTGTGTGTTTTGAAGTTTGACCTACCTCTGAGCTGGTATGTTGGTTGCTTAGCGGAACACGATCCTTAAAAATGTATACTTACCTGCTGTTCCCTGGAATCATATGAGAAATTCCACCTTTATTTGCTCAACTTTCAGGGGTTAACTCAGTACAATAATGTTCAAAATGGTTTTCTATTGGAAGATTTGTCTATGTACATTTCAGTGCATAGCTGAGATTAGGGACTTACTCAACTGTCACTGCGCTCAGAGATGTCGGGCTCTTCCAGGGGCACCGCAGCGCTTGTCATAACTGCCAGGGAGAGGGGTGGGCCTACGAGAAACCTTCTTAAATCACTTATTACAGGTAAGTTGTATTAGGAAGGAAGGTAGTAATATCCTAGACAGGCTGCTGGGTGCAGCAACTTCATTAAAGGTGAACATTAGTGGGAACTTTATTACTTTTTAGTGGTGTACCTATAGTTCTAGTAGATCATGAAAGTGATTTGTATCCTTACCATATTTATGGACAACTTGCTACATGTAAAAACTTCAATAAAACTGCCTGCTGTTATTTTATTGTTGCCTTGGATAAGGGTCATAGGGGTCTATGTGCCTTAAGTGTATATATGTATGTATATGTGTGTGTGTGTGTGTATGTCATGTTTATTCCTTTTTTTCTTTTACATCTTTACATCTACCTATTCCTTGCAAATGGTCATTGATGAACTTGCTCAAATCACAATCTTTTCATTGTAGATGTTTACTGAGCTTTCAATAAAAAAAAAAAACTAATAAATACTGTTTTGTGTTTTTGTTTTTTAACTTTTCTGTATTTTTGTTTTCTCTGCAGGTATGAGAAATGAGTGTTGGAAGGAGAAGATTAAAATTGGTGGGGATCCTAATGATGGTAAATTTCTTCATCTACGTCATTGTCGAGGTTTCAAAGAGCGACAGCCAAGACAAAAGTGGAAAAGGACAGGTTCTCTTGCCACAAGGCAAATTCTGGCGGAAATACACAGCAAGCAATGCCTATTGGAATAGGGAGCAACAGAAGCTGAACAGGTTATACAACCCAATACTCAACTTGCTTAACAATGTTACAGTGGAGGAGATGGTGGCTCTCAATGCAA
This sequence comes from Ptychadena robeensis, assembly GCA_036250615.1. Lineage (NCBI taxonomy): Eukaryota > Metazoa > Chordata > Amphibia > Anura > Ptychadenidae > Ptychadena > Ptychadena robeensis. Next base: position 137,761,793 of record CM070035.1, read on the forward strand.
GCCAGCTGAACTCCTGTGAAATGGACACCAATATTCCATCTGAAATAAAGGACTTTGACAGCTTGCCGGACCGATTTAAGGATTTTCTGTTTTATTTAAGATGTAAAAACTATTCTCTGGTTTTGGACCAGCCGGATAAGTGTAAAGATAAGCCCTTTCTTCTACTGGCTATAAAGTCCTTGACGCCACAGTTTGATAGAAGACAAGCCATACGGGAATCTTGGGGGAAAGAGCTGAAAGTAAACAACATGACCGTTGTAAGGGTGTTCCTTCTCGGGGAGACGCCAACTGAGGACAATCACCCAGATCTTTCCAATCTGATTAAATACGAAAGTGAGATGTACAAAGACATCCTTCTGTGGAATTACAGGGATACTTTCTTTAATTTGACTCTTAAAGAAGTTCTCTTCCTGAAGTGGGTAAGCCATTCCTGTGCAGATGTCCAGTTCATTTTTAAAGGAGACGATGATGTTTTTGTGAATACCCATCAGATCCTGGATTACTTGAAGACATTATCGGCAGAGAAAGCCAAAGATTTATTTATCGGGGATGTGATCAAAGATGCTGGACCCCATAGGGACAAGAAGCTGAAGTACTACATTCCTGAGAGCCTTTATGAAGGCTCCTACCCACCGTACGCCGGTGGCGGAGGCTTCCTTTATTCTGGCAATTTGGCATTAAGACTTTACAATGCCACCTCTAGGGTCCTCCTTTACCCTATAGATGATGTATATACTGGAATGTGCCTTGAAAAACTTGGGCTAGCTCCAGAGAAACACAAAGGTTTCAAGACATTCGACATAGAGGAAAAACATAGGAATAACATTTGCTCCTATTCTAATTTAATTTTAGTCCATCCCAGGAAGCCCCAAGAAATGATAAAAATTTGGTCACAGTTACAAGACTCGAGATTAAATTGTTAGTCGAGGTGCGCAGGCATTAGGCCTTGCCGAAGGATTTTTCATTTTGCACTGTTAATGTTGTGAGAGCTTGTGCCGCGTAGTACATGTCTTTGTCACACAGAATGTTTCCAAAGACTTTGCTTTGTGACTCCAGAGCTTAGCCTGAAGTCTGTAAATGTTTATGGTTTTATGTTGGTTTTTATTTTTGACCTTGACGCAGTTGTAAGTTATTGTAAAAAAGAAAACAAAATTAAATGTATAAACAGAATTTCCATAAGCCTTTCATTACGCACATATCTGTGTTTTATTGGATTACCTCCAATTTTTGGTTGTCTCATTTCCTTGAAAAATGTAGGCGCACGTTGGCCATAGGTATATGTTTTTAAGTAGAATAAAAAGTCCCAAAAAAGGACCCTTGCTTGTCTGTAGTGTTGTAGCATTTCTTTAATATTTAGTTTTTCTCTAGACAACCTGTTCATTCTTGTAGGTTTTTGCCTTTTCATTTTTTATCTACTGTAAATAAATCATGTTACAGTTGTTGATTGTCACTGGATGGTGTTTCCATTGAGAATCTTGGTTAATAGATACCTTATATCATATCACAATTACTTGTTTTTAAGAAAGCAATACAAAGTCAAATGGTGATATGTAGAATGCAGTACAGTTACACTTTACCAACTAGAATTTATTACATTTTATTCATGATCATTTTTTTTTGGTTCTAGTAGATTCATTTTAAAGGGTAAGGGGCCACCATTGTTGACTTATGAGGATTGTTTTCATGCTTGGATGATCTGCATCTTTAGTTACAGCATTGTGATGGATACAAGTACTTTTAGTTTAATATTGGCAGCCCTAAGGATTTTGGTGGGAACCCGAACCAAATGCAAATTCAATGTTATGTCTCCTCACCTTCATCTTACCATTGATGCCTGAACTACAACTTCAGAATTGTCTATTGTCTTGTTGCAAGTAACTTAATGTAGAAAACTCTGAAAAGCTTTTTTTGCCTTGTCATTGTAGTAGCAGAACTATAGCTGTTTAGGATCTAAGACGGGTGGGCAAACTAAGGCCCTGGGACTGGATCTTGCCATTAAGCTTTCTTTCCAGCCCTTAGTAACCTCATTGAAAAGATGCTCCCCTCTGCTTGTTCTCTGCCATAAGTGCACATAATACCTAGAGGTGTCTAAATGTTGCCTTGGGGGCGATTCAGTGGCGTGATCATGTGATGACACTGGCCGCATCCTCATGGTGCCAACAGACAGCCTCATTATCACTGTTGAATTAGTTATAGTTTCCTGCACTGAAAAAATAATACCTTTCTGTCACTCGTCCTCTATTGCACATGACCGCCATCAATAGTAAGGGTCCCCATACACCTTTTAGATTTCTCTATTAGTTTTCCTTTTAGATCTTCTTTTGTTTTACCAAAACCTTGTAATGTGAGGGACTTTCTAAACCATCAAGTCTACCTGTGTTCAATCACAGAGGACCCTATACTAAAAAGTTGTTGGTAGATTTAAAGGATATCTGACAGAGATCTAAAGGTGTATGGCCAGCCTAATGCTGGTGATGCAGGAATTGGCACCTATGGCAGGTCGACCCCTTTAACAAACGTTAAAAGTCAATCTGGCCCACAAGTCTAAAAGTTAATCCCTGGTCTAATACTTTAGGTCTGCTGTGTTCTCAGTCACTGAAAGAAGAATAATGGGGTTTCCTTCCCATCTGCACATATCCCTGAATACCAACTATTCTATATCATACAACAAGTAGAAGTCACCTTGTTTGTCCTTGTGCTGGTATCAGAAGTCCTTCTCACTTCCTTGTCATTATTGTAACTTGATCATAAGAGTGCATGTAGAGTAATTCTGTTTATTATAGAAGAAAAGATTACCTGGGAGGTAGCTGTTCATTTTTTTTACTTATATTCACTTTATCAAGCTCTCAAAGAGTTTGTTCTAATGTTTTCCCATTATTAGCTGCTTTAAAAACGCATCTTTGTACAGAGTTGCAGAATGGTGTATATTATCTGTAATGTAGCACCATATATATTTTTTTTCAGACTAGTTTTTCTAAGCTCAGGGGTAGTTAAACTGTCAGGGTTTAATTAGAACTTGGTCTGCAATGTGCATGCTTGTAAGCGTGTAGAAAAAAGGTATATCGCACTTGGCATGATCACGTCACCCAAGTTATTCACCAGTGGCCTTTATCTGTACATGTCAAAATGTTTTATTACAGATGTTAAAACATATCCATATATAATCTAGTGACCTGTATGTCTGCTTTATTGAGGGAAGATCACCTTGTACCAATACAAGACTACAAATGGAAGTGTTCCATATTGTCCCTATATTATTAACCTTGACTCCTTTTTATCACATTTTCACAACTTTGCTATGTTAACTGTAAAAATGGATTTGCTCTTATAAGTGGTGTAAACTCTGAACCCCTGTGGTGTACAGGATTATATAGACTTATACTTCACAAAAGCATTCTTTATGTGGAGTTATAATTTCTTCTAGAAGAGCTAAGTCATAAAGTGTGCCCCTCCATAATAATAGGTACACACTTTTGAATAACCAGTTAAAAATTTGAGTTTTTTTCTCCTATCCTTCATTGATGATCACCATTTTACAATGAAAACAAATGGACCAGCATTAGGACACTGTGCTATAGGTCCTGTCTTGTGTCTTCATTTTTATCTGGCCACAAGTAATAAAGATAAGCAGATTTTATCATGTCAGCTTTAAAGGTCTTTTTAAAAGCGTTGCCAATTAGTATGTAAACAAAGCCATTATTAGGCTACTCACAAAGTTGTTTGACTTTAGGCTGCCATACACACACCGATCGGCGGCCGATTTTGCCGCCGACCAATTTCCCGCTGAACGGGGGTGCCCACATGGGGCGACAGATGCCGTTCGCCCCAGAGCTCGGCCGGCCATCAGCCAATATTCTCTGGCTGATGCCGTTAGCTTCAATGAAGACGCCGGTCTTCATTGAAACTAACGGCCGGCACACAAAGGGTGCTGGCCAATGCTGTCAGCTCTGGAGAGCAGTGTGATGACGTCATCACGCTGCATTCCAGAGCTGATCTGACCTGCTCTGTCTGCCTTTTTGATAGGAAGAAGCTTGACTAAAGAAAGTGGACAATCCCTTTAATTCAACTAGTCAATCTTTGCAATGTCAATTAATACCTAATCCTAAATTTAAGATACAAAAAACACTTAGTACCTTGTGTAAAGACGTTCCCTTTCCACATCTAAAACACAACAATCCCTAATGCTTCTATTCTACTGAGATGAAAATACTGTTTAGACATAATGTATAGATTATTTAATCTTCTACATGAGCCAGGCAGCATTCCTGTCTTTTGTGTTGTAGAGGATATACATTCCATATACATAGCAACAGACTTGGGATTAAAATGCAGAAAAAAGATTTTGTTTCCAGCCTAGCATTGTTCCACACCTGTCACGTTTTCAGGGTTTAAAAAAAAAATGACAGGAAGTGATGCCACGTCCGGTATTCGGAAGTAGAGAGGTGGAGTGATACTTCTGCGTTCCAAATACCGGAAGTGACTTTACACACAGTTTACCTCCCCCTCCCTCCTATTTAGTAGCAGGCTAACCTAGGAGGGAGCAGGTGTTCCTCTCCCTCCTAAGTTCCCAGCCGGCTTGTGCAGATAATGTGTGGGGGCTGGGAACTTAGAAAAGATAGCAACGCCCCATTCTGCCTAAATTAAATTGATTTTAAAAATCCCTTGATTTATTGAAAGCGTGACTTTCTCTGCCAAAACTGGATACTTGACAGGTAGGGTTTGTTAGCATTCAATACAAGAGACTCTTCATGCTGTAACAGCAGGAACCAAGAGAGGGGCACATCATAGTTACCCTAAAGGGGTTTCATCTTCTGCTCCTTTACCTAAATCTCCTGGCTACAGGTAAGTGTGCTGTGTGGTACCAATTTAACTTCTAGTTCATATTGATGCCTATAGTGTACCCTTTATGCCTTTGGGCTGCTGACATCCATCCAGTAGAAGACCTGTCCACAAGTGGTCATGGGCCTGTAGCCAGTGCCCTCCGTTGCACTACATGGAGTCTATGCTGACTGACATGGGAAGTGATACCAGTTTGGAAGGTAATTCATTTAAATCCTGCCCCTGCCTTTCAAAGCCTTTGTGATCTTTGTGGATATCGAATATCTTATGAATTGTGAAGCTGGTGAAGTTCCCTTTAAATAAATGTACCAAAGCCTGGCGGAGAACCTGGTTACATCACTTGTCTATCTGTCCAGCTTCCCTGTCTATGAGTGATCACTGCAGAGCTGTAGGCTCCACGCCACATCCGGCATTTTATGAACAGCCAAATGCAGAAACACCGAAGAATAAACACTGCAGTACCCATCAAACATTAAATGGATTGTCAGTGCAATGCTGGGAAACGGACCAAAAGTAAACTTCACTGCAGTTTGTATTGAGAGTTGTGGACAAAGCACAATATATAAAGTGAAATGACCCCTTAAAGCAGATATATGGACACCGTAATGATGTTACTGCTTTGCTGCTGCTTTGTAACACATTTAGAACATGTAAATGTTGAACAATAATAACTGAAGTAGTCATCTCATACATAGCTGGAAAAGATTAGCCATTATACAATTTTTTCAGTAAAGCGAGTTTAAATTGATGACGTATGTATTAGAATTAAAGGACTTAACCTGAATGCAAGCTAAACTTCACTTCGCTGGCCAATAGCATCCTTCCAAGGTTGCTTATTTCATACGAAGTCTTGATAACATGACTCAATCACCACACCACATTTAATTAAAGTAAGTAAAAGCAAAGAACCCATTTCGCAACAGTAAAATATATATTTCTCTAGGATATTCTTTAATTAATGCGAAGACCATCTGGTAGTAGTCCTATGCAACTGCGTTTGATTAGTTAATGTGGAAGATGTTTTTGTACCCAATCTGGACCATGACCAAATCTGTCAGCTCACATTCTGTAATTAATTTTTTTTGGACCATAAGACCCCCCCCAGTAAATGAGGGTGTGTCTTATGTTCCGAAAGTGTCATAAAATAATTTTTGGGGGTCTCATACGCCCGCATGGGTTCGTCCAGTCATCCTCTTGATATTGCATTGGGCAATGCCCAAAGCCTTTTAAAAAATATTATTTATTGTTTTCCTGCTCTAAAAATTGGGTGTGTACTATGGTCCAAAAAATAAGGTATTCTTTTATGGCCTCCTTAGAGATTAATGGAAGTCAAATCATTGTGTTAGAAATTACATTTGCTGAGTCGATCCTCACCTGCCAACAGCCCTCTCAGTAAGCCTATGGGTGTCTGCCTAGTGATTCTGGCCCATGGGATGGGTGGGAGCAGAAAACAGTGTCCACCAACTGACTAAATTTAGCATTTCTGAATTTTGTATGAATCAATATTTGGTTTGCAATGAGGATCTAAAGACACATGATTTCAATCAAACTCTTAAGCAGGGTACAGACCTGCAGATATGAGCCAGATCGAGGGCCGCTTCGAGCGCCATGTGCCCTCACAGCCATGGATCTGGCCCATATAATATTCCTCCATCGCTGTTTTCGAGCGGGACAAATCAATCCCGCTCCAAAACCGCCATATCGCACATGACTGTAAATACGGCCGATGTCTGATGCTTTGCATAGAGATCTCCAGGCAAAGCTTCAGCTGAGCTGGGGAGTGAACAGAGCAGTCTCTGAGCAGAGCTGTCTCTGTGAAGAGGTGCATAGACCAGAAAGGGGCACACATATTTGACACTTCTTCTTTGTTCATCATTCCCCAAAAGACCATGGCCAGCCAAATTGCAACCATGCCAGAAAGCATTCCTTTGGTGAGCATACAGCTATAAAATGTGTACTGCAGTATGTTGCTGGTATGTACCATTAATCCCAGTCTACCAAGACTAGGATTTCTAATGTGTTTTAATTACAACTACTGAGAATTTAAACCAAGTTTGTTTGTCTGTGACAAGTCTGCTGTAGATTTCGTTTTTTTTCCTGAACTCCTAGTTTAATATTGCTGTGCATTTTGCAATTGCAACACATCTGAAATTTGAAGAATCTAGGGATTCCTAATGCCTTCCACTCGCCATGATTACATTGACATAAATAAAACAGTCTATGGCAGGGGTGGGCAAATGTTTTGACTGGTTTGATTTGACTGGCCACAATGGGCTCTTCAATTTGGCATAGGGGCTGGACCCAAAGCAGATCAATGGAGTGTTTAACAGTAACATTTGTGCTTTATGTATAAAATGCATGAAGCAGTGTGTTAGGCATAAAGTGACTGCATAGCGTGCAACACCGCCAATATATTGTGGAAGAGCCCCAAGGTGTTCTTTACAGGGGTGTCCTTCATGACGGCAAGAAATACTGTGGTTTTACACAATCTAAAGCTGGTCATACACAGTTCCATTTTAGCACAATCAGTGCTGGGTATGACCGAATTAGGGGATTTAAAATATCAATTATCAGTTGAACATCGATCGATTGTAACACCACAGTGTTGTCCATTTAAACACGATCGATTCTTTTAAATTGGATTGGTGATCATGCTTCATAGTACAATCGCATACAAATCGATTGAAATACCTAGAAAACATGTCAGATATTTGTACGATCGACTGCAACATGTCTGATCACTGCTTGATCTATTTTATGTTAGATTTCGATCACTTTTGGTCAGCCGTACCAGGTGTGTGGAAATTGATTTTCATGCGATCGACGTAAAAATCAATCTTTTTAGGTTGATTGAACAGAAATTTTAAACAGCGTATGGCCAGCTTAACCTTCTCCTCTCTGCTGTTTCATGCTGCATTTCAGGAGGCCCTATCCAGCCTGTGTGGTCACCTTGGCTCCTCTCCACTTGTTCACTGCTCATACAGCTTATATGTATATGCTGTGCTCCCCTCCGCTTGTTCACTGCAATGGCATTGGCAAGTGGCCACGAGGACAACCCAGAGGGAATTGCACTTGGCTATATGCAGACACCATTGCAGTGAATGAGCAGAGGGGACTACAGCATGGGTTGGGTTGACAAAGCTAAATGGGCTGGATATGGCCCATGGGCTTTTTAAGCATTGGTGGTGTTCAGTGCAATTATAAACCCAATGCGCCTGGCCAACAGATAACAACGCTTGGGAATACAATACTGTTGATTTATAGTTTGCTGAAGAAATAAAAAAAAAAGCTGCACTATATGAATAACGTGGGACCTGTTATCACCGCACCAAAGTGTGAGCATCAGTAAAATTAGTTTTAAATGCGCACATCAACTAACTTTAATATTTAAAAACAGTACTTGTGTCATGTTTCTGGTGTTGAGGGGATAGTGCTGTCCACCTGTGAGAGTGCTGAGGGTGTTGTAATTTTGCCATTGGCAAGAAAAATATTTCGGATATGCTAGTCTTGTAATGCACAGTGTTGCCAATCATTTACTTCACAGCTGTGGTTAACTAGTGATGTGTTAGCATTTGAACTAGCTCTGTGGGTTGGTCAGAACTATGAACCAGGTAATGGTATGTTTTTGTTGCCTCTGTCACAGTAATGAAACCTTAAATGATGGAGATATCTGTGAAGAAGACAGTAAATGTGTCTTGCGTGCACCTCAGCCATTATCCACACGCCCAGACACTGCTTTGAGGATTCTCCAGAAACTAGTATATAATGTAAAGTTTCCTCTCTGTATCTCTCCCGTTATTCCTACAAACTCCCTAAAGCAGGGGTGGGCAAAGTGTGGCTCGGGAGCCATATGTGGCTCTTTAGCCCCTTCAGTCCGGCTCAGTGGCGTAGTGACTTGTCCTTCCTCTGCTACCTGTTCTTTTTACACCCCTCTTTTTCTGCCCACCCCACTCCCAACAGCAAAACACCCGCGCCATCACCAACAACCCCTAAATATGCCTATAAGGGGGGCTTTGTGACTACCTGT
>CM070035.1:137770758-137787407 GCA_036250615.1 Ptychadena robeensis
AGCGGGGGCTCTCTGTACACCATTAAGGGAGGGGCACTATGGTTACCTTTTAAGGGGGGCTTTGTGACTAAAATAACATTCAAACCTGACTTACCCAAACTTTTTCAAGGAAATGCAAAACCATTTTTCACAGGGGTTGTCAGTCATTGTCGTCACAGTATATTGTAAGTACATTGTCATGACAGTATGATATCAAGTTTAAAGCTTAACTAAGATTTATTAAGTTAATTTTAGAGAATGTTTTTAGGGAAAGAAGACATAATTTTTATATTTTGACAGCACAAACCCCCGCCGACTCTCAACATGTATTTTAAGTGCTACACCGTTACGATTTGGCTCTTTGTTGAAATAAGCTTGCCTACCACTGCCCTAAAGGATGCAGTAGAGGACCAGAAGTCTAGGTCAGCTGAGGATACAGAAGATCCAACATCAGGCATGTGTTGGCGAACCATGGGCACCTGGAGTGTCAACTTATTAATTCTTATTTTTAGGTACATCCACGTTGAGTCTGCAGGCAAAATACATGTTATTGTAAATTAAATCTTTCAATATGTAATAAGTAAGTTGACATGCATTGTTTCTCTATTTACAAGTGCCCATATTTCTATTTATTAAAATGTAAAAAAAAACGGTTTATAAATGTATATATTTAACACATTATTTGTACACTGTGCTTTCCGTAAAATATTTAACAAAGCATGATCTTTTTTTTTTATTTTTTTTTAATTGGCTGTAATTTTGATTTTGAACAAAGTAAATAAACAATAATTTTTCCCAACAGCTGTATATGTTGACTAACATATTTGAGTGAGTGCGTGTTAGGGCTTTAACAACTAATGATCTTGTAAAGTCCAGTCATTGGTCACTAAAGTCATGGGCAAGTCAACCAGTTGTGACATTATTACACCTCCCCTTCCCTACTTTCCAATACTGACCGAGAAGGTGTTGTACTGACACAAGTGACTAGGCAACTCCTAATCTATCTTTATGTAGCATACCATTGGGTGTAGCTCCATCCTTGTATCAATACATTTATAGATTCCATCTCCCCATCACATTTTTTTAAAACAATATTATTTTATTAAGAAGTACAGATATTTATTAATTTCATACAGAAGTACAGATCTGTTCTTTTCCATTTTTCTTATTCCAAAGTATGTGATATACATTATTTTACTGATGAGAACAGGAAAATATATTATAATTCAGGATCTGTATCTTAATGAAAAAACAATCTGTAAATGCAATATAATAAAAAGAAACTAAAGTGTAGAAGAAGAGCGGTAAGAAACAAAAGAAGAAATAGAAAGATATGGAGTAGAGAAGAACAGGAAAAGGAAAGTGACTAGAGCATGTGCAGAATAGCTAAAACTCAACAGATTAGGCAATTATTAAGGTCCTCAGATGCTACATATAGGGACCAAACTGCCCATGTATCAACATGCATTGAAACGCAGTCCTGTAGGTGCGCAATGGAGAGTTCTATATGTTGCCCATTCTTTAAGAGTAAGGGTTTTGGGGAGATTTCCAGTAGCGAGGTATCACATGGAGACCACGTTTAGCCTTAAGCCCCCCATAGACAGCCAGACTCCTCCATGCAACTTCTGTACAACCAACTTTTCTTCTACCAAAACCATGTAATAGGAGGACCTTTCTACACCTTCCAATCACTATGTATTCTATCAGGGAGGTCACTATACTACATAGTTGTTGGTAAGTCTCATGAAAGTTGTATGGAGGAGTCTGCCTGTCTATGGGGGGCTTTAGATACCGCCCCTGGAAAATTAGATAGAAGGGCAATCTGGGGAGAAACTGAGACATTGGACAGTGTCAACTTATTGTATAGCTCAAAGATCTGGTGCCAAAAACTTATAATAGAAGGACAAGACCACCAAAGGTGGAAAAGCGTTCCCTCCTCCTTTTCACATCTCCAACAAGGATTAGACACCGACTGCAGGTATCGACTGACCCCCGTCCCATTTTAAACATCTTATTTGGACTTGGGAAAGGACTTCTGACATGCGCAAAGTAATATTACAGCAAGTATTGGGCAGTAAATATTCATATTCCTATACTTTTTATGGCATATTTTTAGCAATATAAAACTAAATTCTTTATGCTTACACATCATTTTATGTATATTTATCAGGCCTTGCAAGTGTCAGGAGCAGGTGCAATCTTCTCCCAGCCATATTGTTCAGGTATACATTCACCTTTCAGTTTTGCGTCTTCCCCCATGCCAAATTTATTGATTAGAATAAAACCAAGATGTAGAATGTCCTCTTCCAATTCTAGTTGATTAAATGCGTTGCTGTCGCTGCCCTTTGGTTTCTGTAGCTAGCCCATGGCAGCACCGGAGAAGTAGAATTCCGTGTCCATAACATGTGCATTTCTTTGTTTGTGATAACATCAACCAACACACTTATTTTTGATGAAATAGACTGTGCTTTGGGCTGCATTCAATTAATCAAAGAGGAACTAAAGTTGGTAAACTGGCTTTACCAGTTTTCAACATCACTGAGTTTGTTTTTCTTAAGGTTTAAAAATGTAGACACATAAACATATGGTGAGGGCATTGCTGTTCATGTTTTTAGATTATTCCAGAAATCTCCAGATAAAGAAGAGAGAAGTCTTAAGAATATTTTTTCTCGCTGTCCTGTCAGGTGTCTGTAAGGCTAGGTTTCCACTGAGTTATGGGCTGCGCCAATACCCCCTGCGTTAATCGCATTCCTTGAGAGGGGTACCTACAATGTTACGAGGCAGGACCGGGGGTAGTGAACAGGACACAGACACCGGTTCAAGGCAACAACTAAACTTTTATTCCGCAAGCGATGAATAGGAACAAGAAAAGCTATAGATCATGGAAAGCGGTTCTCACAAAACTAAAGGCCCCAGCGACTCTATTTCTCCACTTGTTGGCCCAATCTGGTGCCCAAGTAGGAACAGTCCCAGCTATCTCTTCAGAGGATAGCATCGGCAATGCTTGCGAGAGTCTCCAGTCAGAGGCGCTAGCTTAGTATTAAACTGTTGTCTGGCCCGGGAACCACCTGCATGCTCCGTTCCTTCTCCTTGAGAGGCCCAGGGTCCTGAACAACCTTATTGGCGCCTGCTTCCACTTCCAGCTCACTCTCTCCTACACGTGGCCCCACTTCCTGTCCGGCAACCCCTCTAGTGGCCTGGCTGACCCCCTCACATTGCACCAACTGTTTCCACGGTTTTCAGCTGGTTGACATCCCCATCAAGGTATGAAAAATAACACAGTGGGTAGAAGCGCAATGCCATAGAAACCTAGCCTCAGGGCAAGGAGGGTACAGTGCTTTACAGGTTTGAGATCAGGTATATAGATCAGCATGGTACAACACCTAATCTACTTGTGTAATTTAAGCAATCATTTATCTTTTAACAAGGATATTACAATGTCTTGTGGTAAGGAAGGTTCGGAGTCAACGTAACCTATCATTGTGTGTTTTTAATGCTCTCCGTTTTATGTACAGGTCCTCTCCCAACACACCCCAATTCATTATGCCGTATTAGAAGGTCCTGAAAAATATAGTGGTAGAACTTGTCTGTATTGTGGTGTTGCATATATGTTGTTCAGTGGGTGAGATGGAAGGTAAATGACAATCTCTTTACTTCATCACATTTTCCATAGTTTGAGGAATTGAGAGCAGAAAAGACACATAAACAGGAAGATGAAATGATGGGGAAGTAAGATTAAGAGATCAAAATGAAATTTGAGTATCATCTGCTTACGAATTATATTGAAAGCTATTAGAACTAATAAACTGCATCATTATGCTTAATTAATCTTAAACTAAAACAAATTCTTGTGTTGAAGCACACCTAAACCCACCAGACAAACTTTTCACCCTAGCAAGCCAACCACCCCCCATTATTGGAGCAATATGTAAATAAAAGAAATCATTACCTGTGTATATATATCTGTATTATATCTGTATAGTTGTCCCCTCACCCCTCCCCCTCTGTGGACAGGCTTTTGACATCTTCAGCAGCTGTTCGTGTTGATTTTTATTGCAGCCTTAAGGCATGCAAGCCTGGAAGCAAACACTGAATCTAAAATGGTGGTTCCCACAGATGTCAGCAGGATAGCTCGATATATATTTTTGGGATTTTGAGCTATTGGGACAGTTTTGAGGTAAGTAAAACTGTAATAAAATTTTTGGGTGTTTTTTTATTTTTGAGTTTAGGTGCGCTTTAAGTCACATATATGGCAAAGTTTTTAGGGGGAGGAATGATGTGCAGTGGGGTTTTAAAAGTATTAAATTGCTTCTCTTGGTGATTGGCATGTATCTATAGAACAGGTAGATGAGATGTTATACTGAGCTTATTTAGCCCAAGTTGATCATTTATGACGCCTTTCTGTGTTCAATCGCAGAGGACCCTTTACTACATAGTTGTTGGTAGAGCTAAAGGATATCTGACAGCTTTACTTACTTACAAAATGTCAGTCTATACCCAAGTGCACCATTCTTGCCCATTTTATATTATACCCCGTTTCTCTTCTCAGATTGATTTATCACTCGCTGTGCTGTCCCAGCTCCTCTGTATATACCCTTCCATGTAGTTTCCAGTGAAGGAGCAAAGAGAGATACTGTAGTATATCATCTAAATGACAGCTCTAAATCTGCTAGGGTTGCTAATGGGTCATATCCAAGCCCAGCAGCAATCTCCGGCCTTAAAAATATCTATCCAAGGGATTACTTGAAGTACATAGCATGGAAATAATATGTTCACTGCACATACACAATATAGATACAATGATTTTGTGTGCTTTTTAAAACATTTGTGAATAAAAGGGTTGTTTTGAAGAGGCGCAAGTGTGCTACTGTTATAGAATGCCTTCAGTCCTGCAAGATAATCACTGTTAACTGAAAGTGCTATTAGAAGCCTAGTACATGAAAGTTTCCAATGCATTGTAGATTTATTGTATTAGTAGTAGTAGTGTAGTAGACTTAAAGTATAAAGTTCAAAACCTTCAACGAAATTACCCTCAGAACACAAACTGCACAAGAAGCTTCATGAAAGGGTTTTTTTTATGACCAAAAAGCTGTAAGCAAGCCTTACATCTCCACATTCAATCTACAAAGACCTAGCTAAGCGGAGTGGTATAAACCCACCAACACCCAATACCAGGAACCCAAATTCTGTGTTAAAAACAGGAGAACGTGATTTTGAATGTCATTTTTATATTAGATTGAAAGTTCAAAAGTAAAAAAAAAGCCCCTGAAGAAGTGGGAAATCTTCAAAATGAGTCAGGCCCTGTGCTACTTTTTTGAACCCACCACAATGACGATTGCCTAAAAGTCCCCTTGTTCCTAACCTGTTGTTCGGAAGATATTTGTTTGATGTGCTATGTTATGTCGGAATACCATTGATTTGATTTAACTTTATAGGTACCCATACATGTGTAGATAGCCACTCGATTGATGGCTGCTTCGAGTGATGAAGTCACCGCTCAAAGTGTGGCACTAAACACAGCCACTCCTGTCTTCAAAGATAGGTCGGTCGAACCGGGAACAGACATGTTACCGGTTCGACTGATTTGACACACATGTCCCCAGTTTGACACACAGCTCAGACCCGGGACACAGGAATGGGGGTGGAGCTGAAAACGGGCCGCTGTGCACAGTGCGGGGGGAGCCCCCCTCCTTGCAGCCATCCTGTGTCCCGCTCTCAGCTCCCAGACAGTTTTAAGAGATTCCTACCTCGTGATATTAAGGGAAATATCTCGCAACGATTTGCTGCTCGATCAACCCGAGATTGAGCACATTGTGTTGACGTCACCTCGCTAATTTTTTGATCCTTATACATTCAAATGTTCCAATAGTCCTGTAAAGCCCCCCATACACCTGCAGATTCCTCCATACAACTTTCATGAGACCTACCAACAACTATGTAGTATAGTGACCTCCCTGGTAGAATACATAGTGATTGGAAGGTGTAGAAAGGTCCTCATATTACATGGTTTTGGTAGAAGAAAAGTTGGTTGTACAGAAGTTGCATGGTAGTTGTATGTGGTGTATGGGGGGCTTAAGTTTGGTCTTCCTAAAGCAGAATCTATCCAAACAGCTGCAAACAGCTGTCAACATATTTTTTTATTTTTGAAATGCCTACAGTAACACTGGATCAAAGGTCACAGCTCTGGGCCTTCCTGTGTCATCTCCCAGAATCCCAGACTACACTTTTCATCTGTGATATTTCCACAACATTGGTGAGATATTTCCGGTTCACGTTTCCCTATAACAACTCCCAGTTGTCTGAACCTTTAATAGGTTACGGTGACACTGGTCAGAATTTACAATCATTGCATTTCAATCGGCAATACACAGTGCAGCTCAGTGACCCGCCGCTAGTTTCAGCCATTCGGCAAAAGTGGGCAGTGCTGAAATATACATAGTATAAACGTGCACATAAACACATGAGGGTACGGACGCGTGCATGCACGCCGTGTATCCCAAAGCCTCATTTGAAGGACCATGCGCTCAAAACGAGCATGGATAAAATACACTGCAGCACTCAAAGGCTACAGAATTCAAGGTAAACCATTAAAACTACCTTTTGCCCATGATCTTTTAACACATTTGCAAATGATAGAATCGCTCTGTCTCAGGTCCCTACTACCCTGAAAATATTATCATTGAAATATGAACTTTTATGTGATTTTATGAACTATCAATATATATATAGAAGTTGTTTCTACACAAAGGTTGTACTTCAACCAACTATGCTTGGGGACCCGTATTTCTAAACTTCCTCCCCATTGAAACTAATGGCTGGCACACAGAGGGTGCCCGCCAGTGCTGTGAGCGATGGAGAGCAGCGTGATGACGTCATTTCACCGCTCATCTGCCGGCCCCCACTCGGTACGTGTGTGGGGGCATTTAGTTATTGATCACACCTAGAACAGCCCTTTCAGTCATTATCTACTCCTCCGCAAAGATTAACCCAAATTTCCTTTTGTGCTTTTATGCTTTGTTTCTCCCTTTTTCTTGAGGGGTCACTCTCCAGGAATCAGCTTATTTCATATTAACTAATAAGTATTCAAACAAGACTAGATTTAAGCCCCCTCCGCTGCACTTTAACCAAACAAAATGACAAAAACATTTACAATAAATAATTTCAAATATTAGGATGTAGTTAAAATCATATACATATTCTCAAAATATCGATTTTAACATGACATTGTTTATTTAAAATTTGTGATTTTACTTACATCCTAATAAATTAAAGGAAGGGGTTCCTAAATGCTTTCATTGTGCCTGGTATATGTTTTTTAGGGATTGGTTTTCAGAATGTGTCTACTGAAATATGGAATTTGAAGATTTTATTTTTCAAAAGTATAGTTCTGTAAAAAAAAAAAGAAGTTATATTTTCGTATTATTGCACAGGTAGTAATATCTATCATGGCTTCTCTTCTATTATAACATGGCAGTTCTGATGTAATATGCACACTAGGGCAGAAAATATGGAGAAGTTCATGATCAATTTAATGTGCTGATCAGATGGTTATGGTCAGGATCATTTAATCATGACTCCGTTTTTGGTCCATATCTAGGCTAAAGCCCCCCATTCAACTTTAGATTACTTCATACAATTTCCTTTAGATCTACCAAAATCTATGTAGTATAGGGACCTCCCTGAAAGGTCCTCATATTACATGGTTTTGGTAGAAGAAAAGTTGATTGTACAGAAATTGTATGGTAATGTAGGATAACCTTAAGACAGGATCACCAATCACATCCGTACTCCGTAATTAATCAATGATCACTGTGCGATCCGACATGACGGCAGATTTAAGTTCAATCTGGCAGGTTGGCGCACCTGATTCCCTGCCGACCAGATCCTGTTTGGATGCAGGAACGCACAGGAATCGGCCCGTCTATGCACTAGAGAAAAAGTTCTTTCTAGGAAAAGGAACTCGTGGAAAAGCATGATTCATTTGCGAATTTGATTAATTACGGATGTTGGTGATGTTGTCCCCAGCCGAAATAATGGGCGGCACACAAAGGGTGCCGGCCGATTCTCTGCACTAGCGGCTGTGCGTGATGGCGTAATCACGCCCGCTAGGTCGGCTTGGCAGTCGTCGGGAAATTGTCCCGTCTATGCCCAGCTTTAGCCTTACTTGCCTATCAAACTGGAGCCTTTCAATTTCTTGACTTTTATTTTAATATACAACAAAATATAATAATGGCAGCGCTCCAAGAACAGCGAGGATTTTAAAGTAATTATTTTGTCCCAGAACAGCAGAACTGTTATGCACATATCCCAAGAGAAGCTGTTTCTATTTTAACTATAAACACAGCTCTGACATGAATACCAGTTCTAATGTTTGGGCAAAACAGAAAACTAGATCTCATTGTAGATATTTCAGTTCTTTGTTGTATGGAAGATTCCAAAGCATGACAGCTCCATCTTTTGCATTTCTCTGCCATCAACTAACATTTACATAAAAACCAAAATATTTTTGGACTGTTCCACTCTTCAGAACCTTTGTTTAGGGAGGGTCTTTAGCAAACTATGGGAGGGTCGTCATTGAGGATGTGTTCCATCTCAGTAATACTGATGGCTAAGAGTGGAAGACCGCGTGGCCTAATGGATAAGGCGTCTGACTTCGGATCAGAAGATTGAGGGTTCGAGTCCCTTCGTGGTCGTTGTACATGATAAAAGCTTTTATGGCTTTAAGAATAGATGGTAAACAATGCCTGGAGCGTGGAAAGCTTTCCATGTCATGCCCATAAGGGTATCAGTGCAGGGGGGCATTAGTACTATAATAAAAGCAGGGACACTATCATAATACTACTGCGAACCTCACTTCTAGCCTAATTTTTTATCAACGGACCCGCAGTGATTGGGTTTCTAGTAGAACAAATTCATTCCTTTTAGGGCTTCATCTTCAAGTTTTCAGCTTCTTATTAATATAAAAATCAGCCACTGGATATTAAGCAGATGGTTTTCCCCAATGCATAAAAAGCCTGACTTGCCATGAGAGAAATGAGCATTCGGGCAGGTCAACCATTATGAAAAGAATGGTCGTGATTCATCCAACAAGTTGAAAATGTTTTATTGGTCTGGGAACATTGGGCAACTGCATAGTGTTTTCCCGACCAATTAGTGCCGATGAGGCTTATTAGCATATTAATACTTCCGCCGCTGGCATGTTGCTCCCGCTAACATGAAGGCTCATGCTGCATAGCAGCCAACGTTCTATATAGCGGAAAAGTTGTCTCAATGTAGAAGTATACATAGTACCTTATATCTATATATACTAATATATACTGTTTATTTAAACTTAGTGATTAGTGACTTAGATCGTAAATTGATGTTTTTTGTTTCAATAGATAATAGATCGTAAATTGATGTTTTTACGATCACATAAATTATGTGTAGCAGCCACTAATGTCATGGCATTCATATATTCCCAAGTTTTTGTGTTTTATCTAGAGGTTCTGATGTAAAGATATATTACAATTGTATTAGAAATTATTAGTATATGTAGTATGGTAGTACACAGCATGTATAAATACATATACTGTACATAGTATATACTACATATATCTATTCTCTATAATCTATATACTGTATATTCTGGCGTATAAGACTACCTTTAAACCCAGGAAAATCTTCTCAAAAGTCAGGGGTCGTCTTATACGCCGAGTGCTGAAACTTCTGAGCCAGAGGAGTCTGCCTGTCATACATCGGAAGCGCCCCCTTATCCCCCTTCCCTCTCTCCCTCCTCGATGTGTGAGACCAAGCTGATGTGCTCACTAAAGGCTGTGGCTCCAGTGGCTGAAACTGGTATTGCAGCTCAAACACATTAAAACACTGTATCATGTGACATGATATCAGTTACATTTTTGATTGCAAAAATTCTTTGAATTAAATGTAGACAAAATGTGTCACTTGGATAACCACAGGGAAACATTAATATGAGAGGTTGCAGTTACGGGTGTGAAATTAGCAATGTAAATTACAAAAAAAGAGTAGACCTATGTAAGGCCATGGGTCCACTGCTGTTTCCCTTAGCTGGCCAAAAAGATGACATGCGCTGGCACATTTGCCAGTGGATTTTCCGTGACTTGCAGGCAGTTTGCCCATGTCATAAGAATTAAAATTACCATATTGAAAGCAAATCTGATGTTTTTTTATTTTTTATTTGGTGTGTTGGAAGAGAGGTAGTCTTATACCGGGAGTATACCCCAAACTCTATATTTTAAGAGGAAAAGTTGGGGGTCGTCTTATACGCCAGAAAATACGGTGTATATATATATCTATTGTTTATCTGTAATATGTATCTATCTTATGTCTATTTATAGATATATAATTATATATAATTGTTATTTTATTTTTTACATTGACATATAAATGTTATACAGTATAGTAGTATATGTTGTATTTGTGGGTAGGGGAGGGTGGTGTTTGGTTGTCACCAGTTATTAAAATATAAAAACTTTTCACACCAAAGAAGATAAATGTTATGTAAGGAGACATAAGGAAGGAAGATATACAGAAATATAAGTTTTATCAAAACAAAGCACAAAAAACCAACGTACATAAAACACTCTAATTTCACTGTATAGCATCATCATTACATGGTTTTGGTAGATGCAATGTTGATTTAAAGAAATTGTATGGTAAGGTTGTAAAGCAGGGAATACACGGCTCCATATTAGAGCAGTTCGAGGTTCCTGGCAGCAGCATGATGACGTCATGACGCTGCTGCCCGAAATCGGAGAAGCTATGTCTCCAGCTCAGCCGATCTTTTGCATGGAGACCTCGTGGTCTTCATGCAAAGCAATGGACATCAGATATCCCTGTTTTCTATCAGGATTGATTGGTCCCACTTGAAAACAGGGGTGACCACATATGATATGGGCCAGATAGATGGCCGTGAGCACGCACGGCGCTTGAAGCGGCCATCGATCTGGCCCATATCTACACGTGTGTTCCCTGCTTAAGATGTATAGGGGGCTTTAGAAACAATACAAAGATTTAACTAGATGGAAACATTTTGGGTGTTGTGCTCTGTTAATTCCATTTGTTTTTGTCGCTTCCATTTGTATTATATTTCTTTAAAATTTAACAAAAATTTTACTGAAAAACAGATTAAATGAATAACTGACTTTGGAATTGTTTTGTGGGATATGTGGTGATGAAGAATGAATCCCAGTAAAATGAGAGGTCAGAGAAAAGTCTTTTTTTAAAAGGTTTTATTGCTTGTTGGGATAAAGTTTTTATAGTCTGGGCACAGGTACTTTGTAATTCATAGGAAATACTAATAAAATGACACTGATCTGAAGTTAGCATTGTCACACGTTTTCTTGTGTACCCTTGTTACCGTATATTTGAGGAGTGTGTATGGTTGGATGCTGACTACTTTAACAAGCCATTTTGTTGCAATGATACATCTGGTGCCAAAGATGAAAAAGTCTTGTGATATTTCCTGCATTTTCACAGAGGGAGTATCTCTTTTCGCTTCCTATCCAAGACCTCAATGAAGATAAAAGACTTATGAAGGGAGATACAGAGAGTGACACATTAATACATGAACTGTAACAAATGTCTGTGTGGGCCACCCTGACAACAGAACAAACAGTTTCAGTTTCATTTATCAATGGAGTAACATAGAATAGAAAGTATTACAATTTCCCCCCAACCAATGTGGTGAAGTCTCAAAGAATTAATCCAAGCACTTCCATTCATCAAAGTGGGTCATCCAAACACAATGTTATATAAAAGGTGGGTTTACACGTGTAGTTTTTGTTTTTAGTCAACTGCCAATTAGATTTTTTGTTTGTTCATTTATCGAATGTAACATGAGATACAACAACAGATTTACCAACATGTTCGATGACCTTTCGAAAGTTTTTTTGTTCGAGATCAAACAAAATTTATCCATCCAACAAATTAGCCATTCTAGATTTTTGTTCAAACAACCCAAAAATCGTCCGTTCTTCGTTGATCGAATGAAAAAATCTACATGTGTAAACCCACCTTTAAGCTGGCCATACACATTTAGATCTCTCTATCAGATATCCTTTAGATCTACCAACAACTATGTAGTGCTGGGTCCTCTGCGATTGAACACAGGTAGATTTGATTGTTTTGAAAGTCCCTCATATTACATGGTTTCTGTAAAACAAAAGAAGATCTAAAAGTGTATGGGGACCCTGGGATAGAATTAGGAACATGGTAAGGAGCTGAATAGTTGGATGTGTGATGTATGCCAATAGTAGATGGCAATCACATTAATATCAATTAGTGGTGAGGTATGGAGTAAGGCAATTGTCATCTTAAGCTGGCCATAAACGCGCCGATTCCCGGCTATAGTTGCGGGCAATCGACCGACGTGCAACCTCATGCCGAACGCATAATGGTCAGTCGCCCACAACAACAGGTTTTATCCCAAAAAGCTGGCAGTTTGGATCACAAGGCGATCCATCCTGCTGGTTCTTTTTGTGGCCGATCCTGACGTAGACAGTTAACTTGGAGGGGGAGTCTCCTTACCCTCTAGGTAATTGGCTACAATCTGACAAGAATCTCCTGTTTTAGTGGAGCACACAGGATTCCCGTCAGTTCTGTAGCCGACTCCTCACAGCGTGGCCATGGACTGCTACAAGCCGGCCATGGATCGAGATGTCTATGGCCGGCTTTACATTTTTACAAGGCAAATTTTCTTGGTCATGCCAGAGTTTTCTGCTCGCTGAGACCAAAAAAACGTTCACACTGTACTTATCCTGACACAGTGACGTGGTGTCACGAAACGCCTTGGACAATTTGCGTTGATCAACTTCCTTTACTGTAATAAAGCATTCAATTCTTCAAATACAGGTACCTCTACCTGAGCCCCCAGAAAACCACTTCTGAACTACTGCTCTGCTATTTTTCAACACAGGAACATTGGGCCCATCACAGGAGTGGTTAGAATGTAAAGTCAACAACAGGCAGGTCTATGCCCTCTAGAGATTATAGAATGCCCCATGGGTTACATGAAAATGAGAAAGTTTAAGGGCATTGGCAGTCGTTAGTGGAGAAGTGTAAACTTTGGGAAAAACGGGATAATGAAAAATAGTGAACAATTGCACTTCTTCAATGGCTGTCAGTTTCAGTACAATTAGTGAACAATCCTACAGATACAATGGTGGCCACTGAAGAATTGAGTCTAGTGATAGTTATGTGGTAGTGTATATGTATGTGTGATATTTGTCAAAGTTTACTTATTTCCTATTGCATCGAGTCACTCAAAAAAGTTTGGTGGATAAATCCAGTTAATGTTGTTTAGGCAGAGAAAGCTCTGCCATGTCCACAGTTTCCTCACTATGCAGCAATATGACGGGGCAGCATAGTTAAAATATTCAAACATGCATAGCTGAACGTAACAATAACACTATATGTTAGTTGATGGAGCAAGTAGAAGGACACGCAGGTCAGTTACACTTTAGTAAGAATAACTTTACTAAAAAAATCAGTTCAAGAATTAAGAATTTGGCAAAAAGGTAAATCTGGATTTTGCTGGATTTTATTGGTAGCAGGAACCATCACTTACGGAAAGAAAGCAAGAGCTGACCATGTGCCCAAATGCTTGTGTTCCCATTTTATTAGGATCAGGCTCATTCTAGTTTCTTTCCCATGAAATGGTGGTTTTGGATCATTTACAGAGATTGCAGTTTTCAAAGTACTTGGCCCTGCTCTTGCATACATAACCAAACTGACTGTTGGCTTATGGTAAATACTATTTACTGTAGATGACATAAGACAGGAATACATTGCAAATATTTGTCTGCTGTAGAATTTTTAGTGCAGCCCACTCAGCAGTAACAGTTGGCTTTATTTACCAACACACCACATGCAAACTTTCTGTATTGATCCTCGACAACCTATCATAATATAAAATGCATTAGTAGGTCAGACTGTGAAGGTCTGCTTACTGTGAGGAAGACCATTATGTGGCACAGCAAGTAATAATCCCGAGACTGTCACAACAACAACCACTTTGTTGAATGGCCTACAGCAATGTTAGTAACCTATTATGTTATTTTTTGTTTTCTTTTCCATGCTCATTGTATGAAAATGCATTGAAATTATTTGGGAAAATGACTTCCACTAAGATAACCAGATCTAGGCAAGTTCACATACACACAGGGGAATAGCACCATAGCAGATAACTTGACCACTATGGGTCCTAAGGTAAGCAAAGAGCAGTAGTTGTAAGGACCACAAGGTTGAGAGACTATGACCATAGGGACAAAAATCTAACACAGGGTGGGTAAACTATGGCCCGGGGGGTGGATCTGGCCTTTGTCACCTTGTAGAAAAGATGCTTGTTCTCTGCAACGAGTCAACATAATGCCTAGAGGTGTCCAAACGTTGACTTGGGGTCAATGCTGTGACTTGATCATGACACTGTGGGACCATCCTTATGGTGACAACAGGCAGTCTCCAGGAATTATCTCTGCTCATTGCAACGAATGAGCGTTTTTGTTTTAAGTGCACCCCATGTCGCACATCACCTATTACACTAGAGATGCTGCTGATGCGTGGAATTGGCACATATGGTGGATGGCCATTACAGTCATCTAACCTGACCCTTATACTGACTCATTCTGTGTGTTGTACATTTTATATTGCATAATGCTATTACTTGTATTTACTGTAATATCACCACAAGATAAGGGACTTGTAAGTTGTGAGCAGGGAACACACAGCTCGATATTGGAGCCCTTCGAGGTTCCCTGCAGCAGTGGTATGATGTCATCATACTGCTGTCAGATATCGGAGGAGCTGGAGACACAGCTTGGACGATGCTTTGCTGTGGTCTCCATGCAAAGCGATGGACATCAACCGTGGTTTGCGGTCATGTCCCATATCCCTGTTTTTGAGCGGCATTGATTGATCCCGCTCGAAAACAGGGATGGCCACATTAGCTATGGGCCAGATAGATGGCCGTGACTTACACAGAATGTGCTCATGTTCAGCCCTGAAGTATCCTGGGCAAATCAGCTTTTCTTTTATATAGATTGAGAAGGGCAAAAGGTTTTTAAGCCACTGGAAATGAAATGACATAATGGAACAACAGATTGCACTGTTGCCATTATAATTCTAAAAGTGTTGCTGACAGTGTTTTTTTCTTTTTCAAGGTTATAGTCAGTATGAATAAATCCCTTTTCTAGACACAGTATAGTATAGTATATAGTCACATACAAGCCAGGAACAAAAAATCCCACACATCAAATTCAACTAAAGAAAGTAACAACCATACGTTCCCAACTCTAAACCCACGGCTGATCTAGAGAAAGACTAAATGTCCTCCACATTCCCCAACAGGGACAAAATCTTTCCTGATCCCAAAAGGCAATCACATAACTCCCCAGATCAACATTCCGCAATGTTATTTCCTACAAATATTAGTAGCTATTTATAACTTGTGCAATGGGAAGGAAACCATCCAGTCCTTTTTAAGCAATCTACTGAATCAGATAGAAATAGCTGCTTGGGAAGGTTATTGCTCATTTTTATACGGAGTTTACAGGAGTTCTACATGTTTTTCTAAAGGTTGTTTAACCTCCCTCAGATTTCTGGACCAAAAGTGCACCATAGACTGTAATGGACAAAAAAAAGTTTTTTACATTGTAGGCCTGTAATTTCCCAAAGTATGTTCATACAGGAGTCTGGTAGACATCCTGAATATAATAACATGTTCAGATGCTTTGTGAATAACTCACACTATCAGATAAATAAGATTTCAATAATTCCCTTTATCAGGTAAATTAGCACTGCAACCATTAGATGGTAGTGCAGATGTACCAGGTTACATAGGAGAGCAGGGGGGGGGGGAGTGATCCGTTCTCTTGAAGCTGCCTCATTAGATCGGAGACACACGGAGCAGTGAGTTTGCTCTCTTGTGGCTCTGATCTCAGCCTGACGAACCCAGCTCGTCCATTGCTGTTCTGACAGGTCAGAGCTGGACGAGCTGAGACGGTCAGGAACGGCAGGGGGGTTAATCTAAAAACTTATATCACCAAATACCCCCAAAGGAAAAATGCCAACCTCCATGATTTTTTTATTTTTAACATAGAAGTCATCAAAGTCATTGCAGAGTCCTCTTCAGGTCTGTCATTTGCTGTCCTGTACAGCATCTATAGAGCTTCTAAGGTTGCTACTTCAGCACGCATGATCTCTTGAGTAGGGGTGCTTTTTCATGTTAATGCTTTAATGGGATCCTGGAAGATGATGCTTGTGCATACCTGAAGCCTAATGACCCTATGGGATGTGAAGTTTCTTTGGGGGGTATGTGGGGTGCATGCTTTGTTTAGAGTAAATAACCCTTTTACTTCAGTAGATGTGCCTGTGTCCCATTGTACGAAAAGATTAGAGCATTTTACAGGAAGTGGATATGAACATGGTCACTGCTGGTTCAGGACTGTAGCTGGTCTGTCATCAGCTGACCTTTCATATACTTGACTAGTATTATGTAGTTCGACAGCTGAACCCCACTTATTAACATAGACAGATGGTAATGGTAATCAGGAGCCATAATTCTAATCAAACATGTATTATTCCTTTAATTTAACATACAGTGGTGTGCAAAACTATTTGCCCCCTTCCTGATTTCTTATTCTTATGCATGTTTG
>CM070035.1:137787507-137806524 GCA_036250615.1 Ptychadena robeensis
AGATTTGGAGTTTTTTTTCTCCCTTAATAACGTAAACCTTCATTTAAAACTGCATTTTTTGTTCAATTGTTATCTTTGACTAATAGTTAAAGTTTTTTTGATGAGTTGAAACATTTAAGTGTGACAAACATGCAAAAGAATAAGAAATCAGGAAGGGGGCAAATCGTTTTGCACACCACTGTATATTAATACTGAAAATGATCCCTATTTATCCCTACAGTGTCTTGAAGGGAAAGCATGCTAGACACAAAGGGCTTGTCTACACGATGAATGCAGGGGAAAAGGAGAAATGAAAATACAACCCATCCTTCACTTCTTGTATCTACACAGGTGTGTCATAGCCCACAACTCTGCATACTGTGCAAATCCCAATGTAGGGTGCCATGTTGTCCTTGCTGCTACACTGGGCATTGCATTTCCCAAACCGCCGGTAGACTGCAGGAGATCAAAAGCCATATGGATGATACATCCATGACCAACAAAAACATAGTGTAGACATAGCTAAATTACAGTAAGTAAAATTTGGAAAGTAAAGTTTATGCTTACTTTATGAGGTTTGTTCATCAACTGAGCTTTTATTGTATTTAAAATACTGTCAGGACCTTTTCGCTTTTATCATATCAGAAATGTGACTTGTTTGCTGATATACACAGTATACAATTCATCAACAATATCTTTCTGTATGCTTTTATATCTTTCCAAAATGTAGTTCAGATTAAATACTATAAATGTAAAAGTGTAGTCATCATATAACTATGAAGAGCTACCGGGGATATTTTTCAATTGTTTAGAAATATGACCCATGTATTCTGTTCATCTGTCCCCATAAACGGCTGTTGTGAGCCCTTCCTTAAAATAAACAGAACTATGATCAAGCACAATGCTGGATGGATTAAATAATGCATAAAGTGCACATCATGCGGAATTTCCTGGGAAATGCAATCACAACAATGGGTATGACATTGAATACAGATACTGTCCTCACACATACCCTTAGAACAGTGTTGTCTGTCATTGGCTTGGCAGTTCAAAGAAGAGCTGGGACTAAAACATCAAAAATGATACATTTTATTACAAAAAATATTGATTATTTTGTAATTGAACTTTATCATTAAAAACATTACATTGTTGTAATATTAACCCTCTGGGCAGTTTGAGGTTTTTGATCGGCGATCAAACTGTGCCCGAACTGAGTTCAGGCAAACCGCTAGGGAGGTTAAAGTTGAATTTTAAGTTTCTCTCTTCCCCCTTTTCAACCATAATAAAATCATTGTATTCCATACCCTATTTTAAACTGAGTAAAGCTAGGTACACACGGGTAGATTCCCATCCAATCGACCCCCGATCAATCACAGCGTGGTGACGTCACCACACTGTGATTGATCGGGGATCAACTGAATGAAATCAATGTGCACCACATGGGCACATTGATACCCGTTCAATGGTGACCCGTTCTCCCCAGCTCGCAGCACGTGTGAATCATAACACGGACTACGAGCTGGGGAGAAAGGCAGCCTGCCTCACAGCTTCAGAGGGAGAAGTGCTGGCTCTGCCCCCTTCACACTGACAGCCGGTCCAGGCTGCAGCAGCTGCTCCAATACTTTAAATGTAGACTCATGTCTCCATGAAAAGTAATGGAGATTGAGTGGGGTTTATCAACATGTTGGAACCCCGTTCAATCAAGTTTCTTCAAGGAAGGCACACACAGGTAGCTTTGTAAACAGATTAAAGCACAATCAAGCATCGTGACCACGCACCTTGCTCGATTGAAATCTAATCTTTTTACAGATCTACACGTGTGTGTCTAGCTTAACTGTATCATTGGGGCTTTTCTACAGTATCTAATGCCGGCAGATTATAGAAGGTAGAAGTGAAATGCTACACATACCCCTGATAAAAGGACTGCTGTGGCTTTTGGCTTGTAGTCAAGCTAATGTCCAAATGCCTTGATAGTTGGGTTCCCGTCTGGAGGAGTGGGCATTCCTGTGCAGGCTGCATCACATGTAGTTTACTTTTGGGACCCATGATAGATTTCTATTATTAGAAACTTGTATTTAGAAAGCACCAACATAATACACGGCGCTTTACAGAGTACATAGTCATATCATGAACTGTCCCTTAATGGAGATTTTAATCTAATGTCCATGACATAGTCATTTGTAAAAAGCAACTACAGGGGTGCCCACCTAACGGTCTACTACATGCCTGTCAAGTTTCCCCTTATCTAATAAATGAAAACTTACAGGAAGTGATGTTGTAGAGTGTCACTTCCGGTATTTGGAATGTGGAGTTCCAAAGTGGAGTGTAATTTTTCGGCATCAGGAAGGTTACCGTCCCGTCCCTGCTATTTGCTGGCTGGCTAACTTAGTAGTGAGGGGTATTACTCTTCCTCCTAACTTCCCACCCGCATATCATCTGAACAACAGGTGTGGCAATTCAGAAGTTGGAGTATTGCCCTTTCCCTCCAAAGTTACCACCATTTCAAAATCTTGGAAATACCTTGGATTTATTTAATTCAGAATTTGGCTCCTAAAGTCACATAAAAAACATAACTTTCGTTGCCAAAACAGGAGGGTTGAAAGGTTTGTTCTACTGACCACAGCTGTAAGGTGACACTACACTTTTCAAGGTCAGATTTCCTTCTGTAATTTGCTTTACGTGTCCAATATACTAAGTTATCCATATCTCATATATTGCAATATTTGATCTACAACTTACTTAATGGGTTAATAAACTCGTAGGTGTTTATGGAATATTTTTGCAAGCTTTACCTGAAAACGTTACCCTGTATATTATGCTTTCCAAAGTATTTTTAATATACTGTACCCAGCTTCATCTTATATAAGATGATTGTTTCCCCTTGTTCATAATTGAATTCTCTGTATTCCATTGTCGATTTCTCTGTACATACATGATTTTGGCTGTTCTTGATTGTTTGTTACCCGTTTTGTATGTTAAAAGCAATAAAAATCATCTTAAATTGAATTTTATTGCTTTTAACATACAAAACGGGTAACTAATATATTTTGTATATTTTGATGTATATCTATATATTGATGTATATTTTACCTAATATGTTATATCTGTTTTGTACCCTCCCTATCCCTATACCTAGAGCATTTTTTACATCAGTCACAAGACTTATGACCAATTTTATCTGGGCTGGGAAGAGGCATAGAGGTAACTATTCTATCTTGACTGGCAATAAATGGCATGGAGGATTGCAGGCCCCGCATTTGTACTATTATTATGTGGCGGCAGTGATGGATCAATCCAGATATTGGTGGACTCCTCGGCAGGATAAGAAATGGGTGGCCATGGAAGAGCAGGCGTTAATTAATACCTCTCTTAGAAACAGTTTGTTAGCAACCACCATCGCTCAAACAATATATCAGGGGACCTCCCCTACAATCAGGGCAGTATTTACATGCTGGAGGACCGTGATAGAGGGAGATATAGGGGATAAGGGGCGAGATAAGGTGGAGATACCGCTAGGGTCCCTTTCGGTGCTTATACAAGATTTTAAATTAACGCAATGGGGTAGATACTCCATCTATCTCCTCTCTCAATTATATCTAGGTTCTTCCCTGAAGCCCTATTCCGATCTCCAGAAACAATTTAATCTTCCTACTTCGGAGTTTTTTGTGTACCTTCGCTTACGTCACTTCCTGTGCTCACATAAGTTAGGAGGTTACGGCCTGATTCCTATCCGGATACATAAGATTCTACAGACCGAGGGGAACCAAATTAGGGGGCTGTCCGCCTTTTATAAGACCCTAGTATTTCATACCACCTTGCATAAGACATTGTCCATGTTGAAATGGGAACAAGAGCTGGGAATCTCCTTTCCAGCTTTGGAATGGGCGAAGGCCATTAAAAGCTATTATTCAACATCTAAATGTGCTTCACATTGGGAGATGTCAATTAAACTATTACAACGATGGTATTATACACCGTATGCGTTGGTTAAATTTGGTAAATCCAGCTCCCCAATGTGCTGGTAGAGGCTGCCCCGAACAGGGCACACTTAGCCACCACCTATGGTCGTGTAGGGAGCTATACCCTCTGTGGCATTCAGTACAAGCACTGGCAACTGAAATATTCGGTATACCAGTGAAACTAACCTGCGAACTTGCACTGCTCCATTTGGGCATTGCAAGATTCCCGGGAAAACATAAATACCTGTTAACTCACCTCCTGTTGGCCACTAAATTGATTCTAACCAGACAATGGAAATCACAGACGGCTCCCACATTTAGGGAATTAGTGGATGAATTTAATTTTCAGGGCTCAATGGAACTCATGATGGCAAAAAAACAACAACTCAGTAGCCACATTTATAAATAAATGGTCCCTGTGGTTGAAACACCCCCTTGCCACTATTAGATTGTGACCGGAGGACAATTTTCTTTTTCTTCTTCTTCTTTTGTTTTCTTATTTTTATTTAAATAACCAATACGGCATGGATATAATTCCGATATGACCACCCACTACCCTCTTACCCCCCACCCATCCCCTTTAACCCCAATCTTGACTTGTCATTGTTTGTATCTTGTGTTCATGTTTATATGTATTTATATCATTTAAAGTGGTGTGAGGTGCTCTTAAATTGCTGATAACATTGGGAGATGTGAAAATGGCAACAACATTGTTACATTACGGCATATAAGCACAAAGCGAACAGAGTGTTATAATGATGAATATATTAATTGTTATTTACTGATTACGCAGAACCTCATACATGATGTAAATGTATAAGCGATATTTTATGTGTAAAACTCAATAAAAATGATGAAAAAAATTAAAAATAAAAGCAATAAAAATCATTACCGGAAAAAATGCTTCAAAGTGTTCAAAAGTGTAAATGTCTGAACTATGAACATTTATGGACTTTGGCCAACAGTAAACATTCCACAGGTGCACATGGGAGGATCCTTGTATTTCCACCTCTGGCAGATGGACAGAATATAACTGTAGTTATTCAGCTTTACAAATAAAATAAATTAATCAAACCAGAAAAGTTGTGTGTCTATATCTCCATTTATTACTGTAGAATTTGTTTCATTTCTGCTTTTTACTAACAGAACACATTTCCTGTTTTCTTATGGGTGGACAGTTACTGATTTGGTAGTTGCATTATATATTGTACCTTGGATATATTATATATATATATTATATACTTATCTTCACCACTCTACCACATAACTCATAAATGTTGCTCTCAGCCCCTGGGATTATGGAGGGCGTCCAGTCCCACCCAGTCAGGCCTGTGTGCCCCCTCAATTGGGGTCCCCTACCTACACTAAATTACAAGTGAGACATGCCCCCCCCAATTGCCCACCCGTGGCTGCCCGTCCCTGCCAGCTTCTAGCATTTGAACCCAACAGCTGAATTTATTTCCTTAACAGTGCTAACCCTGGTTACTCTGGTACACCAAGAAATGACTATTGCCTTAAGTTCTTATTCCTGAACAGATAAGACTGGCCCATAATATTTTTATATGAGGGAGGAAATGGCATTATCAACTTTTCCATCTTCCATACCTTCCATACAGAGCTTGGAGGAAAGTCAAGTAGAGGACTTGTTTAAAGTCTGTGTCACATTGAGCTTGGTAAGCTTAATGGGCAGTTCTATAGATATTAATGGACAAGCAGGACAATGTTCTGCTTATATAAATATTCATTCATCTTTTATAAGAATTATATTCAATTTTATGTATTATAAATGTTTTATATATATATATATATATATATATATATATATATATATATATATATATATAACAATTAGGTTTGGTGGGACTGAAGATATTAAGCCCTAGTCTAAAACGCAGACTAATTATGTATATAACGAATTTTGGTATTAAGTTGCATTGAACTTAAAACCCAAAAGTAAATTCAATAGAATTGACCGTTGACCGTTTGTCCCAGTGTTAATCTTTGGAAAACATTGGTTCTTTAGCCAATGTACATGATGTTTATTTTTGTGCCTGTAACAGCCCGCTAGCTTTGTCTAATGCTGCTTCCTCGG
Organism: Ptychadena robeensis; assembly: GCA_036250615.1. Taxonomy (NCBI): domain Eukaryota; kingdom Metazoa; phylum Chordata; class Amphibia; order Anura; family Ptychadenidae; genus Ptychadena; species Ptychadena robeensis. The sequence goes on from CM070035.1 coordinate 137,793,538, forward strand.
TCTTCTTTTGAAAGCTTTATGATACAAAGTGGACTCAGCAAGTGTCAGGAAACAGTGATCTTATCTTTGGAAAATGCAACCTTTACACCGGGGTTTAGGAAATTGCCATCTTGTTTTACAAACTCCAAACAATAAGACTTATATGTCATTTTGTGAGTTGAATGTGATGTGTTTAATATGAAATGGTCATAATTGTCATAATTGTGATGATTATGGCTTACAGCTCATGAAAGCCCCAAAATAAAAATCTGAGAAATTTAGAATATTACATGAAATCAATAAAGCAAAGATTTAATTTAAAAAAATGTCAGATATTTAAAACATATAGTTATACACATGTACTCAGTACTTGGTTTGGGCCCCTTTTGCATCAATTACTGCCTGCTTTGGGGCATGGATGCGATCAGCCTGTGGCAATGCTGAGGTGGTGTGGAGGACCAGGATGCTTCAATAGCAGCCTTCAGGTCTTCTGCATTATTCCTTCTCATCTTTCTCTTGGCAATGCCCCAGAGATTCTCTATAGGGTTCAGGTCAGGTGAGTTTGCTGGCCAATCAAGCACAGTAATCCCATGGTCATTGAACCAGGTTTTGGTACGTTTGGCAGTGTGGGCAAGTGCCAAGCCCTGCTGAGTCAGCATCTCCATAAATCTCTATGTCTGCGAAAAATCTAGAGGGTTTTGTTGAATCTGCACCAACACTAGCAGATGACATGGCTCACCAAAAATCAATACAAGCATTTTGGATTGTGTGCCTCTCCATTCTTCCTCCAGACTCTGGCTCCTTGGTTTCCAAATGAGATGCAAAATTAGCTCTCACCAGAAGAGAGGACTTTTTTTTATATATATCATATATATATATTACATATATACACACATTTCTTTAGTGGAGTTTAGAATTAAAATTCTCATGCTCCTTTTAGATGGTTGTGCGTAATGGTTCTCAATGACCTCATCCCAGTTCCATAACCTCTAAAAATAATCTAGAATGCATGGTGGAAGAGATGCCTCATTGTGAGATTTCATACGGATCTATTTGTTTCTAAATGTTTTCAGCGTTCAGATTGTTGTTGTCCAAACATCTCTTCAACAGCTGCTTCTTGGAAACTTCCCCAAAAAAACCAGATTTATTTGTAATAAATTTAATTCACTGGATTTACGAAATACATAGATTAGACCATTCACATCAATCCCTATGTTTAAATGCTCTTTCTACAGTCAAATGCTAGGCTGGGCTGGGATCCAGTCAAGCTCCCAGTATATTTTTGGACAGTGGGAGAAAACTAGTAAACAGTTGGCAAAAATAGAAGTCGTTAGTTGGTATGCCCTGTATGGATTGTGTTTGGACATCAGTATTACAGGGAGGGAGGGTACAGTGTTCAGGGAAGATGAACTATGCTTTGAAGAGTAGGTGGTATATTAAAGCCTAACTGCTGCTCACATTTCTATGCTGGGTGGAATAGGGAAGAGCCAAATAGGTCAGATTTGAATTTCTTTAATAAAGACGTGATGGGAGATATATCCAACCAGGCTATAGACAAGGGGGTCCTTTCACACCAATAAAAGGGTTTTTGCTGCATTGCGCTGAAATAATTCACAGCCTGCCCATTTCTTCTCAGTTCTAGCGGTACTTATGTTTCAGAATGTAGAGTTCGGGTATTGAAGAACTAGAAAAAGAAAGCATTACCTATGATAGACAGAACATACTGCACCTCCCCAGCCTTACATTTGAGTGTAAGTAGTATACCCCCAACATAAATTTGTCTTCAAAATTTCAGACCACATATGTCTTTAAAAAACAAAAGAAGGATTATATATAAATACTTCTATACATACAAAGCACCTGCATAATAAAAAGGAAACAGATTACTCATTCTATATGATTTACTATATATAATTTTTTTGTCAACAGCTGTAATATAAATAGGTTTAGATGTGACTTCTGATGAAGCAGCATCAGCTTCCTACTCAGTTACCATTTGTTTCTAAGCAGACTTTCTTATTTTCTGCATTTGCAGATAAACTATAGAATTGTAATGCACAGGAATCAACCAGACGAGAGGGGGCTGTTGATGCTATAACCTTATTTGAACCCAGGGCATCCCGTAGGAGAAGATAAACAGTAAATAACTGTACTGACAGTAGATATCCTCAGTAGAACAGTTCCACTCAAACAGTCCAGAACTGGAACTTCCAGGAAGTAGGCCTCAATGAACAGGGCGTAGTGTCCGCACACAGATAGAGTCCTCACCCTCCATATGGCCAAGGGCCGCGGAACAATGCACCACAGACAGGAGTGTGCCCTGAGTGACAGGCTTGTCGATTGAAGTACTGGGCACAGCTACAGAAGCTCCACAGGCATCCTGGTGAGGCCCACCGGAATGGCAGCAGTCACTGGAGACTGGCGCTGAGCATATACCATGGTGCTCTCCGTGCTATTTCGCTCTCCGGCTGCATGCAAGCCGTGTAAAAAATGGGTTGGTGGGTTCACCTCAGAGGAGATGGCTTATGCTTGCTGCTGGTCTCCTTCCTGGTTTCTCCTACTGAGCCCTGCCTCCTGGGTCAGCTGTCCCTTTAAGTCCTCTGCATATTGCAAAGCATCCTGGTCTGGCACCTTAAAAGGGGACGCCACTCATTTCTAGTGCCCCCCCCCCTACTACATAATGAACTCAGGTATGCACATGCTTAAAGCAAATAGGTAAAGCAACAATATTTGTCAGCTGTAGATGCAAATCCTAAATGTTGTGTTGTGGAAACACACCAGCCTACCTTGTTGACCTCCAGCAGGTGAAAATCCTTGTATGCACCTTGGTGGAATAGGGAGGCCCACCCAGTTCATTTCCTCCCATTCCAGAGTCCAGGACCCTGTAACCAAACTAAAAATATTCAGCAACCTTCAGGTGTTGTCCAATATCCCAGACTCCTTCCCAGGACATACCTGACATAATCCATAGCCTTGCTCCAACAGATATATAAATATGATACATGGGGAGGGGCGAGTTAGTTCCTGCCCTGGCTGTGACCCTGCTTGTTTGTGTCTTCAACTGCTGTCTGCCAGGATCTCACATGGGAAAGTATCCCTATCAACACTCATAATGCCTGCCCAGAGGGGATAGAGGAGGGAATAAGCGCACCAAGAAGTCAGAGGTCTAATTGCACCTGGTGTCCAGAATCAGGTACATACTTTAGGGTCTCACCCCAGCAGGGTCAAGCTAAGATCATCTCCCTTAACCACTGTTGCATTGATACCTTCCTACTGCTGGTTCTTACAGCTTCGAGTTTAGATTAGGTAATGAATGAAAGAAGATGAAAGAAATGTTCCACATAGTCGTCAGTACTAGAATTTCAGAGATTGAAGTTCTGGATGAGCAGTAAGTAAGCAGATAAATTACTGAAGCTTTAGGTATTCTATACTATACTATAGGAACATCACACAATATAACTTGAAATATCACAAAATATCTGAAATATTTGAAAAAGTAAATCGTTTAAATAACAAAGTCAACATAGATCATTTAATGTTTTCAGGACAAGAATATTTTTTATAAAGAACAAAACAAAAATCTGTTGATCTTGCCAGAAGTGCCTTGTTCGTCTGTAAGGAAATGACAGAGACAATGCACTCCTGACGAGCTCAGAAGGAAATATTCTTAGCCTGAAGACATGCAATGATATGATATAAAGCATTGACATTGGTTCTTACTTTACCACAATAAATATTGTGTCAGACTCTCAGAAAAGCTAAACTCTCTGAATCATGTTTATTGGCCATTGTGCTGCGTGATTAGAGTCTGGTTACAAACCTTCTACCTGTTACCTACCTGACCCAGCTCCACAAAGAAGAGAAAGCCCAGGCAGGTGAAATATTAATAAATGCACAACTAAGCAGCTCATTAAGCATGCTGTGCATAAATCCAGCAGATGAAAGATTAATAACACGAAGGCAGCGCCATGCAGAAACACATAACACTGCACTTTGCTTCCAGCTGGCTCTCTGGGCGGTAATTGTATTTCCTTCCCCGATACTCATTTGGCTTAAACAGGAGCGCTGTCCTATTAATTCACTTTCCTTTCCTTCCTGATTCATTTAGTGAGCTCACCAGCCATTATGACAATCACATTTTCCTGCACTTTGTTGGAATATTACCTTTATAAGTATCATGAATTTATAAAAATACAAACTGAATCTGGATATAAGTATGTCATCTGCCGAACACATAATAGAGATTGTGCTAAACATTAGGCCAAGCCGAATAGTTTCCAATGATATGCTAGAACCTAGCTTCGGATTCATATTTATTCCATATACACTAGACTCTTGAGTTACAGTTCGACTTAAGACCAATCTGACCGACAACCAAAATGTTTGTATTAAGTTACAACCAAAGGCTTGACTTACAGTCAGAATTACAAGGCCAAAAAATGTTTCTGCTTACACGAATTCAAACAAAGATCCAGGATGTCAGAGAACTATTTGTAAGCTTCACCAGATACCTATGGTTGAGGATTTTTATCAGACTAAATTGCCTTAAAACAGCTAGGAAGGAAGGAAGGAAGAAGAGATGGTTAGGAAATGAGAATTTGAAAAAAGGAAGAAATATAAGAATGGCGACCATGTGACCGGTCTCACTAACAAGTGCACATTGCCATAATTGACCATCTTTACAATCTACAAAATAATATTATTCTAAGGGGAGAAAGTACATCAGAGAGCCAGATTCTTAATGTTCCATTGGAAGGTGACTCTCCCTCTATACAATAACTACCTTCTATTTTTTCCTTCCTCCTAAAAGCCGAAGATGTCAACTTGAATGGTGATTACACATTGTTGTTTCTGGTGAGCTCGGCACATTTTATAACTTTTTATGGGGGTGGGGGGGGGGGGGGGGGGTACTTGCATGTCCATAGCGTGTATATAGTGGATTGGCAGGTTCACGGCATTGACAGTACCCCCAGTAGCATTCAGGTCTGCTCCACGGGGTTAGCAACTTATAAACAGTTTGCACGCTATTGTGTGGTTGCCTGCACACCGGACTAGACTGTGGTGAGTAACAGATCTCAGAGTGGACAGTGTGCCCAGTTAAGGCCCCCACACACGTAGCGAGCGGGACCTGACAGGTGAGCAGCCCGCCGATATGGCTCACAATATCAGCGGGCACCCTTTGTGTGCCAGCCATTAGTTTAAATGGGACACCGGTATGTTCCCACTTAGGCGATTAATCGCTTGTGCTTAGGATTTTCGCCAGCAGAATCGCCTACACTACTTTCAATGGGCTTGTCCCCATTGATAGGATCGCATGCGATTGCAATTGGGGCTGCGTTCTGACGGCCAGCGGCCGCAATTATTTTCCTCTAATCATGTCTATAGACATTAATGGAGGCGATTTGCGATTTGGTGGCGTTTTTTAAATCAACTGTGAAAATCGCCTGGTGGCGGAACAGTGGGAACATAGCCTAAATGAAGCTACAGGAGATGTTAGACGATGTGGACACACTACAGAAGATAGTAAGTTCATGCATTCAACATGGTCAGTTAAAGTGGACATACTACAGGACATAGTCAGTCACAGCCAACATACTAAAGGAATGGTACAGTAGATATACTGCAGGAAATGGTCACATACTACTGTGAACATACTAGTGAATGGCCATTCGGTTGAAGTAGACATAATCATAACATAAGGGATAGTCAGTCACCTTGTTAGTTACTAGTGCCAGGTAAAGCCACTTGCACCCATAGTATAAGGTGACAGTACATAGCATACTGTGCAAGTATAGGATACAGTGGGGCATATTCCTTCCTTAACACATAAGCATTAACCATTCAATATCATAACACAGATCAATGCTGTCCTTAGGCATGCTGGGACTTATCAAAGCTAACCAGCCACATTCTACCTAACCCCAAAAGGCCTAAACCTTCTTCTAGATATGACATAGGGTGAATCAGTAAAGGTGCCCATACACGTATAAGTGGGTGCTCAATCGATGGCCAAATCAAGTGCTCAATCAATCCCGCTCGAAGACTGGTCAGTCAAACAGGTAAGGGACATGTCTGTAAATCCTGATTTTAATGGATGGGGACTCTGGTTGGATAGGAATCGAGCACCTAAAGTGGTGCACCTCGATTCCCGTCCAATCGATGGGAACTCCGGTGCTGCCCAGCGATGTCATCGTGACGTCACCATACTGCACTTGAATGGGTCACTGATCAGGTGCCCTTCTATACTGGTATGGGTACCATAAGAGGATTACCCAACATTGCTCAGATTAATACTGTATGCTGACAGATCTGACCTGCATACTAAAGCCTTAGCCAGCACACACAGGCAAAACACATAACACAGAAGAGCTTGAACACTGTGTGTAAGGAAGTGGTTTCCCTGCAGGGCCCCCCTTTTCTAGATAGGAATATTGTCAAGCCCCCCTCCCCCATTCAAACTTCACAGTTTCAGATTGAGCGCCATTTCATACTAGCCGCATTTGCATTAAAGTATCATGTACTAGTACTAGTGGGAAATGGCCCTCAAACTTTATTTGAAATACAACTCATACAACTTTAATTGGTATTCACACCAGTCATGTAGAGACATGCATGATAAATACACACACCAGTCTCACAGAAACCATGATCATTCCCAAAGAGACACACACACTATACTCTGCACCTCCCTGGTACTGTACCATTCACAGGTGGGGGGAGAAGCCAAGCTGTCACACCTACATTATAAATGTGGTTCTTGAGGAAAATGGGGGTCACTTGGTGACTTGCACATGAAGCAAGCTTTAAAAAAATATAAATTTGTATTGGTACATGTATCAAGTAATTTTTTACATTAGAGAGTTTACATTGTATTGGGTTTTTATGTATATACATGGTTTTGATTATGGACCCATCTTTGTAAGCAATGAATATATTATTAATATGGAGTGAATAATTTTTTAAATATAGTTATTTTATGTCACTGCAGCTACTGTTTAAAATTACAATGTATAAATATTTGTGACTACAGGATGTATATTCGTTTTTATCATTTCTGTTTCCTCAGAAATACCTTAGTGCCTAAAACATGCAAGGGTTCATTCGACTAGAGGAAAAATATTTATACTCCAAGGGCATTTAGGAATATGTTTTTAAGAAGGATCCATAGACAGTTATTTGGTGTTCTTTTAAGTCCTATATTTAAAAAAGAATAAAGTTTATATATATTTAGAGTAAAATAGTTCCCTTTCACCAGAATGGCGGTACGGTCTACATCATTGTCACACATGTTTGACGTCTAAATTACTTATAATACTCCAATGATTCAGCTGCCGGCAAAGGCTTAGTGCTAATTGTATTTAGCCACATAGCTAATACTAGGTTATTTGGGAAGGGAACACTGAAAATAAGACTACTGTACTACTGAACTTCCATTTATGTCATAATAATAATATTACAATTTATATTAACCTCCTGGACGTTGCGCATGTGGCATGCTTTTTAATTGTGATACACTGTGAGTTTCTGCCCTCTAGGAGACCCAGAACGTCATCGGTTCTGTCGGAGGTGTGCTCTAAAAAAGAAACGCCCCCTCCTTTACATGGAGGTCAATGGTGCCGCCTACGCCCACCTCTCCGGCGTCATCGGGGTGGAAGCTTCGGCAGGTACAACAATACATAGAATCACTGGGGGGTTTTGGCAGACAGGTGAGTTTGCCTGTAGTTAGCTGGGGTGAGTTTTATTAGCTAAGAAATTTAATCCGAGTTAACAGGAGGTTAAACAAGTGTTGAGATATGTAAAGTCTTTAGGACGATTATTAACCTTAAAAAAATGTGTACATGAAAATCTAAAAAAACATCCTTTGAGCTTAAAAAAAACTAAAGTATCTGTAACAATATCATGTCTCTATATACAGTATGCCAGTTCATAATAGCAGGTGCATGGGGACCTCAGTGAGTCAGTAAGTTAAGTTATTCTTTTTTAAATATAAGGTAAGTAAAAAAATAACGAAGGTTTAGCATGATGAAATACAGCACAAAACTATTATTTAATTTTATTAAAAGTATATTTGCCTTTGTGTTTATTTCACAGAAAAGTGAAACAGGAAGTCGCACTAGATGGAGATATGCATAGTGATCTTGGAGTTATTGTACAGGAATGTGTCATGCTAAAGCAAACAGCCAACACATTCTGAGAACAGGAAACCGCAACGCTCAAGCTTAAAGAGTTTCTACATGACAAACCCTCCCAACTGTGGGAAAGACCATATATGAACCATGGCATCTACGTCATTTGATCTCCTGTAAACCAATTACTGTATTTTTTTTTTGAGAAAACATCTTGAACGGGCGGATCATCCCAGCTTCTGTATGTGAAATGGCTGACCTTGAACTCCCATTCTGCCAGTTGGAAAACCAAGCTCCAACCGGAAGAGTGGTAGTTCCCGGTTTTCCACTGGAGAACACGCTCTGCTGTATAGGGTGGGTGTAAAAATATTATGGTATTCGCTATGCTTTATGAACTTTTGACTAGTTTCATTTGGCACTTAATTGCAAAACCCCTGACCATAGTATCATCACCTCAAAAATATAGTTGTTTTTGCATATATTAGGTTGAAAAGTTAAGTCTAAAGTAAACATTGGTTGACTTAACTTTGAACTTATTTAATGTAGTATTACACGCCAGCATCAGATTTTATTCAGTGGAGTCTGATATTTACTTGGTACTCCCCGTTCTCCTGGCGTCACCAAACCCACCGCTGCCGCAGTCTATTGGTTTTAATGGATGATATAACTAATACTACTATATATATACTACTCACCTTTATTTGGTGAGTGATTTATGGAATTTCGTGATTATGCTGATCATGATACATTGTGATGATGACTTTTATGACCACCTTCGATCTATGTTTTATATAGAGAGTTTATTATGCACATGAAAAAATCCCCTGAAGAAGCAGTTGTCCGTGGAAAGCGTCGGGACAGTGCAATACTCCTTGATATCAGAAACCTTCATATGAACTGATTTTTACATGGATGTGCTCATGAGATGATGTATTTTTTACGTGTAATGTAATTATGTATATATATGTATGTTAATGAAACTGTATGCAAACTGTCCAACCTTGCCATGAAAGTCTCTCTTGCCCTCCTTATATAAAAATTTTGTGTTGATGTTGGCAAATTTAAATACTGATTAGGAGGATTACCATATATGTATATAGTATTACACTTTGCTTGTTCTAAATCAGACATGGGCAAACTAAGGCCCCGGGACCAAAACCGGCTCATAAGTTTTTGTCACCTTGGTGTCAAGATGCTCTGGCTCCCCTCATTGCCTGCAAAAAGTTAAGATAACAGCTGTTTGGATTGTTTTTATAGAGGCCATAGTTTGCTGCAACAGAATGTTTAAGCTTCTCTATCAAATGCTTTTATTTATAAATTGTCTTTTTTAAACATCCTGCCCTAGCTACAAGGATTTAGGCCCCCTATGCCGGCCAGCCCTTGCCCCTCCTGCTGTCAGAAATTTTTTATTTTTTTTCGATTGATTCCCTTGCAGAGTGGCCTACAAGGTGGTAGGACCGCTTTAAGTAAAATATTGTTTCCAGTAATATTTAAGTGTATGAGGTTCCAACAATTAGACTTGCATTTATCAGAATAGGATCAGAAAAGGGAAGTACAAAACTGTGGGTCAGCAAGTATTACTGTGAAATGATATAAGCTAAATTGTAATACAATTGAAGATCATGGTTTTTTTCATAAACCCTAATACAAGCTCCATGATAATTGTGATGATACAACTATTTTACAGTGCTATTCCACATATTTCCCTTTCAGTAAAAGCTTAGTCATTGGGTGATGACATCTTACTCAGATCTAAAAATTAGGGAAAGGAAACAGTAAAAGAAGAAGCACAAACAATATCTAGTTTAGTCTTTGTCCTGACTGGAGAAACAAAATTGACACATAAAATATAGTATCCTAAAAAAGTGAGCCCCTGACATTGTGGTAATAACACCCGCAGCCAGGTACTAGGTGTACGGGTGCCTCACTGGGGGGTGTTGCAGGACAAAAGCAGCCGTCACTGGAAGTGACACGAAGAGGAGGGATTGTTGTGGCAAGAAAAGTAGAGGGCGGATGTGACGTCGCCCTCTTTGGAAGTAAGACAGCCCCACCCTTCCTCCCTACTCTTTGGGTTTAGTGTTGGTTGGGCCACTTTTGAGGGGAGTTTTGGGGGGGGGGGCTGAACGTGGGGGTTCTTTGTATTGCCATTAGTTATTGTTACATGTTTGAATAGGTAACAGATGTGTAAAATTTGGTGTTATCACTCTCACACTCTCTCTCATACTGGTCACTGGAATTTTAACATTGCACCTCCTGAAACTCTCTGTGAATTATCACTTCATAAAGATGGCCTAGGGTACAAGAAGATGGCCACCTTGCTGCAGCTCAGTTTTTGGCATGATGCATGAGTAGTGCTGGCAGTGGGGAGCTACACGTTTGATTTGAGGGAACCAATCATACCACCGACACTGCTAAAGAAACTGAAGGTAAACTTGCTGATCTGGCCAAGCATGTCTCCAGACCTGATCTCTATTAAATATCTGCAGGGAAACCTCAAATGGTAGCTGGAGGATCTCAAGGTCTCTGAAGGTAGCCATAGACGCCTTGATTTCTTTGTGATGGATTTCCAATTTGATCATTCCCGGTGATTGTTTTGCAATGGATGAGCACGCCACCTTGGGAAACCGATTTAGAGTAAATTTTGACCCTATGACCAAAAAGGTAGATTCCTCAAAATCGATCGATCAGAAAAGCTGCAGCATAGGGATCTATGGGTCAATTGCACAGGAAGTGATTGAGGGTCTCCACCAACGTAATTCCATTGACAAACAATCGGCCAAAAAAACAGCATGTCGAATCAAGGTTCTATCCTATTTTTGGTTGATTTTTTGGGGTCGATTCAAGGTGGGCAGCACTTGATTTATGGTCAATTGATCGACAAGAACTCGGACAACAATCGATCTGTATATGGCTTCCTTAACATCTACTGGCTCCATCACAACATGTTCAACATTCACCAGTTTCATACACAGTAGAAACCCAAACTTAAATACCCAATCTTTATAACCAAAAGACACTTCACATACCAGCAACTGATGGTTAAGTCTGAACAGGTTCTCGTTTTATCATACATGTATTGATGTGCAACTACTACATTATAGGCTGCATGTAGAACCAATGATAATGGAGTCTTCTGTCATGTTCTTTTGGGGTGCAATCTGAAGCCAGACTTTGCTCCTTAAGAAGGGAACACACGTATAGATATGGGCCAGATCGATGGCCGCTTTGATTGCAGTGCGTGCTCACGACCATCTATCTGGCCCATATCTAATGCGGCCATCCACAGCGGATGTTTTCGAGCGGGACCAATCAATCCCGCTTGGAAACAGGGAAATCAGACATGACAGTAAACCATGGTTGACGTTCATTGCTTTGTATCACCAGTTCCTCCAATATCGGGCAGCAGCATGTTGACGTTATCACGCTGCTGCAGGTTACCTCGAACGGCTCCTATATCGAGCTGTGTGTTCCCTGCTTTACTCCTCAGAAATGACCTTTAGGTTGAACCACCATGGGATTTAAATATCTTTACTGCTGAGATATTTTACAGCACGCTTAAGTCATCATTATTCTAATTAGATAATAGTTAGAATCATTAGCAGATTTAATCTGTGTACACTTATGCTTACACGTATACTGAAAGCAAGTCTGACAGACACGTAGCAAATCCCCATAAACCAGAATCCATTTACGCTACATTCAAATTGCTGCCATCAGTGATGCTTCATAAGCAGAAAAGCAAGTATTAAATGCATCAGAAATAGTGTTGAGTGCAAATATCCAAACCGCAAATTTTTAGAACGAATATCGGCACTTTAAAAATTGGCGAAGATCTTGAATATAGTGATTTATCTTCCTAATCTCAAATATTCGAGATTCTAGGGAAAGTACAATGAATTGCGGTCACAATATTCGCATGTACAAGTGCCGTTTTGCGCAATGAATTACTTCTATGAGTGTTGTCTCATGTGGTGATTACACTGCAGCTGTTATTTCACATTCTGCCACTAGATGTCATCGTGACAACACACATTGCGTTTGTAATATTCACATGTACAAGTGACGATTTTTGCAGTACATCAAAATAAAGAGATCTTGGATTTTCAAATTCACTTAGAATACTTGTAGAATAATTCACGAAATGTTGTGAATTTGAATATTGCCTATGCTGCTCATCACTAATCACATATTACATGTTTTATTGAACAACTCAATAAAAAAAAAGACATATTATTTGGAGTCTAGAAATTAAGAAATGTTCTTCCAAAAGTTGATAAAGTTTGTAATTTAAAATAAGTCTGCATGCTCTGTATTCAGTGCTCTGGGTCATAGAAAAGACTTTCCATGTGCTTTTCCTGAATCTACATAGCACATGGGATCCACATGCCAAAGACTGTCAAGTCTTAGGCTAAGGTCCCACTTAGGCGATTAATCGCCTGGCGCTCACGATTTTCAATCGCCTGCGGAATCGCTGTCAATCGCCTAGACTATTTTGAATACGTTTGTCCCCATTGATAAGATCGCATGTGTTTTTTTTCCTGATCGCCCCCATAGACATGAATGGACGATTGCCCGTCTGGGATTAATCGCCTAAGTGGGAACATAGCCTTATATTTCACTTGCTGATAAGATAGTAAGTTCTCCTCCAGCAGTTGGGTGTCATGGAACCTGAACCTCCCATAGCTTGTAAAGTATTCTAGAGGTGGCCATAGACCGTTAGACTTGCGTCTGATTTCGTGCTCATGGCAATTGATTTATCGCAAAATCTAACACGCCCACCTTGAAATCGGGCCATAAATTGATATGACAAATTACAGACATCTCTGTAATTTTAAGGTCGATCTCATCGATCTCATTATTTTGTATGAGGACCTTTCACATC
>CM070035.1:137806624-137834495 GCA_036250615.1 Ptychadena robeensis
GTTAAATGCCAGCACACAAAATGTGCATGGCGGATTCTCAGCACAACCGGCCGTGTGTTATGTGGTCATTAGTGTTGAGCTCGAATATATTTGACAAATATCGGCTATTCGAGAATTTGCATGCAATGGGAAGCTGATGGCCATGCATTGTGATTTTATACTTGAAATGCAAAAATAAATACAATGTCATGATTTATTTTGAAGGTAATCTATTATAATTGCGAGTATATTTTTTTATATTAGTAGAATTATTCCTGAAATACCTCAGATTTGAATATTGCCTATGCAGCTCATCACTGGACGTCATCATGCACGGTTGATCGGTATAGTTTCGAAGCGTCAATGGCCAGCTTAACAGTTGGGGTTTAGTTTTGACATTTGTCACATGATTTGTAAATCCACAAAGTGCCATCATAAACAGTAGCAGAGAAAATTGCTAACCAAGAATACACCTATTGGGTATAGAAATGACTAGTAATGTTACACATTAAGCAATGCAATCAAGATGCAAGGGAGACAAATACAAATTAAAGTGGATTTAGAAAATTCTGTTTTAATTGCCAGATCATTTTAGCACTAAATTAGAGAAGAGCAGACTCATTCCAACAAAGCTCAAGCGGCCCGTGCTAATGTCATTCTCTATAAATCAAGCTTCTCTCTCTTTCACAATATGAATATTCATATTATCAGCTGACAAGGATGTATTTCGTTACACTAGGTACTTTACAACTATGTTAAGCTGGCCATACACCTTTAGATCTCTCTGTCAGATTTCCTTTAGATCTACCAACAACTATGTAGTGCCGGGTCCTCTGTGATTGAACACAGGTAGATTTGATGGTTTAGAAAGTCCCTCATATTAAATGGTTTTCTAAGGAGATCTAAAGGAAATCTGACAGGGAAATCTAAAGGTGTATGGGGGCCCTAATTGTGTATCTCATATATATCAATATGAGACTTTAGAGTTTGATTAGCTTACCTATGTAGTTGTGTCCTTATTTGTATACTTGGTCTTGGCAGCTACAAGAATTGTCCTTTTTTCCTATTGTAAGTCCATAGACATTCATTAATACAAGTCTTCCCTTTGGAGATTTCCCTTTGAAGATTTGGGGATTTAAGTTAGGAAGATTGTGTTGTTTTTATTTTTACTGGAACTAAGGGTGCCCATACATACATTCATCAATGAGCATAGTGTGGTGAAGTCACGATGATGGTGAACGGTGAACCAATTCGCACCTCTTTGCTCAATTGATTCCCGTTCAATACTTTGGATAGGGAACCTGGTCCCCATCTAAAGCGATGACAATCGAACTGGTATTTACCAACTTGTTGGTTTGTTGTTCGATTGAACTCTCTACTAACAGGATCACTTGATCCCACTCGAAAAGAGGGTGGCCGCTCCCAATTCCCAAATAATTGATCACCGTGAATGCGCACGGTGATTGATTGTTTAGGGATTCATCTAAAAATCGCCCCGTGTATGGGGACCTTAAGGGGCCTAGCCCAAGCCATGCAGAAAGTTAGAGTTGCACAATGCAGCCAGACAGGTAACATATTGTACAAGCAGCCACTAGATTAATTCAATACACTGCCAAACAGAGTACTATGGTGGTGTGTGGCTTATATGCTACCAGCTGTTTGGCCATAGAGACCCATTCTATTAAGTTCTTGGTGCTCCAACAATAGGGAACCATGTTGGTAAATCCCTGTTTGAGTGACATTACTTTGGATGGGGACAAAGTATCAAACGGCATCAATTGTACAAAGTGGTGCACATCGATTCTCTTTTCAATCAACGAGCGCTCAAGCGCAGCGTGGTGGCTTCATCATTTGAACAGAAATCGACCTGTGTATGGCCAACCTTACCACGAATTCTTGTAAATGCAGACTGCATGGCTAAGTGCTCAATTAGGTGCCAATGAAACGTGAATTCAGTGTTAAGGATGTGTGCACCAATGATTTTATCTAAATAGTGTAGAGATAGAAACGAAAAGCTAGAATAGAACATTTGATTTGCATTAACAAACGTGCACCTCAGTTCTATTAAGATTTCTATGATTCACAAATCCAGTAAAACTTGCTTTGTAGTTATTTAGTATATAAATACTTTTAAGGGAGTCCTTAAATGTCCTCAGTATAAAGGATGGATGAAGTAACACAGTACTGTGCAATACAATGAAAAATTTTGTATGCAGAGACACCTAGTGTTGTAAAGCTATAGCTGCACCGAACCAAGACGCACATTTTTGTGCTTTATATCTTTTTTTTATTAAATAAAAAAAAAAACAGAGATTAGAAAAGATTATTTGAAATGACCACAATGAACTCACAGGGCATATGGACAACTGAATGGTTAATGTGATTGCACCGGGTACAGCAACTTGCCACATCTTTTACAACCTTTACAACCATTAAACCTTTTTCCTCCTATCAATAGTCTTCCAGTTTTTTATGAGCATAACAGTGTATGTGAAAGAATATTAAAGTGAAACTATAAATGAATATATATATATATATAGTATAGCAAATGTAAATATCGAGTATCCCAAGTATACTTCTACATTCATTCTACATTTGTGCAAAGAGAAATATGCAGGATGCCAGTGCTGATCTCTCTGGCTGCCATGTGGTAAACCTTGTTCGATATCCTATACTTTGACTAGGGAACCGCCATTTCCTTTAGATCTCCCTTTGTTTTACCAAAACCATGTAATATGAGGTAACAATCAAGTCTACCATGTTCAATCACTAAAGCTAGCCACACATGGTTCGATTTTAGCATAGTACAATCGACAATCGTTGAACGATTTTTGTAAATTCGTCGATTGAAAAGTGATGGGACAGGTTGGAAAATTTAGCTCAATTTGGCTCGTTTTTGTGGCTCGATTTTTTGGCTACTTCACTTTAATTTCCAATTGAAACTAAATCGTAAGATGAATTTAATCAACGATTTTGGATTACTTCGATTAACTTTTCAGTCGAAATTGAACAATAATCGTACTCCCCATGTGGTTTACATCGATTAAATTAAAATCGAGGTTCGATTTTTTTGATCGAACTATCAAATCTAATTGAACCTCGATTGAACGCTAAATTGAACCATGTTTGGCTAGCTATAGTTGTTGGTATATCTAAAGGATAGCTGACAGATCGATCTAGGTAGCTTAAAGCTGCTCATGGGTAGATTCCTGTCCGTTTTGCCAGTGAGTGATCACAGTGTGGTGATATCACAACTCTGGTTTCGGCCATCGCCCGAATGTATGGGAATCGCAATGTGTGCCACTCACACAGAGTTTCCTGTGAGATACTTTGGATCGTATAGCGATTGACCAGAAAAAAAAGTCAAGACAGATCGCCATGCGACCAGCTTGCGGTGCTATTCTGGTCAATTCCTCCAGGTGGGCGCCTCCATTTTGCGGACGACCCCCGAGCAAGTGGTGCGAATGAGGCGATTGTCCTCAAAATCGCCCGCAGATGGATACGTGTATGGGGGCCCTAACTGTTCAGGGAGATGAACAATGAATACATACCATAAATGTTTTTTGATCCATGTTTTTTCAAAGACAGAGCCCTGGGAAAATATAGTACTCAAGTCAGAATATCGAAACAAACCTTTATCTGATAATCATATGCACTCCATTAATTATCAACAAGTAGAACATCTATAAAATAAGATGGCTCATCAGGAGTACTCAGGTTAACCCTTTGGTCAGACTATACAATGGTCAGCATGAAAAAGAAGCCTTGGCAAGGTGGGTAAAGTTTGCAAAGTTGCGTTTCAGTAAACCACAAGAACAATGTGCTGGACACCTAAAAACAAAAGTGGAAATGTTTGGCCAAAATACAGCACTCCATATATGGAGAAAACAAAAAAGTATATCACCATAAACACTTCATACTAAATTGCCAGCACAGGGTGGATTTGGTTTTATTTTGCAGCCACAGGACCTAGGCACCTGGCAGTTATGTCAAATGTGAGGCCATCTGTGAAACATCTAAAGCTTAACTGAAATTGATCCATTTATTAGGGCAAAGACTCCAAACAAAACAGATTAAAAACAAAATAATCAAGTGTTGCAATGGGTAAGTCAGGGTCCAGACCTCAGCCCGATTGAGATGATGTAGCAGGACCTAAGAGAGTGACGCATAAACAAATGCCTGAAAAATCCATTGAACTCAAGCAAGGGGGGGATCACTTGTTAAGGTAGGGGGCCCCCCCCAACCTTGCCCCGATTGGTGGGGGTGCTGGTAGGAGCTCATGAGAATCCAGGGTCCCCAAAAACATGGATATGGCCTTAAAGTAAAACTAGAAATAAAAACATGGACACAGAGAAAAATATTATATTCCACATACCCCCAGCACAGTTGTCAATTTCAACAATGTAATCCAATCCTATTTCCCATGAGGGTCTATTGTCCCACGAAGGAGGTCTCATCCCTGCAGCTGGGGCTTTTGTCACCAGATCTCTGGGGGACAGTCAACATGCTGGATCTGCAGGGATGAGACCCTCTTTTTGGGAAAATGGACCCTTCATGGGAAGTGGATGGATTACATTGGTGCATGACAAATGTGCAATGGCAGAGATACTATATATTTCCTCTATGTGTTTCTAATAAAACCTTTCTAGGAATGGTCAATGAGACCTCTCTATTCATTCCAGTGGGGAGCAGGGATCCAGGGGTTTCTTTGTCATAGGTGACCCCTGGATTCTTATGAGCTCCTCCCCGCACCCCCATAACAAGGTTGTGAGGAAGAGGCTCTCTACATTAACTGAGGGGTCTCCCCATCACTGAGGTATGGCATCCCCCCCCCCTTCCCTGGCTGACCAGGTCTGTTCATGCCCCCTCCTTCTAAATGTACCAAACTCTATGTCAAAAGGGGGTCTGGTTAGTATTTAGGGGGGAGGGCTCCATTCCATTTTTTCAGTGCTTGTATACCTGTTTTTTGTTCACATGCTAATGACTAAATGGCCAAAATGTCAGTGAAAATCATGGTAGGGTTTGACTTCACTGTGACTTCGCTAGTGCCGAGAATCGGACTGCACTCTTAATGAGCAGTCGTCCTCAGCTGAACTAATGGGATCAGGTTAAAATTTACCAACCTGTCGGATAACTGTGCGATCCGACAGGACGGCTGATTTCAGCCCAATCCTCGTCAGTTGCAGCCTCCAATTCCTGCACGACCCGATCCTTAACCTCCCTAGCGATATGCCCGAACCCAGTTCGGGCAAAGGCACACTGCACCTATCGATACGCCCGAACTGTGTTCGGGCACATCGTGGGAGCTCACCTGCTCCGTCGCCGCCATCTTCCCCGTCCATCGCCGGCTTCTTCCGGGTCCCGGAGTGACGTGTGACGCCACGGAGGCGGGACCCGGTCCCCGGTCTTTTTTAAAATCTTATTTTTTTTACTTTTGAGCTGGATTATAGAAATGTCTTTCTATAATCCAGCTCAAAGTGGTCCCCGCTATCAGAAACGCTCGCGCTGAGCGTTCCTGATAGTGGGAGCATCTTCGGCTGCACACGAGCCGTTCCGGAAATAGCCGAGGTCTCCGGCTATCTCCGTGAACAGCTCTCGTCTGCCGATGGCGTCATCCGGCGGCGGGAGATTTAAAGGTACAGAAAGGTTTTTTTTTTTCATTTTTTTTCATTTTTTTTTTGATTGGATTGGATAAATGTTTTATCCAATCCAAATCAAAAGAAAACAAGTGTAAACTTGTAAAAAAAAAAAATTTTTTTTTTCTGTACCTCTAAAGCCGGCCATAGCGCTTTATTCTATGGCCGATTTTGCGAATGATCACCATGCGCATTCGGGGTAATCGCTTGGTGATCAATTGCAAAATGAACGCGCCCACCTGGAGCAAGTACTGGCGCAGTCTGATCATAAATCAAACTGCGCCCGTGCCGGAATCAGGCGCAACCGCTGGCTCTCTGTGTGCCTGCAGCATTTCTACAAAGCTGCAGGCACACAAAGCCTTTCCGCCCCCATCGGCGTCACCGGTGACGCCGATGGGGGCGGAAAGGCAAAACACTGTATCACTTTTGGTACAGAAATCTGCACCTCAGTGAACCGCCAGGGAGGTTAAGGGATGTGGGAGCGCGCACGGCATCGGATCGGATCATGCAGAAATTGATATGCTGGTGTATGACCAGTTTAAGTGGTAGAAACATTTTACCTGTGTGGACCTAATAATGAAATTACAGGTGTAGGAAATAGTTACTCATCATAGAGAAAACTAACCAAAGGGTACAGTTTATAAATAAGTTTATGAAAGACCATAATCTTTTGAATCTGTATTTATTGTAGGGCAGGGAGTTTTATAAATAGAAAAGTAGATGTTGGGGGACATCATTTGCTATCTGACGTAGTGTAAATAGGGCTAAAAAGAATTTTCTAACAAATTAATTTTTAGAAAAACAAATCGGTTGAAGTATCTGTTTAATCTGTCACTTTGCCTCTCAATAAATCCATTGTCTTACCCAATCCTCTCTCCCCTTGTAGCATACAGTTTCCATTTGGTGACACCTCTGTGGAGAAAATTGGCAACTGAATAGAGAGAGACTAAAGGCCCCACACACGGGCCGACAGATCAGTGTGCAGTGCAGTGTGAGGACGTCATGATGCTGCTCTCTATCGCTCACAGCATCGGTGGGCAGCCTTTGTGTGGCGGCCGTTAGTTCAATAGGGACGCTGGTCTCTAAAACTCTAAAACTAATGGAACCAGCGAGAGATTATCGGACATGTCCGTTCTCTGGCTGAGCTTTGTGGGCACCTCCCATCGGCGGACGATTGTGTGTGTGTGGAGGCCTTAAAGCTAGCCATACACGGTTCGATTGTAGCACAATCGATTTTCCATTTGATTTAAGATCTTGATCTTTTAATCGAACATTGATCGAAAGGTAGTACCACATGGAGGGTTTGATCAGATCAGGTCATATATAAATGTGTTCATTGAATACAATTGACCCAACCAGCAAACACAATGCACCAATTTTTGTTCAATCATTGTGCAATCTACGAAAATTTTCCAACATGTCGGATCACTTTTTTGATCATTATCTTATGTTCGATCCATGTAAACTTTGATCATTTTATGTCGTTGGAAAGCTAAAATCAACCTGTTGTTGGCCAGCTTAAATGAAGTCTACACATCTATGGATGACCCTCAATATTTGGAAAGATTTGGAAAGTACCACCCTGCAATGCTACTTTAGGCCACTTAACAGCATGTCATAACAGCAAGTGATTTAACACATTATACTATAAATCATGATAACCTGTTGCATCAATGCATGCGTGGTATCAAAATGAATGTTTGTTAAATTGCACCAACCAACAACTTTTCAAAGTGTAAAGCCCCCCCATACACGTTAAGATTACTTGTCAACATCATTACGCGTGGCTAGTCACACCGAGAATCAGCTGCGCACCCTTTGTGTGCTGCCATTTACTTTGGATAGGGACCCCAAAGTAAGGATACCGATCTAAACATGTACATAATGTATTAGATTGATTTATGAGCCGATTTAAGAAAGGCGCTTTCGATCAGATGCTGCAAGCAAATGATTGATTACTTGATACTGATTACAAAAAACAAGCACAAGTTACCTGTATATTAGGTATTCTAGTATTGTCTCATAATCCTTCAAACATATAAGCAAGCCAAACATACAGACATGCTCCTGGTGATAGCAGATTGCTTATTTCCTGCATAGTATCTCAAGGGTTAAACCAATTCAATAGGTGGATCAGGTGTGATGGCTGCTGGGATGTTGATTCAGTGAAGGTATTCAAACTACAAGGCAAAGCATGGGAAGTCTTCATTCCTGTAAGTAGATTATATCACCAACATTACATACAAACACCCCACACAGCTAACCCACATAACATTACATACATGAGCATGGTGAAAGCACAACAAATTTGTATTTTTCAAGGTATCTATGAATGCAGCTGATACACGTCTATGTATAAACATAAGGTATGCTACTAACCTCAAACAAAAGAGGATGCTTTATTTGACGATTTTTCTTTTTATATGCTAAAATCACATCATATCGAATTATCCTAAGCATGCTGTATGATGCATGCTCTACTAATTATTTGCATAATAGCAAAAGGGCTAAAACATGCGATGATATGCAAGCTTAATGTAATAGCCTTTTGCAAAATGGTGTATTTTTTTGGTGAGCTTTTGGTACAGAAATCTGGACCTCAGCAGAGTACTAGGAAGGTTAATAGCGAGAAACAAAAGAAAAATCAAGACCTGTATGCTTAAGGGAAGAGTATTGCTCTTATTCCTATACTCAGTGACTAAAGTTCTAGGAAACTGACTTTAGAAAATGCACTCAGTGTTGTCATCACGATTAGGACTACCGAGGCTACAAGGCTATGTTTTCACCACTGAAAACAATGTTGTAGCGCCATCTAGAGGCCATACTCCAGTTTAGGACTGACATCTACTGAGGACTACAGATGGCGATTGTCACAGACAAGAGCATAGTCATTAAGTATATTTTTAGGTTTGTGAAGAACTTCTTCACAACTGCTCAGAAATCAGTAAAAAAAATGATGAAACAGAAAGGAAGAAAGCAGTAAGGCAGACAATTTAACAGGTGCAATGCACAAATTTAATAGAATATATGATATAACAAACGTTTATGGTCCTATGAGGGAATGAAGATGGGGACACTGGTGTGTTATGGTGTAATTTTTATTGCTAATCATTGTGGCAGCTTTTCTGGTATGCTAGTCAAATGGCTGAATATTTCGTGTCTTTTTAGAGTAAATAATGGCTTTAAATGAACAGCCTATAGTCTTTCAGTAAATCAGCCCTGTTTTCCTTAGGAAATCTACTTTGCACACATGGAAGCCAGGAACAGAAAAGATCTTCCCTGACATTGCTTGTTCTAAACACATAATATTATGTGTTAATAAATAGTATATCAATGTTGTAAATAAGAGAATATAGCACCATTAAAAAGAGCACATTGCCATAGAAGAGTTTTTGTTCTGCTGAGAAATTAAAACTTCAGGTTGGTGTCCCCCTTTGTTTTTTCAGGTCTTTGTGTGTAAAATCAATAATACTGCTGCAAAAGGCACATCACAAAGTAATAAATAAGCTTCTATTAAAATGACTTTGTACTATTTTCTTGTGTTATTATTATTTTTTAGTCTCCTAGGCATGCACAGTACAATTTTGAATAATTATTTGCCTTCATACATTTTAGCTTTCTGTGACGAACATTGAGGGTGTACGCAATGATACCATGCTTGGTGGCATGTCAGGTCCTCATTTTCCTTGTGCTTGGGGGACAAACTGATGAAGTCTACTCTTGGAGCCAGGAGTACGATGATAATAAAGATGTGAGTACTTCAATTATATTCATGTTTATATGACTGAAAACACAGACCTAAAAAAATTAGTTTGAAAATGGGACACAATTGGAATGAACTAAAAGAAAATTCTTGGCATTGATCATGTAGGACCAAACAAAGTTTTGTATTATTACCCTCATCCCCTATCAGGCCACACATTATGTTCACTGCCCCAATAGGAGTGGGGATGTTAACTGTGTAAATGCCACCCACTGGTTTCTCTCAGTGAGAGCTACTTCAGGGTTTACAATTAAATAGACATGTTGTCCTAAAATCTATTTATACTACATTTCATTATTTACTTACAGGCATGGGGAAGATTTAGTTTATAAAACAATATAAAAGACAATAAAAAGACAATATAAATATAGCTTATTTTTTATTTCAGTGTCCAGCACCCTGTAAATACAACTGTTTTTACAGGGTGGTAGACATGTAACAGGTCAGGTCAAGGGGACAAGGTTAACATGACAGCCTGCCTTTTCCAATAGTGGGGGCCACTCTCCTTCCAAAGTTGCCAACAGTTATAGTCCATTCCTACCCTAAGCCAGCCTTTGGGAAGTGCAGTCCTCTCATTCGTCCCTCCATAAATAGCATGTCCTTAGGGACTAGGATATTCCCTCACCTTTAGATGGGAAGGGGAGTCTTGCATCTCTACTCATATAGATAATGGTCTGCAGCCACGTAGGCAAGGCTTCCTAGGCACACAGACTGCCCTGCAGCAGGTTTGCTCTCTGTGCTCCACCTCAGACAAAAGACAAAATGGAATTCCCCTACCTAACCTTATATAAGGGCAGACAACGGCCAAAAGGGCTGGGCACAGTTACATATAATGACAATTCTTTAACTTTTTAGAATAAAATTACCCAGGATTACTGGGTACTCCTCTCTGCAGTCCAGTACCACCCGACTACAGACACAGAAATAAGGCCTACAAATGTTTGAAGACAGAAATTAGAAATTTCAGATTGAACTCTAAACTCTAAACCGTGCAGTGGTGGTCGGCTGCTGTGGTCAGCTGCTTCCATTGATTTCAATGGGCCTGTCCCCACTTGCGTGGCTGCCCGCGGCCACTATATGTAATGTGGGCATCTGCATTTTTAGCCACAGGTGGCACCTTGTTCAGCCGCCGGCCAGTGGGGACAAGCCCCTATGCAAACTTGGAAGTAAGATACCCTTAGACTTTTTATCACTTTAAAACCCTTCTGCAAGCTTGTGTGTAAATAAAGAATATTTAAGCTGCCAATACATGTTGCAATTTTTCGTTCAATTCCTGAGCAACCAATCATTCGGGAATTGATGCCTGCTCACCTTGAGTGATTGACTCTAATTCGAACAAGAAATCCATAGGATAGTAATCCGCCATGTCTGTATTTGTAAGGTCGATCACCTTTACTTTGGATGGGGACCCTCGATCCCAATCCAAAGTATCTGGCAGGAATTGATTCCCCAAGGTGGTGTGCACTGAGACCAATGTACGATCGATCGCAGATTTTGTGATGGCATGTTACGATCGATCATACCACGATTGCAACGTGTATGGCTAGCTTTATGAATAGAAATGCCACCCCCTAAAGAAGCTATCAATGAGAGTGCTGCATTTTACTCTCATAATAACCATCAGAACTTCCATTTAAAGCTGTTCTGCCATGAATGGGTTAATGTACATGCTACAAGGATATGTAAATTTTATTGATAATTGCTGGAAATCATTGCTGTTCCCTTTTCTAATGTATGATTATTAATGATTTTAAACAAAATGTTTCCTACCATTGGAAGCGGACTCTCTGATGAGTTATATGTAAACGCCCCCATACACCTTACAATCTTTCCATACAATTTCTGTACAATAAAATTTTGTTCTACCAAAACTATGTAATATGAGGACCTTTCTAAACCTTCCAATCACTTTGTATTCTATCAGGGAGGACCCGGCACTACATAGCAGTGATATATACCTTCCAATCACTATGTATTCTATCAGGGAGGACCCAGCACTACATAGCAGTGATATATACCTTCCAATCACTATGTATTCTATCAGGGAGGCCCCTATACTACAAAGTTGTCGGTAGATCTAATGGAGATTGTATGGATCGATCTTAAGGTGTATGGGGGGGTTTAAGACATGGATTTTAATTCTGTGCTATATGTACCTAATAAATTGTAAAATTTATTTAAAGGAAAACTAAGATAAATAGGATGTCAATTTAAAAGTCCTAATTCTGCATTCCAGATTTATCTATAATTAGAATAGGCCTTCCTTCACAGTAAACCCTTCTAGTGCCTTCTTGGTCCTCTCCAAAGTTAGGCTAGTTTTTAACTTGATCTTGCAGGTAACCAGCATTATATAAACTAGAGTATTCATTGTTTTACAGTAAATGATTAAACTGATGTATGTAAATAAAAACATGCACTGTTTAAGGGACATTGAGAAAGTTTGGAATGCACTGCTGAATGAACTGTAGTTTGGAGTTGCACTGTTTGGAATGAACTGTAGAGATAGTCATATTTGGTTCTTTGAACATTTAACCCCCCCCCCCTAGAAATTCATTTCCACTGCAAAACTTCCACCTCAGTTGGAATTTTGATTCTTTCTTCTAAAGTTTTAGAATTCAAAAATTCTACTAAATAAACTACTACTAGATAAAATATAATAACCCCTTACCCATTGCTAAAGGCTTTAATGAAAGCCCTATCGCCTGCACTCCAAGCTGTTTAGCATGCGAATGCTTGCGGTCAGCCACGCGAGTGGAACCGGAAATTGTGAATGGCCCTCGTCCGCCCCCGAGCACGCCCGTCTGTGCCCGACCGCTCCCATAGTCTCTATGGACGTGGATTTTGACTGCGTCCATTTATGTCAATGGATGCTGTTGGATGCGGATATCTGCACACGGACGCACAAGTGGGGGACTGGCCGATGCGTTGCCTATGGGTGCGGTCGATAGCGACTGCAGCTGCACAGATAACACCGCAGCCATCTGCACGGAACAGCTTCAGTGGAAACAAGCCCTAAGAGACATTAGTGCAGAATAGATTACAGCGGAAGACATTGTGTTTAAGTATGTTCATTTTTTTATTCAATTAATCTATTCACTCTTTTAATTTTATATCTTTTTTAAATTGAAGGTATTTTTTTGTTTACAATTTAGGGATGGGTTAAAGGTCAGAAAAACCCTTTAACGCATTCCATAGGGTGGGGGATTATATTATTTCCATGTTTTTAAAATTATTGTTTATTGTTCATATTTTTTGTCAAAATATCATGGTTGAAATTTAACTTTCAAAAAATCGACTATTTTCAACTATCTCTCATTAAAAACAGACATGTAGAATATTTAATTGTATATTGAATATTAATTGTATTAAATGAATAATTAATTGCTTTTGTTTCATAGAACGTATTTTGTATAAAAGATGTATTTTTTTCTCAAAGGTAATCCAGCCTATTGAAAGTGAAAACCTGGTCCATGTAGGTAAGATTTAATATTATACAGTGTAATAGCAATTTGGCTGTTTTAGTTGTGATACTGTAGTACTACTGTAAATTTCAACTACAATATAACCTGTCATTCCACAATATATTGTATAGAGTTATGTGTTAATTGCAAATATTGCTGCTCATCACAAATAGTTATGCAGTTATGCATTTTACAACAATAACACACTTAACTGCCATTTCTGCAGAGCTGAGGAGACCCACTACTTATTTCACTCATCAATGAATCTATGACCTCAGTCGATAACTATATATTTTTTTTTTACGATTTTACTTGGACTAAATATTTTTTTCTATCGACAAATGATAAAAAATTGGTCCTTAACCGAAACAAAAAATGGTTGTAAGAAATACTGTATTTTTTGCACCATAAGACGGTTCTGATGCTGGGTTGTTGCCCTCCTACAGTCTACTCCATGTCTCCTGGTAGCACCGCCATGTTCTGGACACTATGCTGACAGACATAGCAAACCTCCTTGCCACAGCTCGTATTGATGTGCTATCCTGGATGAGCAGCACTACCTGAGCCACAACCTGGGATGTCATGCTATTTGCCTATAATTTCCACCTGTTGTCTATTCCATTTGCACAACAGCATGTGACATTGATTGTCAACCAGTGTTGCTTCCTAAATGGACAGTTTGATTTCACAGAAGTGTGATTGACTTGGAGTTACGTTGTGTTGTTTAAGTGTTTCTTATTAGTAGTGTACTTAATAATGGCAGTATTCACCACTCCAAGTGTGTAGGCCAGTGGTGGGCAACTGAGTTGATATGGTGGGCCACAAGTGCGGCCCTCGGCACCACTAAAGGGCCGCACATAACATCGATCCAGACCCTCCCTTTGTCGACATATCTCAGCAGGTGGTGGACCAGATCCCCACAGGCAGTCAAAACCAACAACACCCACCCACTCCTGCCTCTGGGTGCAACTCTTATACATAGACCTAGTTTCTCCGATCAACATTGACAATTTTACTGGTGTAGGACCGCCAAAGTTGATTAGGAAAGCTGGGTTAGCGTGTGACTACTTCACAGGTGAGTTGCTATTCCCTATGCATTAACAGTTAGGTTTTGGGGGCCGCATGTAGGACCAAGGGGAGCCCAAAGGGCCGCAGGATGGGCACCTAGGGTGTAGGCAGTATTCAGTTTGTAAATCCGGATCAATAGGTAAATAATAAAACTAGAAAGCTGTGCTCAATAAAAGAGAAGATACTAATATCGTCTGTGGATTCTCTATTGTTGAGAGCAAAAGGATTCAAATATCAAGTTTTTAAAACATAAACATGTACTTTTATATTGATAAGAGCATGTCAGTGAACTACTGTTCTATATATGCATTTATTTTGTGCTTTAATCTTTATTTCCTGTTCCTGGTAAAGGCAAAATACATGTATACTTACCAATGTTTTTATATTTTAAGAAAATATCCCCTATCTCTACTTTACAGAGTTTTTCTTATATTCCTTTTAGGATTTAGGCCAACGTCAGTCTTGGCGTTTGTGCCGGCATGGAGCTGTCATGTCAAATTTAGTAAAGAATTTGGCACATTTTCACCTCCTGTGTTTTTTGGACAACTGGATGTAAATGTATGGTGTAACTGGACCATTTTAGCATCGCCAGGAAAACACATTGTAATCTACATAACTGGATTCCATAAACACACGAATTGCGATGAAAATGAAAATGATGAAATCATTATTGAAACCATTTCATCAACTGTTGAAACCACCATTGTGCCTGCTTGCTGGAATAAACCTACATATGTTTTTGCTACTCAAGCCCTGGTGGTCAATGTTGTACTGCTATGGCGGACATTTTCACATACCGGTTCCAGAAAATATTTTAAAGGACGATACTACATCTTTGATGACCCCACTGCGGATCTAAATGCTCTGCCATCTAACCGTACGTTGAAACCAGATAAGTCAATGAATGAAATAGTTACAACTAAAGTCCCACCATCAATAATACATCCATTATATTCTTCTGTGCCTCCAAGGGTGTCTACCAGCAAGCTGCATAAAGTTAGCACTAAAATTTATGAAGTTTCTCTTGACCAAGAACACAAAGTTCCAACTGTGTCTCCCCAGCTTCCACTGCATGTTGCTCACCTTGTGTCTACAGATGCTTCTGCAACTGACATCGTGAAAAAAGTTCCAGTCACAGTAGAAAAGTTTCCCTCTCTCTCGTCTGAGACTGTTCAGCCATCACCTTCAGGTTCTTCTCTTGTGGATGAATACACACATAGGGAAAAAGAACCCACAGTAGACCTACAGAAAAGTTATGTGGACCAGGGGAATCCTACCTTTTCATCACAATGGATATGGGGAAAACCTCTCTCTCTTACTGAAACACCAGGGGTAATGACAGCACGCACTAATATTCCTTTGACACCTTATCTTGGTGAGGCTCATGATTTAGAGATGCAGATTACTCCACATTTTGGGCCAACATATCTTACCGATCCTCCAGAGGTTGTGCATGTTGGTACCATAGATGATGCTAACCTACATGCTACTTTTCCTGATGTGGCACAGAAATCCATTACAACTAGTAATCCTATCACCACAGCAACACATTTTGCTAAGCTCACTGAAATGCATCATTTTGGTAATGAACAGTTTATGATGGCTTCTGTTACACCACCTGACAGTGCAACCTTCCAGACAGAGCTCCTTCAGAATTATGCAACAACCATTGTCCAAAGAACTAAGCTATCTAAAACCCTAAAATTTACTAAGGCACCCAAAACTGTACTAGATTATTTATTTCTAGAAAAAATTACCTCTGTTCCAAAACCTTATATATCTGTTGTTCCTTCAACTGCTGAAAGTGTGAAATATGCATTTACAAGTGATGGATACAAAACAGATACTTCAATGTCACCTCCTCTTGTCATCCCTCCAGGACAGGTTGTAGCTGTACCTGATGAAAATAAATTGGCAAGCCAAGCGACTCCTTTGGACCCAAAGCCTCAGGCCTTATCAACAATCAAGTCACTGAGTAAGGCCTATAATAGCCAGACTGCTAGTGAACATCAAGAAAAATCTTGGCCTTTGTCTCCTAGTACCATGCGGCCTGAATATAATTTGCAAATAGCACGTCCTACAAGTGCTGTACCAGGCTTTCAGGTTGATGTTGGTAGCAGTGGCCATTTTACACTGCCAGCAGCTAAAGAAAAAGCTGATGGCTCAACTCAAAGAGGTGAATTACTGTTCTCCGTTCAGAAGGTGATCCCCAAAGACATATCTCACTTACCTGATGAGAAAGCTCCAACAAGCCATGGTGGTAGTTCTGACCCAAAGCTTCAGATCTTGCCAACACTCAAGCCATTGAGTAAAGCCCTTGGTAGTCAGACTCCTACCAAATTTCAAGACAAATCTCAGCCGGTGTCATTCAGTACCATACCATCTGAATTGCAAATAGCAAGGCCTGGAAGTGTTGTACTGGGCTTTCAGATAAATATGAGCAGAAGCAATTCAACGACTGTCCCACCAGCTAAAGAGAGAGTTAGTGACTCATCTACACAAAATGAAGTCCTGGTCTCGGTTCAGAAGGTAATCCCAAAAGACGTTTCTACTTCCTTTCAACCAATATTTGCAGTTCAGCCTAAACCTTCACAGAGTCCATTCCAATTTTCAGAAAAAGAAAGGGAGTTGGATATCAAAAGGAAAGATGTTTCAGATGTGACAAAAAATCATAATTTATTGAAATACAAATCTGTAGGGTTGTTTACACCAACGGATAATGTGCACCCATCTCCTATTCAAAGCACCAAAATGACGACTGCAGGCCCTGATCAAAGAACAGAACCAAGTAATGAAGATATAGGACGGCCACGGAATGATGTGTTTAGTAAGTAAATCATAATTGTGTTTGCTTGGCTACAGCAGTATATTTTTCTGGTGTATTTATTTATATCTTGTTTCTTATGAATATTAATCTCCCTACTGTTAAGCCAAAGTGTAGCTGGGGATAGATTTATTTAACAGTATCCGCAACACCGAGCTAGACTCAGGGTGGATAACTTGCTTCAGACAAGCTTGAGATGTCCTCCAGGGTCAGCAGAGGATGTGATGTTGGCAGGGGGTAGGAGGCTGTGCTTGCCACATGCCTGTGTTGTTATATAGGCATAGGCTCCCTAGGTCCAACCTGCGTGGTAATATTTTTATATTTTCTGTTCTGCTAATGAAAAAGGACTTGGACAAGGAGTGTGCTGTTAGGGAGGTTAAGGAACTAATTTTCTGGAAAGGGGGAGCTGACATGCATCCTATAATCACTCCTAAATGCAGTAAAATGAAATATGTCAATCGCATGAGCAGGAAATTATAAGCTGGCCCAAAAAATTTAAGGATCATAAGATAGGCAATTGTTCAGCAAATAGATGCTTTTCTTGTTCGACCTTTTCTTGTAGCGGTATCGATCGCTCCAGTCGATCGTTTGAGAATCAACTGCTAAATTGACCCGTGTATGGCCAGCTTAAGTCTTTAATGCTCTGCCATGTAGTGTGCAGCTCTGCTTGTACTTCAGTTAGCTGCATGTTTCTTACAATCATATGATTCAAACTTCTGAATCCTAATATCAGCTTTACATCCAGACATCAGCATTCTACAGAACTGGGCAATAGTCATTTAATCCCTCGAATTTAGTTGCACTTTAAAGACCTAAGTTCTAGATCATCCATCCACATGGCAACATTGGGCCAGCAGCCCAGGATCCACAAAGAGAACAGCTTGCTTAAACTGTATACCTTCATGTCAATTGAAAAAGGACACTTGTAGACAGTTTATGTGTCATTGGGAGTATCCATGCAACAGATAATTTCATTACAAAGTTTCTACTGTATCTTGTAAGATCCTGAACAATGTCAAAATTTAAGGGGTTAAAGCCACTACATTGCCTAGGGTCCCAACCAATACCAAATAGTATTGTCCATTGCATAAAATCTCTTTAATTTCCTCAATCTAACAATGCCATAAACATTATCAGCAGAAGTACCACTGCTGGAAAGCTGATTCATTTCACGTGGAAGGGTATAGACATGGAGAATTGGATTTCCCACTCCTTATAGGAATGGTCAGGGGCAGTCCTAGGGAGATACGTTCCCTGGGCAAACATCCCCTCTGATGGCACCCCCCAAGCAAATAGGTGGGTGCGCTGTGGGGGAGACATCTGGGATTTGGAAACAGTTTCCAATGCCCAGATGCCTTCCTGTCATGATGCCTGCCTGGGCAAATGCCCAGGTTGCCCATGCCTAAAATTGCCAATGGGAGTAGAACTAGACGCTGGTGATGGTAATCCCACTCTCCATAATGTCCTTATGGGTAAAATGCATTGCTGACTACGGACTTCTATTGAAAAGATGTCTCCAAAATTGACTACTCTAAATTTCAAATCCCCCTTGGGGGTATGGTATTTAACTACTGTATTATGTTGGCCAGTAAAGTCCCCTTGTCTTTGCTTTCAGCAAAGAAAATTTACAATGGTATTATGTACTAGTCTATGCTGGTCGTCTCAACCAAATTTTGGATATATCTCTTTGGGATGTTGGCCACACACCGGGTAATGTGATATTGAAACTATAGATGTCTCCAAATGACATACATTTTCCTCCTTATCAGATTCATTGATAAACTTTTTCATACGTAAACTATCTTGAGTTTTCCTTTAACATTGATTTGTGGAACGAGCAAAGTGTAATACACATGTAAAATCAAATCTGAAATAAAAGCATTTTTTTCGTAAATGAAAAAAAAAAAATCTTGCGGGCCAAATATGTTACATTGGGGCGACACCCCTGCCATAAGTGATAAATGCATAGAATTCTTCAGTAAGCTTTCCAGCAGCTTAAATAACAGCTAATCCAGTTTTGTGGCATGAAATATGCTTAACATGGCTACCCTGCCAGAAATTAACCACAATTAGGTCTTATTGATACTTTAACACTGGTTGTATTTTGATGTGTTTTGTTCTTCCCTTGTAGATGTATCTGGAAATGAAACAGATCTCAGGTTTACTCCTTATCCTGGAGGTAAGGCGTTCTGTCAGTATAGTCAGGGGTGCACATAACTTTTTTAGTGAGCTCCTCAGATGAGTGCCAGGCGATGGTGTTTGGTACTCACCCCACATGTGGTCTACCTCACTGTCCTCTGCATCAGCTTCCTGCATGGTAAATTCTGCTGCAGATTGACCTTCCTGTTCCTGATTGATCCTGCAATTAGCTCTCTCCATCCACAGATCAACAGCTAACTTTGGGTAAATGTAACTCACAGTACAACACCGTTTGAACCCCCAGATCTAAGTATATATCCCAGTATCATAGCTCAGTAGTGCCACTTTTCTCTTGTCAGATTTTACCCTACATGTGCCCCCTCTGATTTTCGTTCACCTAGCTCTCCAAAACTAAACACCCAAACTTTTTTTTTTTTATTACCGTATATGCCGGCGTATAAGACGACTGGGCGTATAAGACGACCCCCAACTTTTACAGTTAAAATATAGAGTTTGTTATATACTCGCCGTATAAGACTACCCCCTCTTCCAACGCTCACCATATGAAAAAATTTATGTAGGCAAGTTAAATGTTGCATATAGGAATATATCACTGGCCATGAAAAATCATTGGTGGCTGGAATTTAGCTGAAATGTAACATATAAGCATTATAGCTAGAGTGGTGAAACTCTGGGTGTAAGTAGTAGTAGGTGAGAATTACTGACCCTGAAAGTTTCATCATTATACTAGAAATGGTTTTCCTGCTATGAATGTTCAGTTCAGTTCAGAAAGTTACAACAGAGCTACAGCGTGTGTTCTCCGTGAATAGCATCATGTAGCCATGGTAACACTGCCCTGCTAGATCTACTTGCTACATTGTATCATTAGTCAGCGCTGGCAGCTTCAGGCAGCAAACCGGATCGCACAGATACAGTAAGGCTCCCAGAGATGGTCCCCTGCACCCCCCCAGCCTGCGGCACCCGGCGTATAAGACGACTCCCAACTTTGGGGAGGATTTTAAGGTGCTGAAAAGTCGTCTTATACGCCGGCATATACGGTAGTCATTTTTATTCCCAATTTGACACCCCTAACTGCAACCTTTTATAATTATTAAAGTTTCCCTGTGGTTATCCATGGGACATAAATTGTATACATTTAACAATAAAAACAGTACAAATTGCCAAAGGAAGTTGTGTGGAGCTATAATCTCAACTTAATCTGCAATATCAGTTTCAGCCATCAGATGTCACTAAAGAGCGCCGTCAGAGCGCAACACAAGCACTGCTCCTCACACAGCAGGAAGGAGGAGCGGAAGGAAGTTCTGTGCATCTCTCCTCCTGTAATATGCGGATGCACTAAAGCCTAGGGGGCCGCATGCGGCCCTTTGGGCATTGTTTAGCGGCCCCCCTTGGTCCTCCACATGTGGCCCCCAAAACCTAACTGTTAATGAATAGGGCATAGCAACTCACCTGTGAAGTGGTCACACGCTGACCCAGCTTTCCTAATCAACATTGGTGGCTCCTACATCAGTGAAATTGTCAATGTTTATAGGGGAAACTAGGTCAGGAGGGGGGTGGGTGCTGTCGGGTTTTGACTGCCTGTCGGGATCTGGTCCACCACCTGCTGAGATATGTCAACGGGGGGAGGGTCTGGATCGATGTTATGTGCGGCCCTTTAGTGATGCAGAGGGCCACACTTGTGGCCCTCCATATCAACTCAGTTGCCCACCACTGCACTAAAGCCTGCCATACACACGCCGATGTGTGCAGGCATACTAGTCCCGATATCTTCCGGGATGCTAACGTGATGACGTCATCACGTTAGCACCCCGTTGCATTATGGGGCCCCTTCAGTCGGCCGGGCACCCTTTGTGTGCCGGCCATAAGCTGCAATGAAGACGCCGTCTTCATTGCAGCTTATGGCATCGGCTTGCCTCGGCTTGCATCGGCCAGAGAAGATCGGACATGTCCGGCGCAAGCTCACGTCCGTCGGTCAGGTTAAAAATCGGCCGCTTATCGGCATGTGTATGCCTAGCATAAGGAAGCAAAATAAAAGTACGCAGCGCTAGGTTTTAGACCATTTTGTGTACCAGCATACTGCTTATGTGCACTCCTGAGTAAAGTAACCAATATCATGAATGTCTCCAGTGATCATTATTTTAGGTCTGAAATATAATTAAACATTTCATAAAGAAATCTGTTATCTTAACTATTCTAGGATATCTACAGATTTCCAAAGTAGCTTTGACTGTTTCTAACTTCAGTACCCGGAGTTAATGAGTTCAGCTATGATGTAGCCTTTTGAAGTTGGAAGATATTCCAGAACTGAAAATCTGTTCTGGGTCTGTGACTTACAAAGTATTGATATATAGATCAATAGCAAACTATTTCATGTAAAACGATCTATGTTTATGCAATTTTAAAATTTTCACTGTGCACCTTGTGTTCAGTTTTAACTAAATATATACGTTTCATATTTAAAAATTCTTTAATGTTTGTACACCCTAACAATAAACTACTCTCTTTTGTCTAATATACCACTGAAAGCAAAACCATTAAATTACACAGAATGGTGTTATCAGAAAATTCATAGCTGTTCTAAAGCATGTACCCATTTACTTTATCTTAAGTCATCTGATCTTGGAACAAGAGTGATAAGCCCAGACCAGGCATGTCTAAAACTTGACCCAGGTCTTTTGGGAGGTTTTGATTGCATACACAGCTAAAGGTCTTGCTTAGAGTGCAAGTCAGCGAAAAGACGCCCATCTTTCTCAAGAATGAGATGTAATGTCAGTGTGACACCTGCAACACAGTCTTTGGCGCCCCCTAACTCCATGAATGGTACAGTCCCAAGTTGACACAGAGATCTCTCTTTTGCCATGTGTTGTGTCTGTCTGTGCTGGCTGCTTCAACCTGCAGATTATCCCAAACAGTATTAAGGTGAGCAGTGCTGGGTAATCCTGTTACCGATTCTCCATAGATCAAAGCTAGGGCAATAGTCAGAACTTCTAATGGCTAATACTTTTCAATAAAAATGCAAAGTATGCCCCATCTGTCCCATGTTCTAGATCAGTGGTGGGCAACTGAGTTGATATGTAGGGCCACAAGTGCGGCCCTCGGCATCACTAAAGGGCCGTACATAACATAGATCCAGACCCTCCCCCGTCAACATATCTTAGCAGGCGGTGGACCAGATCCCATCAGGCAGTCAAAACCCGACTGCACCCACTCCCCCTCTGGTCTCTGGGTGCAGCGCTCATATGTAGACCTGGCTTCCCTGATCAACATTGCCAATGTAGGACCGCCAAAGTTGATTAGGAAAGCTGGGCCAGCTTGTGACCACTTCACAGGTGAGTTGCTATGCCCTATGCATTAACAGTTCGGTTTTGGGGGCCGCATGTGGAGGACCAAGGGGGCCACCGAACAACGCCCAAAGGACCGCAAGTTGGGCACCTAGGAGGTTCTAGATCATTTGCATTTAATGTTAATGATACAAAGAAAGGCAAGCTGGTCGTCCCCACAGCCTTTCAGCTTACCGAACCTGGCCCTTTATGCAAAAAGTTTGGACACCCTTAATCTAGCCTGTGAGAAAGACAGTGGGTGGGCCAGAGTACTCACAATGACTTGGGAGCTGAGCACAACAGAACAGCAGCAAAGGTTGCAGGGTCTCTAAAATATTGAAATGTGGAAATATGCATGTATGCAGAATAGTACTGTGATGGTGCTGATATATGTTGTTGTTTTTTTCAAAACAGATTCATTATTTAAGATTACAGCTGAAATTCAGCATCTAAATGAAAGTCTAGAAGACTGGGAAAATGAGCTTGTAGAGTTTTTCAAAATAAAGGTAAAAGCCAGTTCTACATGTATATACCGTTTTCTCTATTATTTAGAATTTATTGAATTACATTTTGTTTTTCTCTTAAGACTACAGAAAAAATGAATAACATTCCCAGCAGAGAAAACTCCCTTATCTTAAAGGATGCCACACTGTAAGTTACAGAATAAACAAAGGCAGTTGTTTCCTTCAAAAGTGTACAATTTAATAATATATAATGCTGGCCATACACATACCGATAAACGGCCGGATTTTAATCTGACCGACGGGCGTGCGCGCTCTCGCCGTTGGTCAGGTTAAAATCCGGCCGTTTATCGGCATGTCCCCACATGGGGCGACAGATGCCTGTCGCCTCACTTCTCGGCCGGCCAGAGATCCGACATGTCGGAAAATCTGAGCCGATGGGTGCCGATTGCCATAAGCAGCAATGAAGACGGCGTCTCCATCGCTGCTTATGGCCGGCACACAAAGGGTGCCTGGCCGATTGTGGGGCCCCAGAATGCAATGGGAGGCTAACGTGATGACGTCATCACGTTAGCCTCCCGGAGCGACATCGGGGGTAGTCTGCCTGCACACATCGGCGTGTGTATGGCAGGCATTAGTGCATAGATAAATAAAACCTGTATAGAAAGAA
Organism: Ptychadena robeensis; assembly: GCA_036250615.1. Taxonomy (NCBI): domain Eukaryota; kingdom Metazoa; phylum Chordata; class Amphibia; order Anura; family Ptychadenidae; genus Ptychadena; species Ptychadena robeensis. The sequence goes on from CM070035.1 coordinate 137,829,967, forward strand.
AGGCTGACACTGCCTAGTTGCCTGGCTGTAACATGAAAATAATAAAGTCAGACCTTCACACTTGTTCCTGTTCTGTCCTTGAAAGTAAGTATAGGAAAAAGTTAAAAAAAGGTAGAAAATTGCAGATAATTTACTCGGGGTTAAGCTTAAATATATGTCAAATAATTGTCTTAAATGTATAATTTACATAATTATGCAGGAGGAATCCAAATAGGCTAATGCTGACTTTCTGGTTATACATTCGACCTGGATGGAAAGGAATGGAAAAGGTCATAAGGACTCAAATAAAGGCAATGAAGGGTCAGCTCATTGGGACGATTGGGGCAACACTTGTATCTCTGTCTGTTGAAGGTAAAAAATTTACACGTTACATTTGTCTTAATCACTAACATTCTAGTTGTCATGAAATGTAAGACTATTTACTTGTAGAGATGTAAAAATTCAATTCAATTAAAAAATTCAACCATTTCAACCATTTCGAGTTAATTGCAAAGGCACTGAGCATGGTATGGCCAAACTTGCTGGAGATGTAGATCTAAAGGTGTGTGGGCACCTTAACACACATAGTTTTTGCATAAATGAAGTTCAAAGTAAAGTAAATATTTAAAAAAAAAAATCCAATTCTCCCACAGCCCTTCTCTACATCTCCAGCAATTTTGGTGATGATAAAATTTTCAGGGGCTTTTGCAATCAGCCCCCAAAATCAGCTAGTAGAAAAATTTGACCATCACTTGTATATAATATTCTTTAATTTTCCCTTGGCAAGTTGTCAGAACTGTTGGATAAGGTATGATTTCCAGGTTTGCACTCTCAAGGCAACACTGCATTTGTTGTGTGTCTCTTGTGTTTAGGGTTGCCCAAGCGTTGTGGTTTCTTTTTACAATCCAAACCACATACTAGTAGCTTAGTTGGCTGCCTCTCCTTATGTATGTTTTATTTCTAATAAAGCTACACCTACTGCTGTAAACTTAAGCTAGGCACACATGGGTAGATTTGTAAAAATATTCAGGTACAATCAATCAACGTGCACGGTCACGGTGATTGATTGTACTCTAATCTGTTAACAAACCTACCTGTGTGTGCTTTCCTTTGAGCGGGATCAATAGAGCCTGCTCGAAAGAACTTGATTGAACGGGGTTCCAACAACAAAACAACAACAAAAAAAAACACCCGTTCAATCTCCATTAGTTTGTTTGAAGAAGAATCTTCATGCAAAGTCGAGGAACAGCTTCGGCTTTGCCATCTTCCTCCGGCACAGCCGTCAGGCTCAGTATGAAGGGGGCGGAGCCAGCACACCTCATACTAAATCTTGCTGCAGTGTGGAGAAAAGCAGGCTGATTGGATTTCTGCCCAGCTTCTAGCGTGTTCTGATTCACACATTACAAACTGGGGAGAACAGCTACCCCGGGTGCCCATTGAACAGGAATTGATGTGCCCATGTGGTGCACATTGATTTCAGTTTAATTGATCCCCGATTAATCACAGCCTGGTGACGTCACCACGCTGTGATTGATCGGGGGTCGATTGCACAGGGAATTTACCCGTGTATGGCTAGCTTTATTGTACAAACAATTTTAGTTTTAACAAAACAATATTATGAGGACACTTGTAAACCAAACACAAAGGCTTTTGCACTACATCCCTGTTGGTTGATCTTAAGGAAATTTGACTGCAAGATTGAAGCTTTACAGACAGACCTGCAGATATGGGCCAGATCGATGGCCATCTATCTGGCCCATTATAATATGCGGCCATCGCTGTTACAACAGCCATATCGGACATGACCGTTAATCACGGCCAATGTCCTCAGGCAAAGCATCGGCTGAGCTGGGGAGAGAACAGAGCTGTCTCCCCAGCTCCGCCGATATCTGACGGCAGCGCGATGACGTCGTCACACTGCCACAGGGACCATCGGACGGCTTAAATGTGGAGCCGTCTGTACCCTGCTTTACTCTGCTAACAGATCAGTTCTAGGGACATACCAAGTACATAAATCTGCCCGCGTAAATGTACAGTAACAATATGGCCCGTGCAAGCATGCTCACAGTTTGAAAAAAATGTATAAACATGGCACTTTGTTCTGGTATTTAGTGATGACATGTACACATGTTGGTGTGCTTTGTCAGGTATTCTGGCCTCCCTACTCAACTATGCTGCCCTATAGTTGTGGAAGAATGTCAGTAATGCATATAATAATTTTGGTGAGTGGAGCTTTTTATTAAAATCATGTAGTTGTGAACACCAAGTTCACTACAGTGCTTGAGTATCATATCATAGTAGAAGACGCATGCTGAGACTCCAGTGACACTTGCAGGTAAGATGTGATATTGCAGCCAGAAATATAGGAATGTACATTATATACAGGGGTGCACATATATTTTTTAGTGAGCTCCTCAGATGAGTATCAGGAGATGGTGTTTGGTACTTACCCCATATGTATGTGGTCTTCCTCACTGTCTCCCTCACTGTCCTCTGTGTCAGCATTCCTCACAGTACAATACGTTTGAACCCCCAGATCTCATACCCCAGTAGTGGAACCCTGACATTTTCTGGCTTAGTAACTAACCAGAGACTATCTGCAATCCAAATGTCATCCATTCATAGTCATATTCCAGCTGTCAAACAGAGCTTTTCTCTTGTCAAATTTTACCCTTACATATGCCTACTCTGACTTTCTTCCCCCAGATCTTCAACACCCTTAGATGTCCAATCGTTTTTTGTTTTTTTTAAAATATTAAGTTACTTTCCCAATTTCACACCCCTAACTGCAACCTTTTATTGTTATGTTTCCCTGCAGTTATCTAGGTGACATAAGTTGTTAGTACGCAAATGAGCTTTGTAACAATTATACAGGTACGCATAGCTAGTTTTTGGCCCCTTTGAGTACCAGAGTACCACTTATGTGCACCCCTGATTATATAGATATGCCAGTATATGTTAAAGTGGGCCTACCACCTCCATATTTACTTTGTATTATTGGCACCAGAAATGCCAATAATAGGGCAGATTGGAAGTAAAAAAAAAAAGGAAAGAAGTCAAAATCCAACAATGATCCGCTCCTCAGCAGTGACGTCTTCCTTCCCAAGACTGCTTCAGCCCAGCAGCCAGTTAGGCAAAATGAAAAAAAATAAAATAAAACTCTATATAATTGTGTGTATATAATATATATGAAAATAAGACTGTATTAGTAATTAAAATAAAGATCTAGACATGTTTATTCTGCTGTTTATAGGAATGCATATTAACAGGAATATTAACAGGAACCCCCATGTAGAATAAGTATCCTATTCTGAATATTAGTGCCACTGTTCTCAAAGTATTAAATTCGTTTTTTTCTTACCTCTGTAAAGATTTGAATGAATGCCAGCTTGGGATACAGAACTGCGATGTTCAGGCTCAGTGTGTCAATGAATTTGGCAGCTATTTTTGTCAGTGTATGGAAGGGTACGAGGATCAATCTCCTGCTGCTTCAGGGACTGTATGCATCGCTCCTCAGCCAGAAGGTACTGCCCTGTATCTATCTTTTTTGGGGCCTTGTTTATTATTTAGCACAGTTGGTAGATTTGAACTTAGCTTTGGAACATGCATCATAGAATTCCTCTGAATCTGATTTTAGGCAAAGGATAACCCATATAGAAAGATCTAGAGAATAACAGACAAGATCTCATATGGTGAACCTAGAGAGAGACATGTGTACTGTTTTACCATCTGCCAGCACTCTTTGTATGTGTTGTACTTGCCCACAAGCTCTATGTGCTGGGATCTGAAGTGTCCTGTCCAGCATTGTGCATCAGACAATGTGTCTAGCTTTTTAAAATAAAAAACAAACTATTTGGGCAGAAACTGTTTAGACTTGCTGAAGAAACTGAACGGCAGTGTTTTTGTGGCTTAATATACCAAATAATTATATCTTGACTATGAAATCCATAATGGAAAAAAAAATCCCAAGTACAATATACACTGCCTGGTCCAAAAAGTCACCACCTGGTTTTAACTAGGCAAATAGGTACGGGCCTCCAATTGGATAATTTCTGCATAGGTGATTATCTTTGAGCTGGCAACAAGCTATTTAACCCAAACTGGTGCAATATATGAATGACCAGGTTATTCCATCAATGGATTTTTTTCTTCCCTGATGGCACGGACATATTCTAAGATAATGAGAACAGGGCTCTCGATTAACCTTGCTTGGATGCCACATCCCAACTTTAAATGTACCAAGAGAAAAAAATAAATTTGTTCTACCGAGACTTTCAGAAAGAGTTCCGGTAGCTTGGGGACTTTAAGGGCATTCAATAAAGAGTTATAAATTGGCGTAAATAATAGTTATTTATTAGGAATTTCAACATGAAAAAGCAGATGTTTGGAAATATTAAAGTATGAACCACAGTGCATCATATCAAACATGTAAAGTGTAAACCTCGACGCGTTTTGCTGCTCGCTTCCTCAGGAGCTTCACACTGTACAACTAAACGTTCCTGCCATGTTCAATTCAAGTGTTTCTGCCATAATCTGTAAGCAATACATCA
>CM070035.1:137872952-137889647 GCA_036250615.1 Ptychadena robeensis
ATAAAAACAAATACTTTTTTGCAAATTGATCTACAATGGGAATATCTGCAAAAATGTGTGTAAAACTGTAAATACATAATAATTTTTCTGTCCAGAATTTCCTTTCTTATGTTAGTTCTCTTTTTATAATAAAAAAGGAAATAAATACAAATAGAGTATATATCAACATTAGAAAATCATTAACTTGCATTCCATTTCGCAAGAGACTAATTTCCTAGCTGTAAACAAATTCAGTTTTTGGGTGATGATTGTTCCTGCAGTAACAGCTTACTCACATTTCTGGAATATTTGAAGTCATGTTATCTGTATAATTGCACAAGTCATGAGAATCTGGCTCAGTCTATAGAACAACTGTATTATATCTTCAGGTCAGCTGTGGAGAGCATATTGTACATTGACATTTTTCATTGGCTGGAATTCACGGCTCCATAGCTACATTCTGCATGCAAGTTCCTACATGAGTTTCCAGAGTTGTGCAAAGAACGAAGCATTAGGAATAAGGCACAAAAATTTGGTTATTATGTTTTCATGGAGATGATGCATAGTCATAACTTTTCAGTTAAGAAAACAAATCTGAGTAATTTCTTTTGTCAGAAATAATTTTTTTCACTTTCAACATTTAAGTTTGGAAGGGCTTCCTTGGCATGTACATAGACTATGCATAGCTTTCAAAATACCCAACAAAATGACGATCATGAATGGCCAAAGTTATACAGATAAAATAGAAGAACATGTTACTCATAGCATTATCTTCTGTGATTCTCCTTCCCTACCAATGTCTTCTCTTTTTTTTTTTTTTATAAACTTTTTATTGAAAGAGTCTTCTCTCTTTGATCCCTTACTCTCCACCCCCCAAAAACATTTCTGCTATCACCCACCCTCCTTCAACCCGGTCGATAGGGGGCCCAAGGCAACAATTTTACTTAGGGCCCCCCAAATGCTAGAAACGCTCCTAAAGACAATAGTGTGAATTATTGACATAATGCAGCAGTGCTATAAGACGTTGTTTCTCATCCAGAATGTGTTTGGCTGCCACTCGGCTGCAAATTCGGGTGCTCCTACCAGGTCAGATTTACCAGGATCCTCATGCATGTGGAATTGCACTGTGATCCGACATGCTGGTAAATTTCCGAACGATCCCATTACTTTAAAGGTATGTCCGGCATGTCCCCGCCAATCCTTGGAAGGTCCAGCTGCAGTGTGATGACGCCATCACGCTGCAGTCGATCCCTCACCTATTGAGGGAGAATATGCACGTATATGGGCACCTAAAGAATTGATAATAAAAAATCATGAATTAATTACAAAACAAATGACAAACTACATTGTTTGATTACAAATTGATATTTAACAACTTTTATATAAAATAATAAATAGGGCAATTAACACTACATAACAGAATACATAATTAGATTGTAAACCCATTCGGGCAGGGTCCACAACTCCTCCTGTGTCATTACCTGTACGTGCGTGTTGTGTTACCTTGTGTTGCATCTCAACTCTAATTTAATGTACAGCGCTGCGTAAAATGTTAGAGCATTTTAAATAAAAGTTAATAATAATGATAATAATAATAATGTTAATAATAATAATTGATTCAATAGGAAAAGCTGATGGCATATAGTTCGACTGAATTAATTTTATTGTACTGTACTGGTTATGCACATACAAAGCAACAGCAGCAAATCAGAGATTATAGAGATTTATTTAAACCTTTCTAGAATTCAGATCACATACAAAAACCCCAAAGGCCATATTGGAATGCCTGGATCTGGGACATAGGCTAGGAGGAGGGCAGATTGACCCAGGGAACTGGCCTGGGACATCAGGAGGAAGTAAGTGGGGTCGTGTCTTTAAGTTAGGGGAGGGGTTTAGGAAGCCATTTAGCCTGGCCAAACAGAAAGTGTTTCCTCTTTGGACCAGGATCGCCAACCACCCACCCTCCCTCTGATTTTGGGTTTGTTGCATTTGTCTTTTTGTGATTTGCTGTATTTTCTGTTTTTCTTTTGTCACAGCAGGACAGAAGCTCGGCAGTGCCACAGGTCTAAGGTGGATATTGGAGATTTCCTTGTGGTGTGTTGGTATTGAAAGGGCAACTACATATATGGTTAAAAGTGTTGGCGGGGCTTATGCCCCAGTTATGTCACTCTCTGGAGTTGAAATTATAAGGTACCCATCGAGCCAGTATTGAAGGGTTGGTGGCCAGTACTGTTGGGAAGGAAGGTCGAATGGGTGGCCTTGTAGAAGCATTTCCTGTGTTTGTTGATTGGCTGTGGCCAAGTTATTTTTGTACTTTTGCGCATTCTTATATAAAGTTTATTATCTAAAGATAATCCCGCCTCTGTCGTTATTTAATGTTATGTGCAAGGGACAGGGTCTCAGTTTTCCATGGGTCAAGAACAAGACCTCCTCCTATCTCATGTGCTATATAGTAATATTCTATTTTCCTCTGTGTCCTGTTGTATGTTGCGGCTCTCCTCAAATGGGTATTGACCTGGGAGTCTCATGTTATTGGAATTGAATCTTAAAATCTTTTCAAGGCTCAGAGACAATAAAGTTCTTTCATACAGGCAGTACGAATAAAAGGAAGCAGGTTTACATGAGTAACTGAGCTGTCAAAGGGTAAATGCAGGATCCAGTAGCTGGAACTATGCTATAGCTCTGTAGTGTTATCATCTGTACAGATAAATTAATCATCCTGACAAAGACTGTGAAAGGAATTTCCTGTTCTAAGCTCACCAGCTTCAAGGATAAATAAAGCTGGAATTCTGGATTGTGTTCAAGGTTTTGTGAATATATACAAATTACTATACACAGATCGATACCTTACAATCAGGTATGATACGTGTGTAACCAAATGCCTACATGGATTAGCAGAAGTTATTATTTATTTAATCAGTAATGGTTTCTATGTGAATGCAATTGTAGCATCTAAAGCAGTGGCTCTCAACCTGTGGGTCGGGTGCCCATTGGGGGTCGAAGAGTAAAGGTAGCAATACCCTGGTCCATTTGTCCCCGATCAATTCTCGATCTGATCATTCCAGGCAATTGTGCAATCATATGATGACCGGATCATGAATCGATGCAACACCACTTTGGGAATCCGATTTATGGTCGATTTGGACATGAGCTCCAAAATGTCCGATTCCACAAAATTGGTCAGAAAGGCGATCCAACATGTCAGTACAATGTCCAACCAATTTTTAGTCGATTCGGATTTTGTTCATGGGTCCATCGGTTAGGGTGGGCAGATTGTGTGAACACACGCAGTGATCGATTGCGGTAATCAAAAAATTGAGAGAAGAATCGCCCAGTGTATGGGAGCCTTAACACTCCTTCCATCCTAATACAGGAGTGGTTCCCAAAGTTTCCTTGCAAGGGCCCCCCTTTTCAAACACAGGTTAAGAATGAGGGCCCGCGCCCCCCTGTAATGCCTTTGCATCACCCCCCCCCCCCGGGGGACCACTCCCCAGTGAGAAGCACTGATGTTACGACCTTGAACGATCGATCCCACTCCAAGGAAAAATCTATAGAACAGTAACCCACCTGTCAGTATTTTCCTGTTCCATCTCCGTTTTGGATGGGGACTCTCGATCCCCATGCGGGCAGGGATCGATTCCCCAAGGTGGTGCGCATTGATTTTCCAATTGATCGCACAACGATTGCAGGGCAATGGAGCCATGCATGGCAAGCTTAATGTTAGGGTTACATCACACTGCTGCAGGGAACATTGGACAGCTCAAATATCTGTACCCTGCTTTAAGGTCAGTAAAAGATCACATTAATGGAGGTGAATTAACTACCAGCATCATATTTCCAGCCTTGAAAAGCATCACAATGAATATAATGATACCCGCTTATCTTACCTACTATATTTTTATTCTAAACTTTGACATATTTTTCCATTAATTCAATTGAAACATCTTTTACGCTATTTTAAAATCCTGTAATTTGAGTATATGGATCCCTTAACATCCCTTAGCAATTATTTAAAGTCGAAAATAAGTGTCATCCATTTTCTGACTAATAATAAGTAAATTAGGAGGTTTTACAGATACTTGCTCATCTTGTCAACAGTAATGGCATTTCTGAAGCTGCGAAAGTACGGATCTTTCATCGTACCAAGTGCAGCAATTTATCCTGATTTAATAGCTCTTAATTAGGGCCGCAGATACTAAGAGAAATAGATTTCTGTGAGCATATATTTTTATTAGCACTTTACAATAGGCGTAAGTGAACTCTGACAACTGGAAGCAATTATTCCCTTTGTAGAACATTTTGGCTGCTGTTCTAAGCAGCACCTTAAGAATTCCTTTAATAAACCCTGCTCAGCACATTACTGTATACAACGATCTGCGTTTTATAAAGGAACGATGGCAAATGAATGGTGGAATGCATATCTTTATTAGAAGTGTGAATAGATTAAATATCACTGCAGATGTAATCTGGGCACTGGCAGGCGCGTTCTCTATCCAGGGAAGGATTTATAGTCGAAGTAAGAAGGGAAAAATACAACTATGAAAATTCTTGTGTCTGGAATTTGTGTGAGAATGTCTGTCTGAACTGCAGCAGCTTTCATTTGCAGAGCAAGTTGGCTCATATCTCATCACACTAGATCCGTGATGGTGAACCAATGGTGCCCAGGACGGCATGCAGAGCCCTCTTAGTTGGCAGACGTAGGCAGACTGTGTATGCTGTGTCTGCAGTCTGTCTCTGATTAGTGGGGATGGGAGGTGAGGTGATTTTCATCTCAGGTAACATCATATTTCACTCCGGTGAAATGTAAACAAACACACAGCAGTGCCATCTTGTGGCCATACTGATAATTTATCAAGTAAATTCGAGGTATTAGCCTACTTTTGTTTTATTGTCTTGTTGACTGTTAATGTTACAGAGAACTTTAACCCTCTGGGCGTTACGGGCTTTTCGCACCACTTTTTATGGCACAAAAAGCCGTTTCTCCCGCAATCGCGGCGGAGTACACTGTACTCCGCCGTGATTGTCGGCTCTCCGCCCAGCCCTCTACACACCGCTGGTGTCAAATAGACGCTGGTGGTGTGTGGGGAGGAGATAGGCGCCACCTCCATTAACAATGAGGTCTATGCTGCCGCCCCCTTCGGCGTCACAGATGACGTCGAAGACACAGGGCCAGAAGGGCTCCATGTGCCTCCGGCTCATCTACAGATCCAGGGAAACACGGAGGGGCGCCGTTTGTGCCCAATCCCGGCACTTCGGGCATAGCACCCAGGAGGTTAATAAAAGTTGTTTATTGATGGACACTTGTTTTCCTTAACTGTGTCTGTGAGGACGACTAGTTGATTTGACTACAACAGCACCATAAAAAGTACAGCCACTGTCTCTGGCCTTTAATGAAGATACAGCAATAACTCTGCCATGGCGGTGAGGACTTCACAAATTACTCTTAAGTCCTGAGTTTTTGAACCCCTTGATTTCTCCTCATTCCTGTATGGGGGTGAAATTATAATAATTTTAGCGCCATTTTACACTGCTGTGCTGCTGTGTTAGGATTTTGCCCAGTAATGGATATTATAGCGGTAACCGCGTCTTACTGGAAAAAATCAGCGTCCCCTTTTTTTTTTTAACTAAAACCTCAGTATTCAGGTTAAATTAAAATAAAAAAGGTTTGCAATCAAACATTTCAACCCAGTATTAGTGTATGCACAATGGGCCAAAATGGTGTGATACAGGCTTAGTGCTAGGGAGGTTAAATCCTTGTGTAGTTTGAATGGGGGGCTCAATAATATTCCTATTTTAAAAAGGCCATGCAGGTAAAGTTTGGGAACCACTGAGATAAAGTGACACAAAGTTTAGTTCAAGTTGTCTTTAAACTTCAGCATTTGGGGTATGAGAAACCTACAGAGAAAGGGACACTAGGTGTAGGAATGACAACAGAGACAGGGAGTGGTAATAAGATAGGAAGTGTTATGGAAACATATACTATAAATTCAATTTTTATGCTGCATTCAAATGGGAGTTTCCAATAAACGAATGCTTGGCCTTTATGCTATTTTTGGCTTTCCAGTTATTGATATTAAGTAAAGTAGGTTAATCCTATTTGGTCTTCGGCCTTCACAGAGACCTTCTTCATACTTCTCTGCCCAGTAGCATCATCCCATCTACAGCTCGAGGCACACATGTGAATGTCTCGGCATCATGGTGTGCAAATCTCATTAGTAACACAAGTCACAATCTAGTGAGGGAGATCACGCAGCTTCCAGTGCTAAGATAGCAAGAAAATGAGTCAGGCAAAATGTTCCGCACAAGAATTTCTGAGGATGGGAAAAGAATGACGCACTCTCCACTGCGGACAAGTTTTACATTTTCTAAATACTTAAAGAATGAAGATGGAAAACTAAAACAAAATGGAGTTTCATAGCTAATGTGCCTATAGACATCTAGCTTCTCAAAGCTCTCCTTGGGCTCCCTCATCACCAAAGTATATTTCATGGATCACCTCCAAATAGAACAGAAAAATCAGTTATATAAAACCCTTCCTTCCCCCTGCCAACCAGTCCGCTGCTGGGATAGAGTCGATTGGCTTCATGCCTGCAAACAGCAATAACAAATGCTTTCCCTAGTGTAGAATAAAACGTATCTATACCCAAAACAAGAAGAAGGAAGAGGCTAGAAGCGCTTTGCTATCGATGACTCCATCAGAAAGATTTACACTAATTTTTTGTTCTGTCAGAAACATGCAGCAGCATGACACTGACAGAAATAAAAAACCCTGATGGGTATTCTAACCCTTCCCTGATGAAAGAATATCTAACAATGAAGTTATATCTATGTAACAATATAATGAAGTGGCAGGTTTCATTTTATTATGTCAGTACGCAGCAGCTGGGAATCAACAGTGCAAATGTACTCTTAATCAATTACTATGATCACTTCATAAAATGGCGGGAATTTAAATACAAGACAAGAAACATGGCAGAAGGGCAGCAGGTGCCAGACACACATCCCAACTATAGAGATACTTTACTAGACCACATAAACTGTACAGTAATCTGCACAATCTGCAAGTCCGTGTTAATGTACAATAAAAGTATTACCCTATACGCGGCCATCTGAAACGCCATCCACAAGCTAATACAGGTAATGCAGCACTGCCCTCAGTTGTCAAGTCCAGGGCACATTGGGTAGCTTTACAGTTTTTATTATTTATTATAAAAACAATGAGCTCTTATGTGAGCCACAGTTTATACCCTGTTTCCCTGGCAATAAGGCATTCTCCAAATATAAGGCACCCTTAAATATTGGCCTCACGCTGAAATATAAGGCATCCCCCCAATTATAAGGCACCCCCAAAGAAACAGTACTGTAACATTGGACAGGGGGGATCAGAGGGGGCAATCAAAAGGACACAGGAGGATCAGAAGTGGTAATCCCCCCTCTGAGTCTCCTGTGCCATTTTGATTCCCCCCTCTGATCCCCCTGTGTCATTTTAATTGATCCCCCACTCTGATACCCCAGTGCCATATTCTTCTTCATGTAAAAGTAAGACATCCCCCGAAAATAAGACGTAAGGCATCTTTGGGAGCAAAAAATAATATAAGACACTGTTATCTCTGGGGAAACACGGTAGTGTTGTCTGTTTGTCTTTGCTACCAATGTTTAAGGTTTTGTTCACTTCCTATTTCGCTTCAATTTACCACAAAGCCCCAGGTATTAGCCTATGTTTTTTTTTATTGTCATGTTGTTGTTAATGTTACAGAGAACTCATAAAAGTTGTTAATTGTTAGCCATAAGTCGTGAAAGCCCTAATGTACAGTATTTGATAGATTACTGGGCAGCAGAGGAGCGTGAGAAAAGGATAACGCAGGGAATAAACGCATAGATATGGGCTAGATCGATGGTTGCTTTGAGCGCCGTGCACTCACAGCCATCTATCAGGTCCATATATAATGTGGGCATCCCTTTTTTTCGAGTGGGATCAATCAATCCTGCTCGAAAACAGGGATATTGGATATGACCGTAAACCACAGTCGATGTCCATTGCTTTGCATGGGGACCGAGAGTTTGCATATGTGCCACTTGTTAAGAAACCAAAAGTAATGGGACAGTTGGCTTCTCAGCTGTTCCATAGCCAGGTGTGTGATATTTCCTCATTATCCCAATTACAATGTGCAGATAAAAGGTCCAGAGTTCATTTCAAGTGTGCTATGTGCATTTGGAATCAACTCAGCCTAATTATGTCACTATCAGTGAAGCAAGCCATCATTTGACTGAAAAAAACAAAATAGACCCATCAGAGAGATAGCAGAAACAATAGGCATGGCCAAAACAACTGTTTGGAATATTCTTAAAAAGAAGGAACACACCGGTGAGCTCAGCAACACCAAAAGACCCAGAAGACCGTGGAACTGAGGAGGACGTAGAATTCTTACCCTGTTGAAGAAAACACCCTTCACAACAGTTGGCCTGATTAACCTTCTGAGCGTTCTCCCCGAGAAATGGCGGGGCGTCGCCTTTCTCCAGCATAAGTCCGGCGTCTCCAGTGACGCCAGGCTTATGTAAACAACCTTCAGCTGAGCAGGCAATCGCGGCAGAGCACACTGTGCTCCGCCGCGATTGCCTGTGGCATGGTTTTGAAAAAACCCTCAAAACCATGAAACGCTCAGAGGGTTAAGAACACTCTCTAGGAGGTAGGTGTATGTGTGTCAAAGTCAACAGTCAAAAGAAGAATACAGATCCAGAGTAAATACAAAGGGTTCACCACAAGATGTAAACCATTGGTGAGCCTAAAAAACAAGAAGGCCAGGTTAGAGTTTGTCAAACAACATCTAAAAAAGCCTTCACAGTTCTGGAACATCATCCTATGGACAAATGAGACCAATGCCAATGTGTTCCAGACATCAGCCTGCAAAGGACTTGCAACAAAGTAATAAAAAAGGAATGTTTGATTTATGATTATTATTTTCCCAATATTTTTCAAAGTTCAGCTTTGAAAAGTACTTAGTATTTAAAAATGTAACTTTATGAAGGTTCTATACTAAAGAATAATAAGGAACGGATATGTTGTGTATAAGTGTTGTTGTACATTGTGTGTGATTGTCTGGAATTTATTAGAACTTCTCTGCTCTGTCGTTTGTATCCCCAGCCAGGACTTGCTCAGATTTCTGCTCATTAATATTGTTTGTTCCTGGCTGCGGAGTTTGAACACCAGACAGGCTGAATAGCAGGTAACACGACTCTGCGGAAGGAGAATGGAAAACGGTTAATAAAACATGATGCGGCGCTCGTGTCATTACCGCGTGGCGGACTGATCAGCCTTTGAAGTAAATATTAGTTACCAGAACCCACCCTGTTTATTGGTAGGTGTGTGTATACCGTGCTATACTAGACATATCCGTGTGTACGTCCTCCCTGTACACGCGGCCTCTCTGGATAAAGTACGGAATCTGTGCAGGAATTCTATACCGCACGCTAATATTTGTCAGAAATTCCTCCCTTATCTATTAGGACACATTCACAGGTCACGCCAAGGATGTAATCAATGCGCTAAGCTGCACCTCTGCTCACTTCGCTTCAATGGAATGAAACAAGTCTGAGACTAAAATACTGTCCGTAGACTCAGGGCAGGCCAGAAATCATGGGGCCCCGTACAGCAAAAATGTCCGGGGCCCATGACAGGACTTTTTGAGCGGGAGGGTGCTAGCAGAAAAATACACCCCCCAAAGTGGGTTGTTCCAGGACTGCCGGCAGCACATCGTACACTGTGGAAGTCCGGGAAGTCAGTGAGCAGAGGCTGCTGTACCGATCAGGCAGCATGTGGGGCCCCCCTAGCTGGCCGGGCCCAGGACGGGAGTCTCTGCTGTCCCCCCCCTGAAGGCGGCCCTGCATAGACTACACTGAGCAAAGATATAAACGCAACACTTTTTTTGATTCGCTCCCATTTTGCATGAACTGAATTCAAAGATCTGAAACATTTTCTACATACACAAAAGACCCATTATTCTCAAGTATTGTTCACGAATCTGTCTAAACTTCTCCTTTGCTGAGATAATCCATCCCACCTCACAGGTGTGGCATGCTATATATTATATGAATATTGCACGGGTAAGCCTTAAGGCTGCCATACACACCCCGACGGGTGCAGACAGACCTACTCTGATATGCACTGGAATGCAAGCGTGATGACATCATCACGTTTGCACCCTGGTGCATTATGGGGCCCCTTCAGTCGGCCGGCACCCTTTGTGTGCCGGCCATTAGCTTCAATGAAGACGCCGGTCTTCATTGAAGCTAATGCCATCAGCTTCCATCGGCCAGAGATTATCGGACATGTCCGTTCTCTGGCCAGCCGAGCTGTGGGGCGACAGGGATCTGGGCACATGCCGATAAGCGGCTGATTTTTCCACTGACTGACAGCGCGCGCTCGGCATGTGTATGGCAGGCATTAGACTGCCCACAATAAAAGGCCACTCTCAAATGTGCACAGTTTTTTCTTCCTGGAACAGACCTGTCATCCTTCCCGTTTTGGCCGGTAAAGTCACGTTTTACTGTGGCTTTCCCAGCCAAATCCTGATTTCAGGATTCTTGAAATCACGATGATCTAGCAGGGAGAGGGTGTTACTCTCCCTGCTAATGTCCCACCCGGAACATTATCAGCACAAGCAGGGGGGAACATTAGCAGGGAGAGTAACGCTCTCTCCCTGCTTGATCAGCCGAGAAGTACATCACACACACAGTACATCAGTGACATCACTTCCGGTACATGGAACATGGAAGAACCACGATCAGTATACCAGGAAGTGATGTCACTTCCTGTATGCCCCCCCCCCCCCAAAAAAAATTGACAGCTATGCACTCGGAGGGCCGATCCAGAGCATCCCAAACATGCTCAATGGGTGACATGTCTGGTGTACGCTGGCCATGGAATTTCAGCTTCATACGCCTCCCCATACCCTAACCCCACTGCCACTATGGGACACTCCATCCGCAACATTGACGTCAGCAAACCGCTGACCCACATGACGCCACAAAAGCAGTCTGCCATCATCTGTGAGCAGAACGCCTCTCCACCGTACCAGACACCATTGAAACGTCATTGGAAGGGACCGTCATAGGTACGGAGTTCCCCCTTTGTTAGCCTCCCTAGCGTTATGGGCTTTTCGCGTCATTCTTTTATGGCACGAAAAGTAGTTTGCCGGGGAATACCACACTGTACTCCGCCGCGATTACCAGCCCTCTACACACGGCCGGTGCCAATTACACGCTGGCGGTGTGTGGTGAGAAAAGCGACACCCCCTCCATTAACATGGAGGTCTATGGCTATGGATAGGCTCTGTGTGCCTGCAGCTCTGTAGAGAAGCTGCAGGCACACGGAGAGCCGGCGGTTGCGGCAGGCACGGGATCCAGGCACGGGCATAGTTTGATTCACAATCAAACTGCACCCGTATTGGCTTTGGGCGTAACACTAGGGAGGTTAAGGATGCCAGAGTGTCAGGAAACTAGTCCTGTAAGGTCGGTGTGGTGCGCCTGGAGGCCGATGTATTAGGTGATGCAGATACAGGGTGCTGGATAATTGCCTTATGACTGCCAGGGTAATCTATAATGGTCTGTGTAATGATTGATTGAATAATTGATTATATTATATGGTGTCAGTTATGTTGGTAATAAAAGGCTGCCGGGCCATTTATAATCTGAGTCATTATTCCAGTTAGGTTTTTGGGGAGTGAATGTTGTTGAACAATTCAGACAAAATGGACAGCTGTCTTTTATACCCTAGTCATGAGTATTTAAGTCGGGTACGATGATGAACCCAGACCCCGATGAGGAGGACGACTATGCACATGAGCTTCCCTGAGACGGTTTCTGACAGTTAGTGGAGAAATACTTTGGCTCTTCAATCCGATTGTGGCTGCAGTGCTCCGTGTGGATGGTCACAGACGATCATGAAGGTGACCGTGCTGGATGTGGAGATCCTGGGCTGGTGTGGTTACACGTGGTCTGTGAATGTGAGGCCGGTTGGATGTACTTCTAAATTCTCTGAAACGCCTTTGGAGACGGCTTATCGTAGAGAAATTAACATAAATTTCATGGGCAACAGCTCTGGTGGACATCCCTGCAGTCAGCATGCTGATTGCATGTTCCCTCAAATGTTGCGACATCTGTGGCATTGTGCTGTGTGATCAAACTGATTCAAAGTGGCCTTTTATTGTGGGCAGTCTAAGGCACATCTGTGCAATATTCATGCTGTCTACCTTGATATACCACACCTGTGAGGTGGTATGAGACAAGCAAAGACAGGGCTTTTCACTACGCTGCTTCTCTTACCACTGTCCGGTCTACTCTGGGCTCAAAAATCAAATCCATGATATCAACCAATGATGGCGAACCTTTAAGAGACAGAGTGCCCAAACTGAATCCCAGACCCCACTAATTTATCTCAAAGTGCCGGCATGTTAATTTAACCTGAATTACTCAACTCATATATACACACGAAACATGTAAATACACACTATACTTTCTTATAAGAGAATAGGAGAGGGTATAGGGCACTGTGTGCAACCAGAAGAGAGGGGAAGACAACATTGAGAGCCAATAGGCTGCAGTAATTTCCTCTGTGCTGGCTGACAGCTCACATGCCTACAGAGAGGGTTCTGAGTGCCACCTCTGGCACGTGTGCAATAGGTTCGCCATCACTGGTATAAACCATCAGACTGAGAACATCTAGAGACAGGAGAATGTTTAGGGATGAATGTGTATATTTGAACAAATTCCTCTTTTTTTTTGAATAGGTAATTTGTATCCTATTGGTTAAGGTGGACAGACATCCATAGCCCTGCCTCTCATCCTCACAGGACTACACAACTCCACCAATTATTCTCCGTGGGGCGGTGTTCTGAAATATTTTTCTACCCTTACAACTGCGCATGTGCAGATAGCCCTAGTTTTGGGGGTTTCAGTGTTATTCTTCCGATTGTTGGGTGTCAAGGTTAGGGGTTGGGGGGGGGTTGATAGTAGGGGTGAGTTTTGTGGATAGGGGGTGAAATTTATGGGTTTGGGGGTTAAAATGAATCTAACCTCCCCAATCCCTAACCCTCGGAACCCCCTAACGCTAACCTTAACCCCCTCCAACCTAGACACCCGAAGATTAACCCTGAAAACACCAAAACTAGGGCTATCTGCAGATGCGCAGTTGTAAGAGTAGGAATATATTTCAGAACAGCGGCAGTAGTATGGCTGATATTCCCGGATACTCCCTGTAGACTGGTGAACTCTAGCGGATCTCTACAAAAAGCTCATTGGACCTCTTCGAAGTGTCCGCTGCTTCCCCACATAAGGCCTTGGATGCAACATGTTGTCATGTTTCCCAGCCGTGCTGTGGCTTCTTTATTGAGATGACAATGGGTTTTGTTTTTTAAGATTTATCCCTTTGTGCTTGATAAACAATTGTAGGAGAAAATAATAATATTCCAGACTCCATGTGAGGGTTCCAGTCATGGACTGAGGAGAATTTACTCCCATGTCTCTTAGTGCTTTAGACGTGTGGGCTCCTGGTTGCTGCACTACAAGTCACAGCAGACGTACAATGAGGGGGCCCAGCATATTACTAGGAACGCCATTCCCGTAACCCAGCAGCTCTGTACACGCAGCACCGACAACAGAGCTCCGGCCGGGCGGGGCAGCGCTCTTTCTCAGCGCTGTAGATGATACGGTGAGTGGCATAGCATACGTCCTATCATCAGCCTCCATACCATAAACAAGTCTTGTCACCTTGCCCGCCACCCAATCGCCTTCCCTCCCCGAGAAAGCGGCCACCTTCGTGCCTTTCGTGGAGCTCCAAAGCTGAGCCCTTTAAAGTACCGGCTAACCCCGCCCTATAGTACCTGGTCTACCATTCGTCAGACGCGTGACTGGCAGGAGAGTTGTGCAATAGGAGCCCGGTATCCATCCTGCTGGGTGCCCAATGTGGAGAGCGGCAGCGGTGGCGGTGTTGGAGCGGGCTCTGGCTCGCAGGGAGGGTTTTAGCACCGAGGATTGTACAGGAGTCCAGGGCCGGGGGGGCTGCACCGTTCTGTCTGCATACTAAATATCCTCGGCCTGGAGAGGCTGCTGATCCGGGGCAGGCTGGCATGGGGGACGTGCACACACTGACGTGCAGGGCTGAGGGATTAAATGCCTCAGTGTGGCCAGGAGAAGGTAAGCTTGTGTCACTGTCTGCTCTCTGCTATTGTAATCATTCCCTTCATCTATGTGCTCCACCGCAGTGGCCCCCAACCAGTATCACAGGGGCCACATGTGGCTCCCAGGTACCTGTGATGAAGCCCCCTGTGTATCAGGCCACTTGCAGCATTAGCCATGGATCAGCACTGATTTATAGCTCCGTGGTCACATCTGTCACATTGACCAAAGTTTATCTTGTCGTATTGCAGGTGGTGTGGGATCTAGGAGAGGAATGGGTTAATGGTGAGCTAATGACAGCTTGTAGTGACAGGAGGAGGGGCGGCGAGTAAGGGGGGCTTGTGAATCATAGACATGGCCAATGTTTTGGGTGGTAAGCCATTATCCTCCCAGCCCTGCCACCCTAATGTCAGATGCTTGGCAGAGGGAATGGTGTCATTGGTATGATGACAGCCTGGCACACCGGCATGGCTCCCAGCTCTGCTTAGGAATACTTTGCTCCGTGATGTCAAATATTAACTGCTCTCCTTCTTCCTCCTTTGTCTGTACCAGTCTAGCTGCACGGATTCCACGTCATTTCGCCTGGGAGGAGGCTTGACTTTCCATGCACCGGGGACTTCCTTTCCCTCAGCCATGCAGGAGTCTCCTGAGCTGCCTGGCTGCTTTCTGAAGTGGGATCTGCTGCTGCTGTGTGTGATGAGCGACGCTGGACAACAGCCTGTGTTTGGCACCCTCTTCCCTGCTATGTACACCAGCTTGTAAGGCTGCTCGGAATAATACAGAGAAGACGCCTTCCCCCCCTACCCACCCCTTGGATCTTGGATCATGGCTTCAGTATGGAAGAGGCTGCAGCGTGTGGGCAAACATGCCTCCAAGTTCCAGTTTGTGGCATCTTACCAGGAGCTGATGGTGGAATGCACTAAGAAATGGTCAGTGACCCCCCTCTCCCCCTGTAACATATCCTACTTGTTTAGTATAAATAAATTCCTATCCCTCTGAGCTGTCATTCATTCCCATTTGACACTTGTGAGATCCATTCCATCATTCCTTCTCTGTATTGTCTTTACTGTAACATACAATGAATGAATGAATCCTTGGTGTGAAATGTAAACTATGCTGGGAGAGGTACACAGGAAATGATGTGATGTGACCCCAACAACCAATCAGATTTCAGTATCCTGCTGAGGGTTTATGCACTTTGTACATTGTTCTAAAACAAACTACATTGTTCTTTCCTACTAGTATCGTTTATTTATTAAGCGCAATATATTGTGCATTGTTAATAAGCGGTAGAAAAGGCAAAAAGGAAGTATAAATATTTATGATTGGGTTCTAGGTTGTTGTTGTAATTTATGTATCTCCACTAATGTATTTTACAGAGCTACATAATATGTTGCCACTATATAACTAAATAATAATAATAATTATTAGTTTGGTAAATAATAGATGACCAGGAAGGAGAAATATTGGCTTGGTTTTTTGACAGATGCTTGTAGGATGTACTTCTGATTCCCTTCTTATGTACTATGCGATATGTATTACATATGCCATGTGCTTGTATTCTATAGAAGGCTGGGTATACATGTGGTTTCCATGTTATATTTATATATATATATATATATATATGTTACAGATGAATGCTGGTGTTTTATACTCATTGATGGGATTAAGTTGTTTATCATTTTGTCATTTACTTCGGCTGTATGGAGGGTGCTGTTGATATGCTCATAGACCCAAGGTAGCCTTGGGTACCCCCTCATTGCATGCCAAGTTGCCAATCCACCCTACACAGTACCTATTTTGTTTCCTGTTCTCTATTTGTTTGTTTTTTCTCTATTTTTCTTTGTATCTCCTTCTGTCCTTCTACTAGTTATCTCGTCATAGAATATTGTTAATCTCTGGACTAAGACAGTTTATATTGCCAGCTGTTTGTTTGTTTTTTAAAAAAACAAAAAATAACTGGAAGCTTTCAATGCAATTTCTTGGCTTAGAGGTACTGGAATTGGCACAATTGGTTATCACCCTCTGATCCTCTATAGAAAGCATAAGCTGCAGGACTTAAGCAGGCATAGATATGGGCTAGATCGATGGTCGCTTCAAGCCCAGTGCGCGCTCACGGCCATCTATCTGGTCCATATCTAATGCAGCCAACCCTGTTTTCAAGCAGAATAAATCAATCCCACTGGAAAACGGGGATATCGGACATGACCGTAAATCACAGTCAATGTCTATTGCTTTGCATGGGGACCGCGGGGTCTCCATGCAAAGCATCGTTGGAGACACAGCTCCTTTGATGTCGGGCAGCAGCGTGATGACGTCATCGCGCTGCTGCTAGAAACCTTGAACGGTTCATATATCAAGCCATGTGTTTACAGCTTTAGGCTTTAGAGCCTCTGCACTGGTATAATACCTAGGGGCTCTTGGCCCAAGACACATGGATACTTCTACATGTTGTGAGACCCAGGGGCATTTGGCCTCCGACCCAGGAAAACTCTTCACTTGGCCTGTGACCCAGAAAAATCTGGCTCTGCTGAGACCTGGGGG
>CM070035.1:137897279-137917233 GCA_036250615.1 Ptychadena robeensis
ATACAACCAATTTAAATTTACCAACACGTCCAATCCTTTTTCAATCAATTTTTTTCCCAAATTTAATTGGTTTAGGTTGATCTAACCATGTGGGCTGCCATAGATTTTCCACCAATCAACCCAAAAAATTTATTGAATTGAGTTGATTGGATGAAAAATCTAAACGTGTATGGGGGGCTTCATACTCGAGTCAAGAATGAAAATTGCAGCATTTCACGGGCGGACTAAATGTGAATGAATTGCAAAGCCCCTGAACATGGTTACCTCACTAAATTCGCCAGAGATGTAAGGAAGGGTTGTAGGAACATAATTAAAAAAAAAATAAGAAATTATTGCTGTAGCACATTTAGTTTTGGCAAAAATGTTTTGCAATTCACTTACAGGTCAACTAGTTGACGTAAAGGCCCCCATACACCTTACAATCTTACCATAAAATTTCTGTACAATTGATCCCGCTTGATCAAACAGAGAACCAACATGTTGGTAAACCCTGTTCGACTTCTACTACTTTGGTAGTATCGGGCAACATCGATTTTGAGGAAGCTTGAGCGCAGCGAGATGACATAATTGCCCTGGGCATCAGTCGTAGGGAAATCTACCCGTGTATGCGCAGTATTAGAGTCAAGGAGTTCATTATAGCTTATAGCAGACAGAGATATTGGCTCATCAGCAGGGTTGGTGCCAGAGCGCCCGAAGTGGGAAGGCATGGGCTTCAAATCAGGGGGGCATGTCTACGCCTCGGCCAGATGGCTGCATAGGTAGGCGGCCCTAATCAAGCAGGCATGCCAACCTGACTGCTCATCAGTCTCCCACTTCTCTTCTAAAGGTGGCCATTTGATTGATGTTTAGGTCGATCGAATGGAAATAAATTCCTGCACACCTGGTTCGATTAAGCAAAAGTGATGGAAATCAAACATAAAATAGATAAAAAGTGATTGACATGTTGGTAAGTTTTAGTCGGTCGTACAAGCATTGTGTATAATTCGCTTTAATGACCAAATTTAGGATGTAGAAGGGGCGAGACCCGTGTTATCTATCAGAGGGAGTGACTTCGGTCTCCTTACAGGTGGGGCTGAATGGTGGAGCTGTGTAAATTGACCAAAATACAAAGTCTTTGGTAGGTTAGCTCTTGTGAATTTCATGTATGTGCTTGGGTATTGTTGGGAGTTCAGATTTTAGTGATGCCAACACATTGCAGTGTTCACATGATATAGTAACCCCTCTATCTATTGTGGGTGCTGTATAGTGTAATGTGGGATCCTGAGCCCCCCTATAGTCACATTGATGACCACAGAGAAGAATCCGCTTTTCTGACAGGTGAAGGGTTCCGACTCACATTGCTGCATCGGGTCTCTATGGAGGAATGAAAACAAATGGCCGAACAGGGAAAAGCAAAGTACAGCTTGTCCTACTTATACTTGCTCATGTTCACTCATGTTTTTTTAAAGCCCCCTGTGCCCTGTCAGCTTCTCTATTGAGGTTAGTGATCTCCATATCCAATCCTTTCATCTGACTTTCAAAACACCTGCATTACATTTGGAGCCCTTTTCTCTTTTTATTCTCTATAGCAGCTCGTCAGGGTGAAGATAATAATTTTATCCATCTGCAGAACCCCGAAAATTATTTTTAGTAATGACTCCATACAACTAGGTGGGGAAATGTGCAGTAAATATCTTCTACATATTTAATTAGATTTCAGAGCTACTGACTCTCTGACAATCTGTACTGTGAGAAAGACAGGACCCCCATGGGACAAATCAATGACTTGGCACAAATTTTTAATTTAATGAAAAAGGGTTTATTTTACAGTTTTTTTTCTTAACTTCTGTGAATTCTATTCTATTGCTATTTTCATATAACAAAAATCAATGCACAGATAAAAATGACAACCAAATGGAAGTTGACTGCTGTCAGTGAAGCAATACAGACAAATCGAATTGAAAAGAAAGGACCAATCGAACCGTGTATGCCCACTTTTAAGGCTTGTTTCCACTAATGCGGACACCTGCGGTTGCCCACGGGGTTGCACATGTTGTTCAATGGGCTAGTCACTTGCAGTGGCCAGGGGGCAGCTGCGGAGTGCTGCATTTATGACCGCGGGCCACACCCATGCATGGCCGCCCACCCCTGACCGCGGCCATAGAGGTGAATGGCCCCAGCTAAAAACCGCATGAAATGGTAATAAGCCCTTACTAATCTAACTTATGCCTCAAACTCTAACGTGAATGCAGTTCTGATGTTCTGTTATAGGTAAGCCTGTAAGAGATCTTTCTGTGGTCTAGATTCCCTTTGTTGGGTACTGGTCATAGGAGTCTATGCGGGTTGCAGATTAAATCTCTCCAGTAAAGTTATGGACAATCTTGAAGACAGATTTTGGCTTAAAATTTGATCTTATTCTACATCCTTCTATTTATTTGTTAGAATTTTGTACATACAGTGTCCATAGACAGGAACTTTCTTATATATATATATATATATATATATATATATATATATATATATATATTACACCATGGCTGCATCCAAGTGTCCATGCAATCAAATCATATACATGTTTGTGTAAGATGCATGATATTGGGGTTTCAGACACACTGGATTGGATGTAAGGGTGGAAATCTTTATATTTTTGGAGCATGAGTTATAACTAAGCTAGAATCAGAAATACACTCAGGGGCCACCATGCACCTTTAGATTTCTCTGTCAGATTTCCTTTTGTTTTACCAAAGCCATGTAATATGAGGGACTTTCTAAACCAACAAGTCTACCTGTGTTCAATCACAGAGGACCCGGCAGTACATAGTTGTTGGTAGATCTAAAGGGTATCTGACAGAGAGATCTAACATTTTATGGCAAGCTCAGTTCACTGGCATTCTTCTTTATGTTTGATTTTCATAATTTTTGGTTGAACGATTCAGGTAAAAGGAATTTTAAGCGGTTATCATTCAATGAAGTCGAACTGTAAAAAATCAACCCTTGTATGGCTACCTTGGTTTGTTGGATGTTGGCTATCCCCTTTTTTTTTTATCATAATTGTACTATTTGCCCCCCTCCTTCCCCTTTTTGCTTATGGGTAGTGTCATTGCTTTTTTGTTGTTATTTACAAATTTGTTTTATAAAGTTAGAATACCTAAATTTTAAAACCTGAGCTTACCGTCTAGTGACCCTTGGTACTACTGCTTCTCAGGTTGGATGCAGTACAGCGTGTGGTCAGTAGTCACACCTTGACATCCTGTGGAAGTTAACCATCTGACTCCGTGCTTTACATTGCTGGCACAGATGGGGAAACGGAGTGGCATGGGAGCATTGGGTGGGTAAAGGTGGATTATTTATGCTGAGTGTGGGAAATGACAGGTTCTCTTTAACGGGGTATATAGATAGATTGATATATTGCATGGTTATGGCTCGTACACTCAACTTAAAATCCTAAACCTGTACCACAGAGCTTTACTGTAATACACTGAATATCCTAAGCTGATCATTGGATTTATTTTATATATGGACTAAGTAGTGCTAATGCTGTCATAGATGTGGCTTTGTACATGTATGTTCTCCTGACACACAGGCTGAGACATATTTGTGTTGTTCTAGTCATGGTAAATGAAAATGTACATATTTGTACTTTGTTTCATGATAAAGTGTCAGTGTTATAGCTTTGTTTTTCACAGATAGAAGTCATGCTTATGGAGATGCGAGGAAGATGTGTTCCTTGTTTTCCTAACACCTTTATCAAGCTCTAAAATAAATCATGTATGGAAAATAACAGTTTGTATGTTAATGTAGAATATTGTGTATGCTTTTTATCCATTGGTAGTCCATATGTGGTGTGCTCAAATGTATATCTTTCTAAAGCTAGCTGTTCACGGTTCGACTTTTGCACGAGCAATCTCAGATTCAATCAGCTTGTGCGATTTTAATATCCATAGTCAGTCTAACAACGATTGATTCCTTTGGTTAGATTGGTGTGCATGCTTCATAGTACGATCACATACAAATCTATCTAAATAACTATCTGTAGAGTTTATTCAAATCAACTGGACTTGCTGTGTTTTGTTTTTTGAAGACGTTTTGCTAGTCATCCGACTGGCTTTCTCCATTCAGATTGACTGTATACATGATCTTACTGGGAATTTATACTCTGGGGTATAGCTCCAATCCACATCATGTGTTACCCAGCATGTGGTCTGAGCCTCAGGGAGGTAGGTGGTGAAGCAAGGTTAATAAGAACCTTCACAGACAGATCTTAATAACTAGAAAACCCTTTAGATACTTGTATGATCTACTGAAGTTTACAAACATGTCCAATAATTTTTTTGAGTCGATTTTTGGGCATCTTGAAATGCTGAATAGCAGGATTACACAGGCTGAGTGTCAAGGACTGAGTGTCAAGCACCATTGGACAGCACCAGTTGTGTTTGAGACCCCAATCCTTTAATTTGACAGCAACAGTTGTGTTTAGATCCCCAACCTCGGAATTGACATCACAAAGGGTCACTTTTAGTATTTGTAATGAAAAAGTGTCGGTGCAGAGTGTCATTTCCATGCTCCAAATACTGGAAGCGACACTCCGCGATGTTGCTTTGGCACGATCAGGTGAGTGTAATGTCCCCCCCCCCCTCCTATTTTCCTACCCCGCTCATGCAAATAATTAGTGGGGTGGGAAGTTAGGAGGCAGGGGGTGTTACTCTCCCTCCTAACTTCCCCCCCTGCTTGTGGGCATCAGCACTGCTGCTTGTTGGCACCAGTTCTGATGCTTTCAATGAACTCTGCGACCCCTGTGAGATGGTTGTTTGACCCTAAGGGGGTCCCTACCAACAGGTTGAGAAACTCTGTTTTAACACATAGATATTCTTGTTTTTTATAGCTGAATCATTACCCATGAAACACGTTTTAGGACCATTTCAAACTATACGCATTCTACAACACATTCTTTGATGCCTTGCACTGCTCCCATAGTGTATGGGAGATGCTTGCACTAACATGGTGTGTATAGCGTGAAAGAGCCCTCAAACATGTTGGCAATACACATGATCTACGTAACCAATACACATTGTGCCTGTGTTTATAACTTCTCTGAAGCTTATACTTTACCTTCCTCAATTATTATTAATTGTGAAATACACATATTTATAGAAAATGGAAATCAACTTTAGGATGCTGCTACTTGGGGTCCAATTATTCCAATCGTCAATACCTTAAAAAAATTGAGAAATCTGAATTGAATCTATAGAAACAACTCAAATTTTGTCTGTTCTGCACTTCTTTGAAATTGACAAAAAGAAAGATAAACTATATTGGATTGCATGATGAGATGGTATTCGTATTGGGAATTCTCTGATTGTCATTCTTACACCAGCTTGCGCAGAGAATCGCCATATACTGTGAGGAACCAGCAACGCTGTAAATGTTGTGGCAGATGGCTATATTGAGGAGGGAACTCCAGGCAGGATATTTGATGCCTGTGATTGTGTACTTGGTGTGTTGCGAGTTGCTGTAGTACTTGAAAGTTCCTGAAAATTAAAGCTGAGGTTTATCTGCTGATGATACTTACCTAAAGCTAGCCATACATGGTTCAATTTTGCGTTCAATCGGCGTTAGATTAGATTTTGTAGTTCGATCAAAAAAATCAAAAATCTATTTTAATTTAATCGATGTACACCACATGGGGAGTACGATTATTGTTCAATTTCAACTGAAAAGTTAATCGAAGTAATCAAAAATTGTCGATTTGAATTCCTCTTACGATATTAGTTTCAATCAGAAGTTAAAGGGAAGTAACCACACACATCGAGTATTATTGACTCGACCCCAAAAAAAGCTGCAAGGAATGAAGTTCAATGATTGTACAATCAAAACAAAATTTTCCAACCTGTCCGATCACGTTTCAATCGACGATTTGACAAAAAATCCATCAATAATTGTCAAATGATTGTACTATGTGGGCAGCACAATGATTTTCTTTCAATCGATCACATTTTTCATTGGAAAACGTCAATTGAACGCTAAAATTGAACCATGTGTGGCTAGCTTTAGGCTATGTTCCCACTTCAGTGATTAATCGCCTACACTACTTTAAATTATCCCCATTGATTGGATCGCACTCGATTGCCATTGGTGCCGCGATCAAATTGCAGCTTCCCGTGTTCTGACGGTAGGTGTCCACGATTATTTTCCTCTAATCGCGCCCATAGTCATGAATGGAGGTGATTTGCGATCGCGCTTGCAGACCATCACAAATCGCCTCCATTAGATCTCTATGGAGGCGATTTTATGTTTATTATAATGGATGCGTCTAGTCATTCACATTCCAAATCGTCTGGTCATTCAGTGGGAACATAGCCTTATTTAAGAATATTGATCATATTCTTAAATAAGGCTATGTTCCCACTGAATGACCAGACGATTTGGAATGTGACTGTGCTTCACTCCACAATGTTGGCAGATTGTGTCTGGTGTGAGGGTCTAATATTGGGGTGTACATAGATTTCTGAATCTACACCTATTTCTGTACTCCTTTATACTTTATTGCAGGTGTTGAGCTGGCCATTGAGTTGAGTAATCTAAATATCACAATGCTCAGATGGGAGGATGTAAGTCTGAAATGGGGGATGTTTCTAGGCCTTTTGATGCTGGGCCTTTTGATTGCTGCAAACTGGTATTTGCTCAAGGAGAAGGGCAGTGCCAAATGCCAGTGATTTTGTAATCGGGACAGTTGGGGAAATTTTTTATTATGCGGTTCTTGTCCTGTTAATACTGTTTAATAGACAGTATTTTTTTTTGCCTTATCCCTGAGTTCCTATAGTAAATTTTTATAAATTTGTAAAGAGGCCAGGAGGTGCCATACTTTTTGCACTAGAAGATGACCCCCCTGAAATTGGGCAAAAATGGGTGTGTGATATTGCGAATGCACGATGTGTGGCTATAGTCCCGCTCAAATACACAGTCCTTGTGGAGACAGCTTCCCTGTCTCCTTTACCTCCCACAGAGTTCTGACCAGCATAGTGGCAGTTCCCCGTTTTTTACCGGGATAAGATGCTCCCCTGTATATAGAGTGCGTCCTATACAGCAAATCATCTAATCAGTAGGTTGTTGCTTCAGCAGCTTTGTGAGTCATAGCACAAAATCAGTGAAAACATATCTTCAGTTTGGATTAATGATTTACAATGAAGACCTGATCATATCATTATTTCTGTTATTAGTCCCTATAATGTCAATCTCATGACAGGAAGGTAGAAATGTGGCCTTTCGTGTGTAGCAGCACTTAATTGTAGGTGTATCTGCATTAAGTCCAATAAATACCTGTTTAGCTTGCTAATAAATTCCACTTAATGCAGATTCATCCAGTGATGACTATGCTGCAATGTTACTGAATTTAGAGTTGAGTTCTCGCTCTGAAACACTTTGACAGTTGCATCCATTTTAATGGCAATTCAAAGGGCACGACTTCTCACTTCTCATTCTGTTACAGGGCAGTAAGTCATGGGTTATTTCTCCAACGGAACGGATGTTAATATATATAGTTTTTAAAATGTATAATGGGATTAGCTTCTGTTGACATAGACATTGTTAAAATGTTTTGTGGTAAAGAGTTCTTTTTTTTTAAAAAGTTGACAAATATTTCTCCTGAGAAACCAAATGATTGTATTTTGTTGTCCATTAGATGCACCGCAATATAAGGCCCGCTCTGTACTCTGCTGTATATAGGGGTGCACCCTCCGCTGTGTAGGTAAGAGACTGCCCACAGCTGACATACACAGCAGAGACAACCCCTTTGCTGTGTTTGCTTTGGGAAAGCTGTCACAGGGGGATTCGAGTGGCTTTGAGTGCATGTACTTTTGCTTTCCCTGCTCAAAGCCAGACACAGAGGGTTTGCCTCCACTGTGTGTGTGTCAGCCGGGCAGCCTCTGACAGCTTCCTCACCTCCTCCTGGAACCGGGCTGAGCAGGAGCCTCAAAAGGCGAATGCGAATTGTTGGCCAAATGGAGTGCAGGCCCACATTATCCCGCCTTCACTTGACCGCGAGGGTCAAGACTTTTGCTCCATAAAATGCACGTAGATGGCCCCCCCGTTTCCCCAGGGGAAAAACTGCAACATATGGAGCAAAAAATAGGCTATGCTTAAATATCAAGTGCAATTTCATTAGATGGAAATTGTCTCACCCCTGAAAAATTTAATATAAATGGAGGAAACCTTTTTCTTTTTTTTTTTTTTTAATAGGTAGTATGTGCCTTTTGTTTTCCATGTGTTGTTTCCATGCCTACAGAACTCCCAAGAGCGTCGGTCACGTAAACAAAGTAAAACAGATATGGTTTGTCCTCGGAAATTCTGTTAAGTGTGTAATTCAATCAGGTCCATGGCAAGCGCCTGTGGTTCAACCTTACTTAGCACATGGATTCGTTACATAAATCTGAGTCCTAATTTCAGGAGAAAGGGAAATGTCTATTGCACAGGATGTAACTGGCTGATGACTTTTGATTCTTGCCCAAAGTATGTCTTGTACAAATGTTATTTTCAATGTACAGCTTTCTTTTGTTGGCTTGCTTAAAATCAAATGTTTACTAAATCAAAGGTCTTTAAGGAAAGGAGAAATGCTCTGCAAACTTCTGGCCAATTTGGTTTTCTTTACGTTATATTGTGTAAGCTGCTCTGACCTCGGTGCACGGTTATGGACACCCTGTTCAAATGTTTTCCCTTGGCAAGGGGTTTTAAAATTTTCATATTTAAATGTATTAGGATTTTTTCTGAAGAAAAAAAAAACCTCAACGTAATACCCCCCTTTTCAATCTTTGCTTGTAACTTTTACAGTGGGACAGTCAAAGGTTGAAACAAATAGGAACAAAGACACAAAGCGCACAACCTAGTGCAACAAAGTAAAGTACTGTAAATGATAAAATTAAAGATAACCGTGCAGTCTTACTTATCAAGGAGTGATCTCCTTCAAGGCCATCTGTCTTTGGTCGTGGCTACCAGGATGATGTCACTTCCTGGTTATAGATGATATCCTTTCCAGGTTACAGATGCTGTAGGGTTCACCTACTGAGGGCCCTTCTGCCCACAAACATCACTTTAACTGTGTAACCTAAAGTACTGTAAATGATGAAATGAAAGATAAAATGGCCATAATAAAGGAGGTACGGTGCAGACTTGTCAAAGAGTGATCTCCTTCAAGGCAATCTGTCTTAGGTTGTGTGGCTACCAGGATGATGTTACTTCCAGGTTACAGATGCTGTAGGGTTCACCTACTGTGGGCACTTCTGCCCACTGACATCACTTTAACTGTGTAACCTAAAGTACTGTAAATGATGAAATGAAAGATAAAATGGCCATAATAAAGGAGGTACGGTTTAGACGTGTCAAAGAGTGATCTCCTCCTTTCCAGGTTACAGATGCTGTAGGGTTTTAGTAGGGTCAATGGTGCATTGAGCAATGCATCCATTGATACTACTGGACCCTATAGCATTTTTACCAGAAAGTGATATCATGCATCACCAGGAAGTGACATAATCATTTTAGCCACACGGCCGAAGACACATGGCCTTGAAGGAGATCACTCCTTGCTAAGCCGGCACTACACCTCCCTTTATTTTAGCTTTCTTTTTATAATTACAGTACTTTGTTGTACTAGGTTGTGCGCCTGATGTCTTTGTTCCTCTTTCTCTGTTACAGAGGGGCCACACTCCCCCTTCATATTGGGAGCTGCACACCTAAACCCAATTTAAACACCCACCCATTATACTGACCCATTTTTACTGTGATCTTTGCCCAGGCCTACACCTACACATACTGAGGGACCTTCTGCCAACTTTAACTGTGTAACCACTGCTGACAGTTGTGTGCAACTATTCATGACCTTTTCTTAGTTTTAAAGGTTGAAACAAGCTCAAGCCTTTTAAAGTTAATAAAAGACTTGCTTGTGTCATGCTGATTATTTAATGTAATATTTTCAGGTTAGCCTGCATCTTTATAGTAGAATTTATCTGAGCATTCCCTGTGTGGCTCTAGGTAAACTGTGTTGTCATTTTAATCTTCAACAACATTTTTAAGGTTGTCAGATGCAATAAACTACATATTGAGTGTTCTCCTAGTAAAGGAAAGAAAAATGTTAATGGATACTATTCATGGACAGGTTCTTGTTTTCCACTATGCTGGTTTTGGTTAGACTGCTGTTCTTTTCGCAGAACCAAATGTATTTTATTTTAAATTGAATTGTTATTTCATTAACTCTGTTCCGCTGTGCAGGCCCAGCCGAAACCTGCGTAAATGTCATTTATCATAGCCAGATAACAAGACATGATCACAGGCTGCAATATTAATATGTGTTCTGTAGCATAACACACTCTCCTGTGATGAATAGTATTTTATATTGTTCTGTACAGTTTTGAGTTGGCGACCATGACTAGTGCATAGTGGATTTCTAGATAAAACCTACAAAACAAAAGACTATTTAAAGGGTCCGATCACCACCCCATGGATAGCAAGATAAGCATAGCCAGTAAAATGCCCTCTTATACCAGTAAAGGTCCCCACACACGTATCGAGTGGGGGCCGACATATGAGTGGTGGAGTGCAGCGTGATGACGTCATCGCGCTGCTCTCCATCGCTCACAGCATCAGCGGGCATAGTTTGTGTGCCGGCTGTTAGTTTCAATGGGACGCAGGTCCGCTTTGAAACTAATGCCATCGGCCAGAGATTTACGGACATGTCCGTTCTCGGCCACCGCTGGTTGTGTGTATGGGGACCTTAAGTTTGACTGTTTTATTTTAATTTTACTTCCCCAGTCTGCTGGAACAGCTTTTATATTTTTAAATACAGAGGACCATGGAATTATGAACAAAATTTTGTTCCGAGGTTTGGTTGTATGTCAAGTTGGTTGTAATGCGTTCTAAATCCCCCAAAGCGCCCCTTACCTAACCTTTACATGATAAAAAATAGTTGTATAATATGTGTAATCTACCAGAAACTTCAATCATTTCCTGGTGTTCTCACCAAAAAGTTTATAAAATGTGCCCAACTTACCAGAAACAAAACGTTAATCACCAGGATGGTGACATCTTAAGCTAGCCACACATGGTTCAATTTAGCGTTCAATCAAGGTTCGATTAGACTTTGTAGTTCGATCAAACAAATCGAAACTTGATTTTAATTTAATCTTGTACACCACATGGGGAGTATGATTATTGTTCAATTTTGACTGAAAAGTTAATCAAAGTAATCCAAAATCATCGATTGAAAAATTACGATTTAGTTTCAATTGGAAGTTGAAGGGAAGTAGCCACACACATCGAGCCAAAAACATCGACAAATCGAGCAAAAGTTTCCTCAAAAACTGTCCAATCACTTTTCAATCGACGATTTGACAAAAATTGATCAATGATCGTCGATTGTACTATGTGGGCAGCACATCGATTTTTTTTTTTTTTACAATCGATGGTTTTTTTGATTGAAAAACGACGATTGAATGCTAAAATCGAACCATGTGTGGCTAGCTTTAGGCTTGCTGGAGGAGAGGATGAAATGGAAGGTCATTGTTTGGAAGGAGAGTCCCCTTCCATAAGAACATCAGGAATCTGTCTCTCTGGTGTCCTTTCTCTCCTTGGAACAGTCTGTAGACGTTTGTAGATTGGTGAAATGGTACATTATGACATTCTGTACTTATTAGTGACATTGGTCACATGATTGCCACACTCATTTCTTCATCTTCTTTTCAATTGTGATTGCTTTTATTACCTTCTCTTTCTCTTTACCTTCTGTCCTTTCTAGCTATTTGGGGGCCAATTTGATACACTATCTGCAATTAAGTCCTCAAACGTGTATTTGGGTGTGCAGCTAAGAGTGTGGCTTAAGCCCCCCATACATAGTTGGATTTGCAGCTAATAGACCTCCATGCATGCTTGTGGCGATCGTTCAGATGCAAAATCACCCGCAAGTCAAATGTGTCCTCCTGAAATCTAAGCATTACAGCCATGTTCATAATTTCTAGATCGATCTGCTGGTCCCCATTCAAAGTAAATGCCAGCACACAAAGGGTACGTGATGACGTCATCACACGCGGTTGATCTGCCAGGAGATCTACTGGAATTTGCAGCGTGTATGGGGGCCTTTACAAATGTTTCTTTGACATCCAAATCTTTGGCTACAAGTGATAAACTTTCTGGCTTTTGTCATAATTCTGGTTGCAAGTCAAGGTACACTTCTTACCTCTTTTCGCTTGCCATGATGTTGACAAAGCTCCTGGAGAAACATTGTACAAGCTAAGATTATGTTATCCACATTTTTTCGTCCAATCAATGAAGAACGAACAATTTTGTGGTTCATTGAACAAAAATCTAGAATGGCCAATGTGTTCAATGGATACATTTTGTTCAATCTCGAACAAAAAATCGTTCAAAAGGTCATCAAACATGTTGGTAATTTTTTATTGTTCGTAGTAATTCTGAATGTATTTTCATTCCATATCGGGATGGACGAACAAAAAAATCGAATGTTACATTCGATAAATGGACGAACGATGTTCGACAAAAAAATCAAAAAATCGAATCGGCAGTTGAACGAACAAAAAATCTACAGGGGTAAACCCACCTTAGTACTAGTTGGAGGTTGTAATACTACAACAACTAATACTAGATGGAGGTTTTAAATGCGTAGGCCATAACTACTAAACTTTTTTTCTCCATTTAGCGCTATGGACGCATTACCAGTAATGTGCCCAAATAGCGTGGAAACACATTTGACGTGTTAACACATCGTTTTTCTAGTGCACCATTACCTTTCCTATTGAGTACTTGATTGATGCTTTTTAATGGACGTGTTAGCTTGTCTATACATGTGTTGCTTCACTTGTGGGGATCGCATTGATATTGTGACATTGACCCTGTGTGTGCGCACGTCCATTAAATATCAATCAATACCCGCATTTGAGGCAGTAAGCACTAGACCTGTATATGGATTTTACTGTATTTCAACTCTGGTAATAGGGTACAGCGTTTAAAAGTGGTTGGGTTTAGTATTTGTTACTTAACTTTAATTATTCATCCAAATAAGTCCAGAGAGAAGTTTTGATTGCATTTTATGATTTTGGTTCAGCCATGTTTTATCTAGTTGATGAATTGCACCTTTTTTTGTTTTTGTACCCATGGATTGCTGTGAATTGGCCAATGTAGTCTTTATCAGAGTCATAGGAGTTTCTGGGAATATCTTTCCAAAAATATTGGGTAGACATCCAAGAATTGTACTATGTGTAGCTCTGATATCTTAGCCAATTATTCTAGTAGAAATTGATTCTCACATTTTACTTGAAAGGATGAATGTTAAGGCTGCTGTGTTGTAGATGTTTGTGTGTGTGTGGTTATTCTGGCTTCTACACATTCTTTATTTAACCTAGCAATAGTAGAGTGTTGTACCTTGTTAGCCATCGATGAATACAGCAAGTTTGGAGTTCAAGTGATACAGTTTATTGGCTAACTGAACTCATTAGAGAAGCAAGCAGGATGTCTCCGATCCCTTCTTCAGGCTAATACAATTCTGGTTACTGAAACTCACATTTATATACAAAATAACAAGGTCATAAATATTTTAACAAAAGCAACAGTTTTGTCTTGACACACATGGCTGATTGAGGTGAGAGCGAAGGGTTAGTTAATGGACTTAGTGATCAGAGTAAGTAAGAGTTATTTTAACCTAAAAAGGCAGAAATTTGTTTTATTATCACTAGGATGTTCTTTTCTACTGAACCATTCTACTGCAGGACAACTCCGGATCAGGAGAAGCACGTGATCAATTAGATTTTTCCTGGTTAGAATAATTTTGTCATCTCATTTCTACTTCTTGTGTGAGCCAAACAGGGTCAGCCAATTAGAGAAGTACTTATTGTTTAGCAGAGCTGACCAAAGGAAAAATGTACCTCTGCAGTATAACTTTTTTTCTGAACCCAATCTTTTCTCGGGTAAACTTTACATCCCTAATTACCACCTTTACCTGTGACTTTTTGGCCCTTACCCGGGCCCTTAAGGGGGGGGGGGGGATGAGGTGCATTTTATGGTCCAAACATGGGGTAAAAGGATATTTGTTTGGTGTTCCTGACATATGGACAGGCACTGCAGCTTGTTATGGTGTGTCTGAATCACTGTAGGCCATAGAGGGAAGAGATATGCAGTACGCAGCATACCCCTTTACCACCCTCTTCCCCGACGTGTTAGAATGAAGCCACTCGTGACATCTGTACATTTACGGCAAGTGTTCATTAGGGAAATATTGTGCATACCTGTCACTATCTCTGGCCGCTAATATGGGGTGTGACGTCACTTCCAGTTTTCCAGTCAGACAGACCGCACTCCAGATGCCAGAAGTGACGGGAGATTAAAGTCCCCTCCTTCTAATTTAGTTCCTGCTTTACTTGAGAGGGAGAAGGCATTGCTATCCATAGTAATGTCCCACCCCGCACATCATCTACAAAATGGCATTGGAACATAGGAGGGAAAGGGCGTTACTCTCCCTAGCCAGGAAAGCCACATAAAGAACGTGACTTTCCCGACCAAAACAGCAATGTTGACAGGTATGATATTGTGGCTTAAGTTGGTATTGCATGGGGATTTTTATTTGAATACTTTAAAATATTT
The DNA here is from genome assembly GCA_036250615.1 of Ptychadena robeensis. NCBI lineage: Eukaryota > Metazoa > Chordata > Amphibia > Anura > Ptychadenidae > Ptychadena > Ptychadena robeensis. Next base: position 137,911,893 of record CM070035.1, read on the forward strand.
TTTTGTTTTCCTGCTCTATAAACTGGGTGCTTCTTATAGTCAGATGCATCTTATGGTCCAGAAAATACGGTCTATGTATACTCCTGGAACTCTTACATTTTGGTGACAATAGAATGAAATACGTTTAATGCGAATAAGCCAGTGGAAATCTTATAAACTCTGCATCACCAATCTTTGAAAAAAATAATAAAATGTTTTGCTGCAATCTTGTTTGCAACATTTAGGGCCTTATTGGCACTCAGCACAGTCTGCTGTTCTGTGTAAGCTAAGGAGGTAGTCCATCTACCTGTATATATGATGACAGACACAACCCAATCCATTGCCCACACGGCATGGTGTTTCCTCATTAAAAAGTGGAACCCGAGCCAGGAGTATGTCTGTGATTCTTCCACTGGCACAGCATCCTCTCAAATGACAGAATAATTATTCCAGACACATTTCTTTTCTAGCACATAAATATTTCAGATCTTCTAGAAATTGGTCTGCTGTAGACAACATTAGATACAAATGGTGTTCTACATTTAGTTTGATAGATAACCTGTTCTGCGGGAAGTTACATTTACTTGTCTTTTGGGTCTGTAGTCTTATAGTAAATTCTTTGGAAGGGTTAAAACTAATGTGATGTATTGTTTCTCAAGATACATCTGACACTGGGACTCATTGAGGGTAAATATGAGCTGTTACAGCTGGTCGCTGGTTAGGTTTTCAACCTTTACATTAGCGGACCTACCACCTCACTGGGCTCTTTATATTATTGGCAGCAGGACTGCCTATAATTAGTCAATCGCTGCTCTTAAATAAAAAAAAAAAATGTTTCTTACAGCAGGAGAGGCGATTTTTGGAATCTCCCCTCCCACTGTGTGACGTCGCTGCCACGGCGTGTTTTTTTGTAAATACTGCCCATAGGGGACCTGGGGTGAAGTGTTCTAGTTCCGTGGCAGCTTCACATCTGCAGGATCTTATGTGATGTAATCGAAGCTTCATCTAGTGTATGTTTTATAAAATTACAGCTCCAAAGTGTGGGCGAAACAGCTTCGCTTTGCCATGACTTAACATAATGGCTTCGGGAAGTGAGGATGGTTAGTATTTTCTTTTTGCTGTAGCATTTTTCACAGATGTAAACTGCTGGCAGGTAAGTATTATGTCAATGTAATCAATGTGTTTTTTTTTTTTTTAAGTATAGAACCTCTTTATTTTGCTGTACATGGTACTGTAAAATAGTATTTATACCATTCTTATTGTGGTTATGGTTACTGTTCCACCCCATTTGTTTCATCAATGATGCTTAGGAGGTGAGGGGGTAGGGTCAGCTCAGACAGATACAGGGGGGGGGGGGGGGGGGGGGGGGTTAAATGATCTTACTTTGGCTTACTTCATCTGCCCTATTGGTCTTCTACAGAACTATTTATTGGTCCTGGATATACAACTCTATATAGTTTCTGATGGGGTTTGAAGATAGGATTCAGACTTCGTTTCTTGCACAGTGTTAGGGACTTTTATGTACAAATAGGACCAGAGCCAAGGTCACAGCGGGTTGCAGTAAGCAATAATTATCCTTGCGTGTAAGTAAAATGTTTTTTTTTTATTTCTTGAAACTTTGGATAAAGTGGGAAAAAGTTAAAATATCTATTGTGTTTAATTTATAGCTGTTTATTGTCCATACTGGAGATTTTCATTTATTGCCAGCAGGACAAGAAGTGAGGAGGAATGTCCAGGGGAGATGCATGGCAATAACAAAAAAATAGTGATGGAGTTTTTATCCTTTTATAATCTCGTATTGCTATAACTCAGTCCTATTGCACAGCGCTTTACAGAGTTTATTTAGTCGTATCACTAAGGCTATGTTCCCACATTGCCCATTAATTGCCTGCGCTTGGGATTAAAAAAAAAAAGATCGCTCCCATTATAAAGAAAAATCGCATCTATAGAGAATGCTTGAACGTGATTTCTGATCAGGTGTGGATCCAAAAATCGTGTCCATTCATTCTGTATGGGAGCAAGGCGATTAATCCCTTATGTGGGAACATAGCCTTACTGTCTCTCAGTGAAGCTCACAATCTAATGTGCCTATTATAGTCATGTATATGTCACAAGTAGACACAGGGAGAACATGCAAACTCCTTACACAAAGTGTCCAGACTGAGACAAGAACCGAGAACACCAGAGTACTAACCTCCTGAGCCTCCATGCTGTCCCACTCAGGACCAAAATGTATTTTCATAGCTACTGTTGTACATGACATTCATGTTTTATCTGTTACTGAATACTGTTAAAGTAGCAGTAGTATGAACTGATATATTGACCTGTCTAAACCATTGCTCAAACCATTCTGTCTGGTCCTCAAAGTATTGAGATCGGCCAAAAAAAATACAGACATGTCCATTCTTTGGGCGATCAATTACTGGTGGGCGCGTTCGATTTGCAGCCGATTTCGTGTCGGATCGATCACTGTGGCCACTTATAAAACGGAAGTGTTATACATTTATTTTGTTTAATGCAAACTTTTTATTGCATCATTAAAAACTCTCATTTAAAAAAAATATAAATTTTATATATAATTGGAATCAAAATACTGCTAGATCTAAATCAATTGGGAAAATCAGACTGAAATCTGTATTACATTTCTGTTGTAACCAAGATTCTGTTTTAAGTATATGAATACTACAGCTGCTGTGACCCTAAAGGGGTACAGGAGCTCAGTAGTTAATTTAAGATCTATATTTTGAGGTCTACATGGTGCATATTTTATTTCTTGCATCCTAAGTCTATGTTTCCATTACGTCGGGACCCCTCTGCTAAGCGTATACACTTAGCGGGGGTCCCCAACGTAGCAGATAGACTTACCTGCTCGGCGAAGGATCTGCGTTCACTGCGGCGAGCCGCTTCGCCGATGTAAGGCTGAACGTAATCGAGTACGTTAAGCCTTTGCACTGGTGGATGTGTAAACAGACCATCCACCGAGCAGGCAATGTCTCTGGGATACGTCGGGATCCCTGTATATGGAATCAACCCCTTAAGATTAATCATGGACATAACTGGAAGGAAACAACTTTGAAGAAAAATAAACACGGTCAGAATGCATCAAAGACATTGCAAGCAAATATTTTGATCGGCTAATGATAATGTAAATATGAAGTAATCTTTAATCTGAATGTCTATATGTGCTCACGTTCCTTCCTGTTACAGGCTACAAATATTTGGCTGTTCTTCCTCGACATGATCATTTTTTTTTTCTTTCTCATGTTTGGGATTCGTCATGTGCCTGATACTTCCTCAGCAAGTAATCTCAGCCAGGAAAGGGTGTGTGTTGTAAAGCTATTTTGGCCCTAAGCCCATGGGGTCACATAGACTGAGGAAACAGGTGAACTCAAGTTTGAGGTCTGAGCCAAAAAAGGTTGGTAAAGAGTTTGTGGTGTTCGCGTGGTTCATGAACTAATCTAAGCTCCATGTTTTGTTGTAGGGCTTGCGAAGTATAAAGGTATTTTCCTGGTTATCCTGTGTGGTTCTTTCTTGCAGGTGACGTAGATGTCATGGTAATTGGGCAACATGGTTGACCACTTGAGGTTACAACAAAGTAAAGTTAGAAAAGTAAAAAGGCTCCAAATGAATTAATAAAATATTATTATTTCTAATCTTGTATTTATATAGAGCCGACATATTACGAAGTGCTTTACAGAGCATACATGTCACTGTCTCTCAGGGGAGCTAACAATCTAACCATCTAGTTACAGTCTTAAGTCATGTGTAAAGGTAGCCATACACGTTGAGATTCTCCCTCAATAAACGAGGAACAGACAGACGTCATCACGCTGCAGCTGGCCTCTCAGAGAATCGGGTGGCACCCTTTGTGTGTCAGACACGTTTTGTGTGCCCTTTGTGTCCTGGCCCATTACTTTTGGATTACCATGCGATCCAACATGTGGCAGATTCCTGATCAATCTCGCCAGGTGGGCGCACCTGATTTTTGGCCGAGCAACCAGGCAGCAACGCACACGGCGGTAGATCAGCCAGGAATCTGCCCGTGTATGTATTAACTAATATAGGAGAATCTTTTAAGGAGAAGCCAGTTAGCCTATCAGCATGTCTTTGGAGTGTGGGAGGATGCAAACTCATTGCAGATATTGCCCAGACCGAGATTTGAACCTAGGACACCAGTGCTGCATGGCCAGAGAGCGTCGCCATGCTCAGGAACTGTGTAGTACATCATTACAATAAATGCCTTTGTTTTATCCCTGTGAAGACCATACAGGAACATAAATATACCTGCTGCTTTTCCAAAAATACTCTTCTTGTCTTGTTGTGTTTTTTCTTTTTCTTTGGTCCATAGTAGAATCTCTGTCAATGGTTGGCATCAATATCTGTAAGTGCAGGCCCCTCAGACTCGCGCAAACTGGATAATGACCACACTAATGCTTGTCAATTTAAATCATTACTTCATTAATTCATATTAAATTATAGGCAGCACAGTCCCCCGGAGCAGATGCCTCCGACACATTTAACCCTGGAAGGGCTTATATCATGGCAAACCATTATCCAATTTCCTGGGGATTTATTTTTCTGCCAAACTATTCATATTGATCTATAGTCCCACCTCCACGGCCTGAGGCTACATTTACATGGTCGCTTTCAGGGCTGCTGCCGACTGACACCTGGGCACTCGTGTCTGTGGTGGCCTACACATTTCTTTCATAATAGGTCTATCAGGTGAAAGCCCGAAAACCACAATAATAGCTTGTTTACCGGCTGTTACCGTGCATTTGAGTCCTGAAGATGAATAATTATTTTTCAAGATAACTACACTGCTTGGAGTTTCTGATAACTGATATTTCCTTGCCGTCTATTATTTACTGGCCCAAAGAGGAGATCTTAGTTTTTGCTTCAGATTTTCATTGCTGTGGCTCCCCCCCCCCCCCCCCCCCCCCCCCAAGTTTCCCTTTGAACATATTCTAGAAACCTACCCTGTTTCCCTGATGATAAGGCACTGTCTTATATTTTTTTGAAACTCCAAAATATGCTGTAGGTCTTATTTTCAGGGGGATGTCTTATTCTGATGACTCCATTCATTCCATTCATTGTCCCCTTCTGATCACTCTGTGCCATTCGTTGTCCCCTTCTGATCACTCTGTGCCAGTCATTGTCCCCTTCTTCACTGACTCACTTTTTTTGGGTTCTACCGGTACAGCCGGGTAACAGACTCAGTTTAAGCAGGGATCAGCAGCTTGCTTGTCCTTCTTGCACTGCAGCCAGCCCTGATTGAGTCACATGGAGGCACCCAGTTACCCATTGTACCACCCGAATGGGAGATTCGGGCAGGGGCAGGTATGGGTGGGTGTCTTATTTG
>CM070035.1:137931792-137942475 GCA_036250615.1 Ptychadena robeensis
GCACTTATAAAGAAATGCTCATTCATTGTAATGAGCAGAGATAATTCCTAGACACGTCTATTATGCGCCCACTGTGTCATCACATGCTCACGCCACTGTATCATTCAAAGGCAAAGTATGGACACCTCTAAGCATTATATGCACTCATTGCAGAGAACACATGGAGGGGAGCATCTTTTCAACAAGGGGACAAAGGGCCAGAAAAGAAAGCTCAAGGGCCGGATCTGGCCCCCGGGCTTTAGTTTGCCCTCCCCTGGTTTAGGCTATGTCTTGACAGCACTATCGGGTCGACGGACTCAATCGACATGGTTTCCCACAGTGTTTTGCAATCCACTGGCCGGAAGGTCAACATAGTGCAGTACATCAACTTCCATCCGTCAGTTGAATGCCGTGGGAACAGCCGGTGCAGTAGGCAGGTAATGTGGATCAGGTTTGTCTGCATCCCCGCCAAGGAATGCCTTTCGCGCAGGAGGGGGCCTTCGGACCCGATAGCAACGTAGAGACATAGCCTAAGAAATGTCCTAGAGCAAGAATTTAAAAAATTTTTCCTATAACCCAGTGGTTTCCAAACTGGGGGGGGGGGGGCAAGGAAGTATGCCAGGGGGGCGCAGGCCCTCATTCTTAACCTGAGTTAGAATAGGGTCGGGGGGGGGGGGGCTCGATAATGTTCCTAAATAGAAAAGGGGGGCCCTGCAAGGAAAGTTTGGGAACCACTGCTGTAACCCTACATCTCCAGCAATGTTCATGAACCATGTTCAAGGACTTTGCAACTTACTCATAAAGTCCACCCGCGAAACATTACGCTTTTCATCTCTAGTAATCTAGTAAGCCTATTTTTATTTTAATACTGGAGTAATACATTCACAGGGCAGCATGCAGTTTGCAGCTGCCCTGAAATTGCCTCCCCTCCACAGCGGTTGCACAGAGGCCGCAATATTTAACAACTGCCCCATGTTATCCTTCATCAACGTACAGCTAGTTTTTTATTTAGTCATTTTTTTTTCATTATATGGCCTTTTTTATTGATCTGGTTTGCATTGCTTTTTCCTTAAAAAAAAAATAGGTTCAATTGGAAATGGAATGATTTCCCTATGAGATTGTTTTATTTTGTAGTTACAATGAATGTAACAGGTTTGGGTATGTATCAAGGTAAGAAGTGTTTTTTTTTTAGCCATGTCCTGCTAATAATGGTTTCCAGATGTTGGCAGAAATGTGAGCCTCTGGTTAGCGGTCATACTTTAAAATGACAAGAGGAAATACCTGTTTAATTCATCCAAAACATACTGTGTTTTTTTTTTCCTATCTTGCTGCAAAAGGAGCACAGGTTGAATAAAATATTTCCCTTCTGATTCATGTACGCCATGGAAACCTGAATTCTGTAACACGGCTAAACATAATCCCTAAATTCTATGCAAAGTTATTATTCAGTTTGTGTTGGATGGATACCCTGTGCTGCTTTTTCTTAAATTAGCCACATTTACACCAATTATATTTATGTGAAAAGTTTGCAGGTGAGGGAGACATTGTGGGTAGTTTAATCTAGTACATGTATACACTTTTAAGCCTTGGTAAGTACCCTTTTATTGGGGCTCTACATTTCCCAAACACATAAGCACGCATTAAGCTCTCTCTCAATGTACCTCATCAGCAGGTTTTTCTAAATCTTACAGATGTGTGTCCAGGCATAAGCGGCCATGTTTGTTTTTCCATTGGATGGTCTCCCATGCAGGTTCATAAGAAATAAAGAAACCCCAGTAGTAATTAGTTATGAAGTGCATCAACAAGGCAGTCTAATTTTTCTTTTTTTTTGGCTCAAAATTGATGTTTTATTTGTATAAAATCATTTGACCCTTCTAGGTGTGGCACCAAGCATTTTCTTTCTCCATTGTATGAGCACCAAATAAAATGGTCACTAGAGTTTTGCGTACACGGCTTACAACCTTGACTTGCTGTCTAGAGTCTAGATCTAGAACAACCTTGGCCTGGGGTCCAAAACCGGCCCCTTAGTCTTTTAATTCCGCCCTTTGTCATCTTTGTGTCAAGATGCTCTATTTCCCCTTCGCTCATTCGCTAGAATAAGTGGATATAATGCCTAGGGATGATTTGGTGTGGGTCTCCGAATGCCTATAGTTTTCCTGCAGTAGAATCTATATGTTTACCATCAAAGGCCTCTATTTATTAATATTGCTTTATATATATTTTCTTTTTTCAAATTTTCTGTCTGGGCTATGAGAACTTAGGACACCTCTGCCAGGCAGCCCTTACAGGTTGTTTGTCTGGCCCCTCTGTCAAATTAAAAAATCTGCTAAAAAAATAAGTTTGCCCTCCCCTGATCTAGAGTCTAGATACTGTTTTGAGTCTAGAGTAGAATTGCTTTCCCTTTGAGTAAAGGGTAAATGAAGTGACAATTGACTGATAAAGTATTTCCATACCATATTTATTGTGAAATCCAAGGTGGCATTCCATATTTTTCACTCCATAAGATGCACCATACCATAAGATGTAATCATGGTTTTGCAGAAGAAATTAGGGGGGGAAAATCAGACCTAGCCATCCACATATAAATCAATATACAGCAAGTTCCACCAAAGTGTGCAGGGTTCTGGATCTCCTGGCCTTGGCCTTTTTGACTTGGCCAAAGGGTGTGTGGAACGAAGCCCTTCCTCCTGGCACTGGCCTTTTTGGCTTGACAATAGGGAGTGGACCAAAGCCCTTCCTCCTGGAATGCTGGCCTTTTGACCCAACACTGGAGTTCAGGGTAATTTTTTGTATTTAATTTATAGTGTGTTTTATACAGCGAAAGCTGGTATTTATTCATGAGGTCCTGTCTACCTGCTGTTTGCGTCAAAAAAGTTCAACATTCCTTGTTGGAATGAAGCGTTTTAAAAGTGGTTTAAGATATAAATGAGAACACCCAGCCCTCTATTAAGCCCCATACACCTTAAGGTCGATCCATACAATCTCCATTAGATCTACCAACAACTGTTAAGTATAGTGGCCTTCTTGATAGAATACATAGTGATTGGAAGGTATATATCACTACTATGTAGTGCCAGGTCCTCCCTGATAGAATACATAGTGATTGGAAGGCATATATCTCTGCTATGTAGTGCCAGGTCCTCTGTGATAGAATACATAGTGATTGGAAGGATTAGAAAGCTCCTCATATTACATGGTTTTGGTAGAACAAAATTTGATTGTACAGAAATTGTATGGAAAGATTGTAAGGTGTATGGGGGCCTTTAGACAGGGCTGGCATTTTTGAGTATGGCAGAAAGTCCCTAACGTTTGTTACCAGTGTGTTAGGAAGATACAGAGGGTGTTTAAATGACTTTACCTTTGCCGAATGTTTTAGTATTTTTTCTAAAACTTGCCCTTGTTTTATAATTCTTTGGGGTTTTTTTGTGTGCTGAAAATAAGTTTGAGATGTTTTTTAAACTATTTCCTTACAAAATATTAAAATTAACATGTTGGTACACGATTAAGAAATTATAATTCTATGAATGTCTGCACAATTTCATGGAATATAATAATATGATTATTGGCTGTGGCCCATCAATATGCTTCTAAAACACATGTTTACATAGAAAAGATCTGGTTATGTGTCCAATTTACTTCAGACTTTGGATTTAATTTCTACTTCCTTGTCTTTGTCCTCAAAGATATATATATTTTTTTGGTAAATGTTTGGATTTGGCTGACCTCACAAGACTTAACTGTTTTTCTAATATTCCCCTTTCCTCTGCAGTAATGAGCTGTCCAGATTCCACAGCTGTCTATTGGAGAGGCTTGCTGTGCCTTTTCATCCCACTATCCATCTACTTCTGGTTCTACTGTGTGTGTATAAACTTGCAGATGGCCTTAGTGTGTACAGGGAAGAGTTACCAAGGGATAATGTGATGAAAATCACTAGATTCTACAATTGTAATGGTAAACATTCCAGTACTTGCAAAGCCATAACATTTTTAATTGAACAGAATGGAGGGAACTTGTGTAAGAGCAAATTCACAGTTATAATTTGCTATGAGAAAGGGAGTAGAAGGAAAATAATTACCGTATTTTCCGGCGTATAAGACGACCGGGCGTATAAGACGACCCCAACTTTTCTAGTTAAAAAATAGAGTTTGGGGTATACTCGCTGTATAAGACTACCCCTTCCAAGGACAACCCAATAAAAATTTAAAAAACATCAGATTGAAAATATGGAAATTTTTATTCGTATGACATTGACAAACTGCCTGCAAGTCACGGGAAATGCATCGGCAAATGTGCCGGTGTGTGTCATTTTTTCGGCCAGCTCCGAGAAAAAGCAGTGGACCCATGGCCTTCCATATGTCAACTCTGACTTTCAATTCCCAGATCTCCAACAAGCTTAAAAGCCCTATTTTTTTTAGTAATTTACATTCCTAATTTCACACCTGTAACTGCAACCTTTGATATTAATGTTTCCCTGTGGTTATCAAAGTGACATAAATTGTATACATTTAATTCAAAGAATTTTGGCAATCAAAAATGTAACTGATATGATGTCACATGGTACAGTGAAGGTGTTTTAATGTGTTTGAGCTGCAATACAAGTTTCTGCCACTTGAGCCACAGCCTTTAGTGAGCACATCGGCTTCGTCTCACACATCAAGGTGGGGGAGAGGAAATAAGGGGGCGCTTCCGATGTTTGACAGTCAGACTTCTCTGGCTCAGACGTTTCAGCACTCGTCATATAAGACGACCCCTGACTTTTGAGAAGATTTTCCTGGGTTTAAAAGTAGTCTTATACGCCAGAATATACAGTAATTGAGGACTCTTGTTCTTGTGACAGTCAAGGGAATTTTCTCACATGGGAATATACCCTTACCCATTTAGCTGAGTCTGCAGGACGGGTAGTAAGTTAACCTTATGAGCGCTTCACACATTCCCCATTTTCTGTTCTCAAAACAATATTGAACATAATATACAATGCAAGATGTGAGTACCTGGGGCACTTTTGTCTATATTACAATACAGGTATTTTGGTGTGGGTAACCCCAAATTCCCTGACCTCAAGGAGGTGGATCCAGGAAGCAGATCTGTGAATGCCAATGCTTCAGGAAGGTGTATACACCCCCCGGAGCAGGCAAGCTGCCATGAGTGTGGCTTAGGGCTACCTACCCTGTTTCCCCTATGATAAGCCATCCACATCAAATAAGCCACCCCCTGATTTTTGCCCAAAACTTAAATATAAGCCCCACCCCTCAAATAAGACACCCACCGATACCTGCCCCTGCCCGAATCTCCCATTCGGGTGGTACTATGGGTAAGTGCAGTGCAGGAAGGACAAGCAAGCTGCTGATCCCTGTCGTAAAGGAGTCTGTTACCTGGCTGTACCGATAGAAACCAAAAAAAGTGAGTCAGTGAAGGGAAAGGGGACAATGATTGGCACAGAGTGATCAGAAGGGGACAATGAATGGCACAGAGTGATCAAAGGGGACAATGATTGGCACAGAGTGATCAAAGGGGACAATGATTGGCACAGAGTGATCAAAGGGGACAATGATTGGCACAGAGTGATCAAAGGGGACAATGAATGGCACAGAGTGATCAAAGGGGACAATGAATGGCACAGAGTGATCAGAATAAGACATCCCCCTGAAAATAAGACCTAGGGCATGTTTTGGTATTTCTAAAAATATAAGACAGTGCCTTTTCATCAGGGAAACTGGGTATATTAAAATCTACCCTGACTTTTACTTGAGGTTACCACTTATGCTAGGTTTATCCCACTCCTACTCTGTCCCAAACAGAATAAAAAATAAAATTTAGCTTTTAAATGTGCTATGAGACCTCTAGAAAATATGTGCATTCCTGGTATGCAGAAAATAGATTTATACAAAATGATTGTGAATGACGAGGTTAAAACTCTCTGGGCAAAATGCCAACATTTGGTTAAGAGGGTTGTAAAAGTTGAGCACTAAAAGAAAGATAACCTGGGGTATTTGGAAATTGTAACCTATTTTTGTCAAGAAGTAAACCAACAAGAAATGCTTATAGGAAGCCTTATGCAAAATCGGCCGCCAACCGGCGTGTGCCCACATGGGGCGACAGATCCCTGTCGCCCCACAGCTCGGCCGGCCAGAGAACGGACATGTCGGATGTTCTCTGGCCGATGCCATTACCTTCAATGATGACCAGCGTCTTCATTGAAGATAATGGCCGGCACGTCAAGGATGACGTCATCACGCTGCATATCAGAGCTCGTCTGTCTGTTGGGTTTTAGGGGCCGCAAGTGGTGAACCTAGGGGGGTCACTTAGGAATGCCCATAGGGCCGTAGGTTGGGCACCTGGGCCTTAGGTTCTCCATGCATGGGTTGTTAGCGTTCATTGATTGAACAGAGAATCGATGCCCACCATGTTGTGCAATCGATCCTGTTCGATTCTTTGAATGGGGAACCACGGACCCTATTAAAATGAATGGAAATCGAACTAGGATTTCTAAACATGTTGGTTCCCTGTTCCTTCATGCTTTTTGATCCCGCTTGAAGAAAGGATGCCCGCTTTCAATTCCTGAACAATAGATCACTGATAACGTGCGTGCTGATGGATTGTTGGGGAATCAAACACAAAATCCACCCAATTTCCTTTAGGCTACATTTACATGGTCCCAAAAATGACCCAGTGCTCCTGTCTGCGAGAGCCTTCAAAATTGTGCATGCACTCAGGGGGCATTTACCCAACACCCCTCTGATAGGTCTATTGGGTAAAAGCCTGAAAACCAGCCAGTGAATGTCTCATGCCATGTTCGCCAGATGTTGCACCAATTTCTCATTTACGGGGGACTGTACTCCGGTGTAAATGAGCACTTTTTCAGGTTTTTAAGAGGAAACAAACTAGTGACAAAGATAATAAGAGACAGAGTGATTACCCGGGACAGATCATCTAATAAGTAGGCTACTCTACACTTTCCAGCTCCCATATCCTATTGTTGGGCACTAAATTACTCCTAGTATAAAATGGTATTGCTTGTGATTAGATTTTCTGTGACAAGAAAAATACAATTGCTAAAAATGAACATAAGGAAATGCAGATATAATTCTATGAAAACTAGATCACAATCCCTAGATATATCTACAAAGACCTGCTACAGTTTATACTTTTTTGTCTCTTTCAGACAACCAGACATCAGCCCTGGGGCTAACTTACATTAACAAACACTTCCGTGCACATAGGCAGGGGTGCACATAACTTTTTTAATGAGCTCCTCAGATGAGTACCAAGAGATGGTGTTTGGTACACACCTCATATGTAGGTGGTCTTACTCACTCTCTGCCTCACTGTCCTCTGAATCAGCTTTCTACATGGAAGGTTCTGCTGCAGATGGACCTCCCTGTTCCTGATTGGTCCTCTGATAACACCGTTTCAACCCCCAGGTCTCATACCTCAGTAGTGCAACCCTGAAATGTTCTTTGGTTAGTAGCTTACCCCTGAGACTTCCTGCAGTACAAATGTCAACCTTTCATAGTCATATTCCAGCTGTCAACATTCCAACAGTGCTTTTCTCTTGTCAGATTTGACCTTTTGGGCATGTGTCCACTGCTTTTTTTTTTTCCAGTGGGGGACATGCATCCACAGCGGGAAAAAAGAAAGAGAGGACACTTCCTATTCTAATGAATGGGACAGTGTCCACTGTGCGTTCACACAAGCAAGAAGGATGGAGCGGAGAAACTCTCCTCCAGCAGCATTGCTATGCAAATGTGCTGCGAAACAAACCTATAGGTCCGCATAGCCAGCTTTTCACGCCATTTGCATACTGGCTGACCATTTATTTGCACCCCTGCCTAGAAGTGTTTAATGTTGAAGAATAATTGAGCACCCAATAATCACCACTAACACAGATGCAATGACCAAATTTGGTTGATGTCTTGGAACAAAAATGAGCCGGCGTTCTCATTGCATTGGTACATCTTGGTGACATTCATTCTTCTCCTGTAGATACATCTGAAATTATTAGTAATTTATGTTCTAAACCACAGTGGGTAGACACAATGTATTTAATAATCTTCCAAATTCTCTGTCTCTACATGTAGTTGGGAAGTCCCCTAGGAAATTAAGATATTACCTTAAACAATACTTCAATGGTCAACACATAATATAATAAGTTGTCTAGCAGTGGGTTGGTATAAAGAATAATGAAAAACTAGTATAGTGACGTTCACCATAAAATGGGCTGGTTTTCTTTTTACCTTTTAAGAAATACAAGAACCAACCATGTGAACAAGGTTTCAATTCACAAATGTCATTATCACATCTAACTTTAGCTTCTTTTGCTGTTAAACCCTACTGTGACCGTGTAACTATAGCTTTTATTTACAGACTTTATGATAAAATCAATGTAAAAGTAATTTCACTAAGGTTACCATGCAAGGTTTCCACAGGTTAGAACTAATGAACATAATTAAGCCTGAGGTGGTAAATGGAGAGTGTTGCATTAAATTGTTTTATCTCTGGTGGGGTGTTTTCCTTTTTTTTGGTGTGGATTTGTATTTCATGATATTTCAAATTTGAAAATGTAATAAAAATGAATGAAAATTACTCAATAACATTAAAAAAGTTAGTTAGAGGCTTATGAGCAATATCAGTTACTATTAGTGAGAGCGATTTGAGGCAGTGATAAATTTTTGTCTGTAATATTGTATTTGTGTGTGTGTGTATGTATATAAATTCCTAGAAGCACATGTACAATATTTCCATGATTGTTAAAGCTAAACTACAGAAGGATTTGACAGACAAATTAATGTGAACACATAAGTTAAATTAAAAACAAAAAAGTAAATACATTCCACTGTTATGGACACTTACTGAGTATATACTCATCCAGTGTTATGGACCCTTTGTGATGGGTATATACTCATCCACTGTTATGGTCCTTTTGGGGTGAGTACATGCTCATCCACTGTTATGGATCCTTTGGGATGGGTACATGCTCATCCACGGTTATGGACCCTTTGGGATGGGTACATGCTCATCCACTGTTATGGACCCTTTGGGATGGGTACATGCTCATCCACTGTTATGGATCCTTTGGGATGGGTGTATACTCATCCACTGTTATGGACCCTTTGTGATGGGTATATACTCCTCCACTGTTATTGACCCTTGTGTAATGGGTGTATACGCTCCACTGTTATGGACCCCTTTGTGATGGATATATACTCATCCACTGTTATGGACCCTTTGTGATGCTTATATACTCATCCACTGTTATGGACCCTTTGGGATGGGTACATGCTCATCCACTGTTATGGATCCTTTGGCATGGGTTTATACTCTCCACTGTTATGGACCCCTTTGTGATGGGTATATACTCTCCACAGTTATGGACCCTTTTGTAATGGGTGTATACTCATCCACTGTTATGGACCCTTTGTGATGGGTATATACTCATCTACTGTTATGGACACTTTGGGATGGGTGCATACTCCTCCAGTGTTATGGACACTTTGGGATGGGTGCATACTCCTCCAGTGTTATGGACACTTTGGGATAGGTACTGTATATACTCCTCCAGTGTTATGGACAATTTGGGATGGGTACATACTCATCCACTGTTATGGATCCTTTGGGATGGGTACATGCTCATCCACGGTTATGGACCCTTTGGGATGGGTACATACTAATCCACTGTTATGGACCCTTTGTGATGGATACATACTCATCCACTGTTCTAGGCCCCTTGTTATAAGGCATCCTGTATGTTTTGACCTACAAGTGTCAGTCCAAATAAAACTGCTGTGTCAGGTTTTTGGCAAATGCTGGGCCGTTAAATTATACATTTGTTATCTCTCTGGGACAATGAGATCTCTGACCTCCAGCTCCCAGATTGTACATACCTGTTGCTGCTGCTCTGACTGGTAACATTTTCCAGTTATTTAACATGACTTCATATCGCAGCCGAAGAAGTAGTGGCCACCCCAGGACACATTGTTTGGTTGGACTGTTGAAGCAGGATAGATTAAAATCTAAGCTGGGTAGGAAACTGAGGTTAAAAAAGATACATGTCTATTGAATTCAACAAAAGAGCTTATTGCCATGTGAGGTTTTCATTGGCTGCTGGTCAACTAATGAACTTGATTTTTCCTTGCCTGTGTCTAGCAATAGTTCTCTGACATCCTAGAACTAACATGAAACAAAAGGTAGTGGGTTAAAAAGTTATATTTCTTGTAGTTTTACTTCCAGGTCAGTGACTATTGAAGTCAAAGTATCAGCATGACAGCCAGGCAGTTAGAGTTTTCCAAATCGAGATCAGCCTAATATTTCTCTTGGCTCAACCCGCAGGTTTCCGTTATGTTTCACAATAATTGTCTGGTATGATATATGATAATCTCTGTGTAAATTATGCATTGATCTATCCCATGTGGGGGTACAGAGAAGTACATTGATCCGGTCTTGTTACATGATGATTCCTTTGTTTGATACACGCTGATCAGCTTCGGTGTTACATGATAATCCCGCTGTGAGTAATGGATCGATCTATTTCCATGTTGCGCTGTCATGCCTTTAATTGCTTTCAATTGGGTCACAAAGTAGTGACAAAGATGAAATACCACAGACTGATGCATTGGATTCCTATTGCAGATGAAGTTTCACAGCCAGGCTCAGTGTGGAAGGCAGGAAGCTCCCGTCCCACACTGATGTGTCTGCAGTTTCCAGCAG
>CM070035.1:137944202-137964738 GCA_036250615.1 Ptychadena robeensis
CCCCCCCCCCCCTCCACTCAACAAGTCCTGCCATGTGGCCCGGACATTTCTGCTGTACCGGGCCCTGTGATTTCTGACGGCAGCCCTGAACGCAGCCACCACTTTCTTCAATAGGTCGGTCGAACAGGGAAAGCACCTGTCACACGTAAATCCCTCTGATTGCTATACTTTGGATGGAGGTGCTGGTCTAAAAATATCGAATAGCTATCAAGCATTTAAAGTGGTGCGCCTCAGTTCCTGCCCAATCGACTAAAGTCGATTGTGTATAGGTACTGTAAGGGTTGGTTTACACGTTGAAAAACGCCCGGTTAGCCAGAATTACCACAGCCACCTGTCGAACGCAACACAAGACATTTGTCGAAGGGTTTTCGGGCTTTCGTCTGATAGACCTGTCACTGAGACATTTTCAAAGCCATCCGTTTAGGCGCTTGCTGACAGGAGTGTCCAGTCATTTTACTGGAAACGACCGTGTGAACTTAGCCTAATGCACACTAGATGGTACGGTTTTTAATTGGAGACAACGAAGGTTCATAGTCTTTTATAGAGACATGATAACTTGACAGCTTTATATTTTCCAAATGTCATTACAACTGAAGGGGTGATGAGCAGCATGCTGGAATATCTTATTACAGGTTAGGATTTAGAAAAGTTTTTTTACAGGTAGTCCTAATAGGGGATTTGCCAGCGGTCAAAACGTCTTAACTTTAGGAAATGCCAGGGCCTGTGATCATACATAGGCTTCTAGATATCTTGTGGCGATGTCCAGGGATGAAATGTCTTGCATTGAGTTGGGGCTGCTTGAGAAACAGCCATGAAGTCTATGTTTTACTGACAACCATTGGAGGGTTCGCAGGACTTGGAAGATTTGTGCCGTGGGCAGTGTTGGAGTCTAGCTTTTTGCCTATAAGAAAGGTATTGCAGAAATCCAAGATGCTTCAGTTTTAGCTGTGTATTCCTTCCAGCTAGGGTTATTTCTAGGCATATTCCATGTAGGTGAGGCCATAGGACAGCATCTAGTGAAGGGTACCAGCATGCTTACCCACCTGCGTACTTTCGCCCCTTATCCAAAGATGCATTGTCCCTTCTCTTCCCCAATGTGCAAGTTAAGCTAGGCATACACTGTTTGATTTTCTGAAGAAAAATTTAGTTTTGGAAAACCTCATGTTACCAATTCACAACCGATCGATTGCTTTACTTAGTCCTGTGTGCATGCTTCATAATAATCCAATCAATGCTTTCGTTTTGGATCACTTTTGGTCAACGGATTCAGCTTAAAAAGTAATCTATTCTAAAGTGATCACTTTTAAAGTGATCCTCTAAAGTTGATCAAAAGGAAAAGTAGAACTATGTATGCCCAGCTTAATGGAAGGAAGCATGTAGTAATAACTTTACTGGTGCCTGGGAGACTGCTGTGATGGGCTTGGCACTTATAATCAATGATTTCATGTAAATCTCTTTTGGGGGCGGGGTGGAAATTTGGGGAGGAGAGGATTAGCCACCTAAATGCCTTGAAATAATCCTGGTCCCATCTACAGTGAGGTATAACGACCATCTTCAAATCCAGACTGTATCATACATTGAACCTGTCTAGAGCTTTTACATGTCCTCCTATGTCTACAGGACCGTGCAACTAAACATCATTTTATTTTCTTGTTTTTGTACAGGCAGCCAGACAAATTGGTTGTGGTTTGGACAAGAAGGAGCCGAAGGAAATCATCTAAGGTGAGCAGAAGAATTTATAAGACTAATGTGTTTGTGGTGTTGCAGACATTTTCATATGACTTTGATGTAAGACAATGAGATCCACCCTGAAACAAATGTATTTATAAATACATTTTCGGTTTAGTAGGCCATTTTGGGCTGAGAGCAAACCTAAGTAGATATGGTGGGGTTGATCTAGAAGAAACTTGCAGCAGATAATCCATCCATTGAATATCTCTGGGGTGTAAATGAGTCTGCAGTTAACAACCACACCGTGTAAATGATCCCTTCGTATAAGTACAGGGCAAAAGTCACCTCGTCCTATTCCTGAGGTCAATCACGGGTGAGATGCGTCATGTTGCCTATACCTAAGGATTGTGACTACAAGTTACTTGAGACCTGGAAACAAGTCATTCCCATTCATCAGACTGGTACATTGTACAAACATTGTACAGCCAGATGTAAGTTATATTGGGACATGGCTTTACTAAGTTATTACTTTTTTTTTGGATCAAAGTCAAATTAGATCCAAAATTGTGATCCAAACTATTCATAAAATTTATGAAAAAGTGATGGGACATGTTGGTAAATTTCAGTTAATCAAGTCTCTGACAGGTTTTCTAGGCACTTAAGGCCCCCATACACATCTAGATTTTTCATCCAATCAACTTAACTCAATCATTTGTTTTGTTGCCCACATGGTTAGATCAACCTAAAACAATTAAAATTGGGAAAGAAATTGATTGAAAAATGATTGGACATGCTGGTTAATTTTTATTGGTTGTATTGAAATTGATTACACTTTCAGCCGATCCCAAAAAAGTTGATCAAATATCTGTAACTACAGTTGGCAAACATACAATCAATCACCAATTTCCCTGACCCCCAAAAATGTATCTTTTTAAGTTGATTGAACAGAAAACATAGACGTGTATGGGGGGCTTTAGATCGATTTTTATCGATCATACTATGGAGCATGCGCCCTTCAGTTTTGAATCGATCACATTATGTGGTGGTAAAAATGATCCAAATGTAATACGAAAAATTGAACTGTGTATGCCATCTTTATGATTCTAGAATGATTGTTCCCATTGACCTAAGAATGTTCTATGGCAAAGCAGCCAGGACAGTTGTTCTAGATATATTTGTCCTGATCAGTTAATCAGTGACCTTTGCGGGACAGCGTACACACTTGACTTTTTCTTGGCTGACTTATCTTTTAAGTGTTTATGAACCTTTTAGATAATAATGTTTGAGGTCAGCATATTGTATCCAACCTTTTACTTTGGAACTTGTTTTTGTTTAGAAGTCCCCACACATAGCCAGTGGGGTAAATTTACACCGTCATTGCCCCGCCTGCTGCAGCCCAGGAAATGAGCAGTCACTCCGGCACTCCGGTGGGGAAACTACTTGTCACCACCTAATGTTGTGTCCACCGGTCGGTTGTGGTAATTAGGCTATGAACGACAGTGTTAATGGACCCCAAGTACGAAGAGGTGGTCTGTTTGCCCAATAAATAGATTGTGCACCCTGCTTTGTAGTGCTATGCACTTATGTTTAAGTACTGCTGTTTTATTTCAGTATATATATTTGATATTCTATTAAATCAAATATTTATTACAACAATTAGTATAACAAAGCAAATAGAAAAGTGGAACATCCAATTATTTATGCCACTATACTATAATTTTAATTAAATTAATGAAAGTCACAGGACTGCGACCAATGTGTTCACTGTATGGCTGATACTTATCTGAGTAGTTGTTATGTAAAAGAAAAGACACTAAGAAATCTTCTGGTGGATGATTTACATATCTCTTTTATTTAAATATATATTTAGCCAGCCATTGTTTCAGTTTTGGACTGAGTATTATTTGTTTGTCACTGGAAGTGTAGGTAGAAAACCTCTGACTTCTGCCTTTCCCATCGCTTAGGGGAGATTACATTTTTTAGCCCTTTCTTTTATTTCTTTTAAACCAAGAAATAAAGTCTCCTGAAATCTAGAGAGCATCAAAAAACAAATTTTAAGCCTAGACCACAGGAGACGTGTGTGGACAAATAAATGGTTCATTTTCCATTCTCTTTAGAGTAATGGTTGTTGCAGTTGACCCAGCAGCACCAGTACTATTCACTTGTCCCCTGCGACCACCCTTGATTCTAATTGTGGCAATCCCGCCCATGTATTTAAATGTGCTCATCCCCACAGCTGCCAATCGCCCCTGACTGCGGCCAAAGGGCTTGTCTTCACTTGAGTGATAACCCGCAGCATGATCGCTGCCATGTGTTTGATGGGGATTATACCCACATCCGAGGTCGGCCGTGAACGTAGCTTACCGCGTTTTTGATCGCGGGCCGCAGGTGGTCGTGGGCAATCATGGCCGATCGTCCCTGATCACGGCCGTAGACATGAATGGGCACAGTTAAAACCACGTCTAATTTTAACAGGGCCCATTCACTCTCTTTGGGCACAATCCGGCAGGGTGGGACAGGATGTCCTGTTCCACCCCCCTGCACTTCCTGCCTGCAGGTACTGTGCTGCAATTCTGATCGCTGGAGATCGCTTGGTGTTGGTATCGCTACACATTGCCCAAGTGGGCACATAGCCTGAGTTAGCTTTAAGCGAGCTTAAATCGCAACGACTGGTTGATTTTTGGGCTTTAGCCCGATTGACCAGTGATGGGGTCATCCTTCATCAATCAACCTTTTTATTTTCTCTCCAGATAATATTCAGTTACTGCATTTTTTTCTTTTGTTTCCCAAGAGATATGTTTGGAATCTGTGCGTTTCTCCTCACACCAGAACCATTGTAGAACGTGTGGAGGATTGGTATGGGGTTGCTTTTTAGGGGTTGGGCCCATAGTTACTGGGATGGAATAACCTAAAGATGGTCATACAAGGTTCGCTTTTTCTGTTTCTAACCTGTTGTTTTAAAATCAATTCATTTTACCACCACATAATGT
Source organism: Ptychadena robeensis (assembly GCA_036250615.1). NCBI lineage: Eukaryota > Metazoa > Chordata > Amphibia > Anura > Ptychadenidae > Ptychadena > Ptychadena robeensis. The sequence continues at coordinate 137,948,864 of CM070035.1, forward strand.
GATGTATTCAAAACTGATCGATTCCTTTCCAAAGCCCTGAGCACATGCTCCATAGTACTATCGGATACAAATCGATGGAGATACCAAGAAAAAACCCGTCGGGTACTTGAATGATTTACTGAAATTTACCAACATGTCCAATCACTGCTCCATACATTTTATGTTCAATTCCCATCACTTTTGGTTAATCCATTCAGGTTAAAAGGAAACGATTTGCAAACGATATAAAAATAAATAGGAATACACATCTATTTCTTTAAGCTGATTGTTCCGTTCAATCGAACTGTGTATGGCCACCTTAATGCTTCAGCATTGCAGGAGATTTTTGAAAATTGTTATGCATCCAAATTGTGGGAAAGAATGAATGTGTGTTAAGCAGGGAACACACGTGTAGATATGGGCCAGATTGATGGCCGCTTCAAGCGCAGTGCACCCTCATGGCCATCTATCTGGCCCATATCATATGCGGCCATCCCAGTCTTTGAAAACATGATCGTAAACTACTGTCGATGTCTGTTGCTTTGCATGGAGACCGCGGGGTCTCCATTCAAAGCATCGGCTGACCTTGAGACACAGCAGTGCTGCGCCCCCAGCTCCTCCAATATCTGACAGCAGTGCGATGACGTTATCACGCTACTGCAGGGAACCTCGAACGGCTCCATTATCGAGCCGTGTGTTCTCTGCTTAAATGTTCATCTGGTCATCTTAAGTAAGAAAGCTTAAGACCCCCACACATGTACCGAGTGGGGGCTGACAGAGCAGCTCAGCGATGGAGTGCAGCATGCTGACGTCATCACGCTGCTCTCCAGAGCTGACAGCATCGGTGGGCACCCTTTGTGTGCCGGCCGTTAACTTCAATGAAGATGCTGGTCTCCATTGAAAATAACAGCATCGGCCAGAGATTATCGGACATGTCCGTTCTCTGGCCGGCCAAGCTGTGGAGTGACAGGGATCTGTCGCCCCACGGCCGCGAGCGTGCACGCCCATCGGTCTGAAGAAAAATTGGCCGCCGCTTGGTGCGTGTATGGCAGCCTTTACACAGCTGATTGTGTGAATATTCTCTTCAATGATTCCTTCGCATGCAGATGAAATGTGTAAACAGCAATTAGCATTCCCGTATGATTAGAGAACTGAAGTGAATGTTCACACAATTTCAGGTATGTTTGCTAACTTGTTGAGGACGTCCCTGAAATGTAACCTTTGACCTTCTGGCTGGTGTCCTGCAGACAAAATTACAAAAATAAAACAACATAAATATCTTCTATTGGGGGCCTTAACCTCCCTGGCCGGAACAGATCAGCAAGCCTGTAGTAATGCAGAACCGCTGCAAGTTTTGCCCGACCCAGAAACCATAACGCCAGGGAGGTTAAGAGTCTGGTCAAATTAACAGTTTATGACATAAAATTGTGTTAAGCTGGGCATACACGCTTCAATTACCCCGTTCATTTGACCTAATACTTACAAATTATTACATTTACCACTACATACTGTGATGGATTCCAAAATGGAGGGTCTAAAGGTCCCCATTCTGCGGATTCTCAGGAGACCAATCACGCTGCAGCCAGTCGCCCAGAGGATAGGAGTATACCCTTTGTGTGCCAGCCATTACTTTGGATGCACAGGTTTTTAGGTTGCACAACAATGTCTTGCCACCCATTGGGCATCATGGATGTCCATGGATCATGATTGATTACTTGTGAATGGCTTTAATTGTCATGATTTACTTTACATCTTGAACATTTTAAGTGACTGTACTCTGAACTTCTTTTTATTTTCTAGGCACACAGCTGGCAGCCTGGCATTAAGAACCCATACCGAGGGGTAGTTGTGTGGCCTGTCCCTGAGAATGTGGAAATCACTGTGACCCTCTTTAAGGTTAGTCTTATATTTGATGTAACTTGTGTTAGTCTGTTGTTGCATCTAATTTGAATATAACTAGTACAAGTTCCCAGTGCCTGTATGGACGGGATAGCAGGACCAGCAGCAGACTGGGAGGCTATGACAGTCATGTGCACACAAAAGCACACTTATGTATTTGTGATGCATAGAATACATATGTAAAAAATTCAACTTTAATTCCATTCTGAAGGAATCTGGGATACTGGACAGCACCTGCAGGGTGCTCAATGTTTTTAGTGTTTGGTTACAGGGTCCTAAACCCTGCAATGGAAGAAAAAGACATGGGCGGCCTTCCCATTCCTCCCAGGTACACGCCAGGGATTTGCACTTGTTGGTGGTGAACGAAGTAGCTAGGTGTGTCCCCACAAAAGGAGCTTAGACCACTCACTCAGGGCTCCAGATCTGACGCAGTGGATACCAGGGAGGGCGCATAAGGAGTGGTAAGTACTGGTAGTCAGGCTAAACAGAATTTCCTGAGGCAAAAAATGTGGTATTGATGTCTGAGAAGCCAGGCCAGCCAGAAGGCTTGGCATTTTCTGTGGACTGTTTCTTTTCATTTTTTTTTAAACCCCTGCAAGGGTAACCTTGTTTGGACCTGACATAGAACTATAAATACCAACAGGAAGAGCCCCCTTTGATGCTGAGCCCCCTCAGTTAAAGGTAATCTATAATGTTCAGGGAATTTGCTGACCGAACTTTTGTTGTGTCATTTGAAATATACTGTATATACTTGAGTATAAGTTTTTCAGTTAAGAAAATGTGCTAAACAGACCCCCTCAGCTTATACTCGAGTCAGGGTCCCACTTACCTGTCCGGGTGCAACCCCTGTGGGTGATCCGATGACCTTTTTGATGATCTTTCTTCTGTATTCTATCTGTGGCATTTCTGAGCTGGACTTGGCTGGTGAAATGCAAACAAACTTGGGCAGCAGCGCCATCTTCTGGACAATTTACTGGAGATGGTGCAATTTCAGTTTGAAACACTATCTGACTTAGCAAGACGATACTGCAATTCCCACCCTATGCTTATACTCGAGTCAATAGGTTTTCCCAGTTTTTGTAGATAAAATGAGGTACCTTGGCTTATGCTCGAGTATATACAGTATCTCTTAAGCAGGGTACAGACGTGGAGATATGGGTCACATCGATGGCCGTTTCAACCGCCGTGCGCTCATGGCCATCTATCTGACCCATATAAACTGCGCCCCCAGCCGGACAAATCAATCCCGCTCGAAAACAGCTTTATCGGACATGACCATAATTACGGCCGATGGTCTCCAGGCAAAGCTTCAGCTGAGCCGGGGAGAGAGCAAAGCCGTCTCTCCCCAGCCAGCCGATATCTCACAGCAGCGTGATGATGTCATCACGCTACTGCAGGGTACATCGGACGGCTCAAATACCATGCTTTATACTGAAAAGCAATGCTGCAGCCCATGAGCATGAACATGTTAATGATGCTTTGATCCTTCCAATTTTTTCTATGAGCTGTTGGAGTGACAGGTCCTCTTGTAACGCACACAGTATGTCTGCTAGTTCAGCAGCCGGGCCGGTGGCAATGTGTTTCCATCAGTCATATTCTTCCTGTCTTTACATCACGCTGCTGTTCTGATGGAGCTCTGGTCTATGTTTGGAAGACGCACGTCTCTTGGGAGCCTTTACACTTCTATTATTCCAGTCAGTATTTTGTTCTACTTGAAATCTTGTTGGAAACATGCCAACTTTCCCTTCCCATTCTCTAGCGTACCATCCAGCGGCTTGTCTAGCATTCAGTAAGCGCCAAATGTTTGTATGTGAACTGCTGAGCAAAACAAACCGAACATCATAACATATAATCTGTACATCTGCACAGACTGCTTTCACTGCATGATAAATGGCTCCAACGTCAGGAAAGTATCGAAAAACTTGGAAGTAACTGATTTCTCACTTTAAGTTTGTAATTATATTCAGAATAGAATACAAATACTAAATACAGACTGTATACCTAAAGAGCATCTTTACTCACAGCTGATGGTGGATGCTGCAGACATTTCCCATTTGGCTGCTTCTGTCATTGGCTCCTGTGGTGACATTGACCCAGTTTGCTCCCAGCTCTACCCCTCCACCTCAGTCTCATTTCTCTAGTTGCATAGAAGGGATCAGTTATATATGAGATTGTAGGAAACATAGACTCCCTTCATAACGACTACAAAGGACAACCTTCGGCATCTGAAATATAGCCGATTTGCTGTCCAGCATTTAATGATATTTAAAGTGTGTGTATGTTAAGGTAGACGGATCCTGTAAAGCAGTGGCTCTCAACCTTTTTAGATCCCCGACCCTGGAAGTGACGCCACTTCCTGTACCACATCCGCATTTCAAATACCAGAAGTGACACTTCTGGCATGATCTGGTAAAGTCCCCCATATAGGATTTGGCACCCGATTTTCCGGACGATCGACCACACATCATGAGGTCAGATGCCGGGAGACCAACGGAAATTCTAAACGTGTATGGAGGGGGGGAGGCTTAAGTGGAATGTCCCCTGCCTTGTATTTTCCCACCCCACTTGTGCAAATGTTATGGGGGTTGGGAAGTTAGTAGGAAGAGTAACACCCCGTCCCTCCTAAGTTAGAAAGGAAGGGGGCGTTACTTTCCCTCCTAACTTCCCAGCCGCTTGTGGGCATCAGCACTGTTGCTTTCAGTGAACGAGGCGACCCTGAGGGAGTCCTGACCCACAGGTTGAGAACCGCTGCTGTAATCCTTTTATCACTTTTCTCATAATTCTAGTTGCCTGGCTGTCATGGTAATTTGACTTTTGTTGACTTAAAACAAGAATTATGGCATTTTCCTGCCTGCAATCTGCAGACACAAAGGTATAGAAGTCGCATTCAGGCAACTTTTATTTTTAAAAAGCCAATTTCCTGGTTGCCTTGCCATGCTTGCTTACTCGGACAAATAAAATGGAGACAGCCAGGCAAACAGATTTCTAAGGTTGTCAATCCTGACAGCTCTCCTAATTCTGTCTAAGTTGGTTTCCTGTTTGGTTGTTGGACTGAATGACACCGATAAATATTGTTGGGAATGTGCCTTAAGGCTCCCATACACAGGTCGATTTTTCACTTGATTTTTGACCGATCAATGGGTGATCAATCGAATTCTGCCCACCCTGAATGATTGACCAAACAAAATCTGAATCTACTAAAAATCGCATCGTTTTTTTTTTTTGGTCGATCGTTTGGCAATCAAAGTACATTAATGTACCCATAGCCCTATGCAGCAGCCTTTCCGATCGATTGATTTTGTGGAATCGGCCATTTTGGAGATCAGCTCATGTCCAAATCAGCCAAAAATCTCATTCCCAAGGTGGTGTTCCATCAACTCCCAATCCGATCAATTGCCGATTCCACGATCAGCTGGAATGATCGGATCAGGCATCGATCGGTGATAAATCATGCTACCTTTATACCAGTGGTCCTCAAACTTAATAACCAAGGGGCCAGTTCACAGTCCCTGAGATTGTTGGGGGGCCGGATTACTAGAAGTGTAGAATGTGGACTAGGACAGGTATAATGAATGACACAGAGCGGTACTGGAAGAGGTAAGAGGTTACTTGAGTCATATTAACTTCCCTGGCCGTGTGCCCGAAAGGAGTTGCAAAAGCGGGTATACCCGAACTGGGTTTAAATCAGAGTCCCTGTAATCAAACTCACCCTGATCCGGCATCCACGGGCATTGCTATGTGCATTGCTATGTGTATTGCTATGTGTATTGATATTGTAAGAAATATGCCTCCTGGAAATAATAATTCATAAATATGAAAATATTCCCCTAGCATTTATATTTCCCACCTCGATTCTTTTAAGTGATTTGATGGCGAAAAGAAAACACACCGTTGTAGGTAAACAAAAATACATATATTATGCACACATGAGACACAACAAGGATAATCTTAAACGTCACATTAAGGCATTACATAACAACAAACAATAACACATCACACTACCATAGCACAACTCAACAATATAATCTTGTATACATTACCAAAGGGTCTGACTATCACCTCGACTGGCTGGAAGCTTCTGCCCTCTCTGACAGGTCTTGGCATTCTTCCCCCAAACTGACCTCTCCCAAGCTGATCTCCTTGGCCTTTCCTCCAAAAGCTGCTCTCCCACTGCTCTGTGGGTCTTCCCTCTTATACCCCAAATCACTTTGAAGTTCATCTCTCTTACAGAAGTATGTGGAATTTCTACCTTTGGATTTTCCCAAGATCTAATCCCAAAACTACAAAGGAGTTTGTTTGTTTTTTTCTCTGTTTTCCTGTATCATAAAACAGGGTGTTGTGAGCTCTATGCATATTAAGGGGGGAATCTATTGTTCAAAGTATTGCTAAATAGATTTGAGTTCCTCCACCCAGTGCCATTTCAGGTATATGCTAAATACCTTTCCACAGGGTATGGTAATTACATTTCAAAAGACATTACAACCCAGGTCAGACCTTTCTTCTCACCGCAAACAAAGACATTAAATTAAACTGTCTATATCAAACTATATTAAACACATACAATTCTAACTAATACAATTTCTGCCATACCTCTATATTAATAATATTTTTGTTGTCCATAACCATAATTCTACAATATGTGTATCGATATGTGTACTTTCATGTTTACTGCCATGTGTTTTGCTATGTGCATTGCTATGTGCATTGAAATGTGTTTCTTATTGGTGATCCCCCGCACAACCAAAATACCTTTCACACACTAACCCCTAATTCCCCCCACCACACACCTCCCACCTCCCCCACACACCCCCTACACCCCCACACACACCACCTCCTCCACACACACGATTCCCCTCCACACCCCCCCCCCCCCCACCCACACACCCATCACCCACACACCCATCCCCCCCCCACTCCCCCCCCACCAACCACTTCCCTCTCATCCCCACCCCCCACCTCATACACATTCCCCCACACACCACATTCACCCCACCTCCCCACACACACACCTCCTTCAACACCGATTCCCTCTCACACACCCCCCCCCCCCTTCACCGAGGCCCCCCCCCCCCCCCCCCACACCACACACACCACAAACACATCCCCCACCCAACACTCCCCCCACACCCAACACACTCCCCTCTACAACACACAGCCCCCACCCACAACAAAGTCCCCCCCACACCTCCCCCACAGACATCGCAGAGAGTGAAAGCATCTCCCCTGCCTCTCTCTGCACGGGAACACAGGTGGCGTGGCCACAAAGGCTCAGAGCTCCAGTGCTATCATATCAGCTTCCTCCTAACCTGACAGCCCCCCCCCCCCCCCCCCCCGCCGATGTACCTTACAAACTCGCAGCTTCCAGTCTGCTAAGAGAAGCTGCGGAAGAAATGCTGGGCACTCGTGGGCCGGTCAGAACGCCATGAAGGGCCTTATCCGGCCCACGGGCCGTAGTTTGAGGACCCCTGCTTTATACATATTGGCCTGTATTCATTTGTTATCCATACTAGGATGGCTTTTCTGCCCATACAAGTCAAAAGCCACACAAAACCTGCTTGAAGCAAGCGCATACAGATCATATGCACCTCTCGATGAACTCTATGCATCCTAAAGCACACTGCTTTGGCTCATTGATGTAAGCCCAAAGCTCAGGTCGCATATTTAGTTGAATCTGCTAACTATACTTACTTAATATATATACATACTTAAATTACAGTCAGATTATTCATAACTTGAACTAAACTGACCCAAAGCAAACAACTTGTATCTGTTGTCATTGTACACACACTTATCTGATTTGATGACTGTTATGTGTTCTTCAAATAGTTAACAGGGTTTACAGAGTGTATATAGTCATATTACTAAAGGTCCCCACACACATGTATTCCTGTCGCCTCAAAGCTCGGTTGGCCAGAGAAAGGACATGCCCGTAAATCTATGGCCAATGCCATTAGTTTCAATGGGGACCGGCAAACTTAACCAAACTAACGGCCGGCACACAAAGGGTGCCCGTCCATACTCTGAGTGATTGAGAGTGCTCTGCATAGCTCATCTGTCGGTCCCCACTCGATACGTGTGTGGGGACCTTAACTGTCCCTCAGAGGAGCTCACTATAATGTCCCTACCATAGTCATGTACATGTAACTAACACAGTCGTATGTCACTGTCTAAAGCCCCCCCCCCCCCCCCCCCCCCCCCCCCATAGACGTTGTTTAGTTTCTTCTTAGATCCAGAGTAAATGTCAGCACACAAAGGGTGAGTGGCCAATTCCCGGCACGACCGGCTGTGTCACATCATCACATACAGCCGTGCTGGGAATTGCCCATGCACCCTTTGTGTGCTGACATTTACTCTGGATGGAGATGCTGATGCCCAACCAAAGTAAAGAGATCGATCGAATATTACGGACATGCCCCTTATTTGTTAGATCGATTTCTGGGCCGATTTCTGGCTGAATTTAAAGTTTGAGCGCTTGATCTGCGGCTGAGTGCTCAGCAGTCTATCTGCGACAAAAATGGGCAGCAAATCGAACCGTCTATGCCCAGCTTATTATATATGTAACTTAAACAGGGGCATGGTGCAAACTTCTAAGTTTGAGTTCATAGACATAACTAACAGTTTTGTTTGTCACGTTATACATTTCAACACTTCTTTTTGTCATAGGACCCACATGCAGAAGAGTTTGAAGACAAAGAATGGACATTTGTAATAGAAAATGTAAGTAAAAGATTCTACAATGTCGGTGTTGCGATTGTAGGTTGAGTATTCCAGAAATGTACGTTCATATGATGCATTATAATGGCTTTGAGCAGGGCGCCATCTGCTGGCAATATTGAAGATGACAATTTCAGAGAAATAGATTTTCACATGTACATTTTTAATATAAATTAACATACAGCATGTTCCAGCAAAGCAGGTCTGATCCATGCACTATTCCCCAAGCCAAAAGGCCAGTGCCTGTTCAGGGCTGAACTTTAGCATATATCTATACACCCAGCACCCATTTTCTGAACCCTCTGACCAACTTTTGGAGAGACTCATTTTAAAATATGAGCACCTATTATGTTTATGGGAGGAGAAGTGAGGTAGTACCACATATTTTTTTTTTTATTGTAATGCAGAATGTTAATATATACCCAACGTATGCTATCTAAATAGCCTCAAATCGCCCAGCTGGTTGGTCAGGGTGTTCAGACAATGGGTTCTGCTTGGGCTGATACAGCCCAAGCCTAAGATATCCCTCTTGGCAGTGGCATTTTGGCTTGGCTGGAGGGAATGGAAAAAAAATCCAGTTTCCTGGGAAGTAGAGCTATTGCTTCAAGGATGTTTGGGAAATAAAAATAATATATATTATTGTCTTTTTTTCACTTATTTAGACCATACGACACAAACATTTTCCTATTGATTTGAAAAGTGTGAGAAGGTGCATATTAGGGTATGCTCCCACTGCATTTTGCCGAACCACCGGCCGGAGGTTGGCGTACTGCACTAAGTTGGCCAATCGACAGAACTCCGCAGAAACAGCTGGTGCTGAAGGCAGGTTATGTGGATGGTGTCTGTCGACAAGCAATGTGCTTTGCGCAGGGTCTGCCGACCCAATAGCGCAGCGGAAACATATCCTCATAGTCAAAAAATTAGGGGACTTTAAGGTTTAATTAAACTTAAGTGTCCTACTGTAGCTCAAATACATTTGGGGTTTTGTATTAAGCCATTTAGGGTTAGAATATTTGGCTATAAATGCTGCATACATGCCCGGTTCTATGTAACCTCCTGCACAGTACAATTATGGAGAATTACACACAGTGGGAGCACAAACAGCAATACAATGTGAGAATATTTAGTATTTATTGTATTACTGAACATTTGTCCATTGAACTGACTTTTTCTCAGATCTGTATTTTTCCAGACCTGATCGCAGTAGTAAGAATATGAAAAGAAAATGTATTTAGCACAACAGATAATACACTTCTCTTCAAGGTCAGATCAGTCACATTAATTGCAAGCATTTGTGACGAGGCCAAAGCTCACCACTCACCTTATAGTTCTTCTGTACTATTTCCTTTATATCTACAACAACTATGCAGTGCAAGGACCTCCATTATCGATACAGAATGACCAGATAGTTTAGATCGACCTTTATATTAAATAGTATCAGTAAAATGAAAGCTGATTATACAAAAAGTTTGTTCTATATTTTTATTACTATTCAAAATAAAAGACATATTAGTTAGCAGCTGGTCCCTGATGGCACGGCCATATTCAAAGATGACAATGGCAGGATTCATCGGGTTCAAATTGTGAAAGAGGGAGCATGAGACATAAATTTTACACAAGTATTTGCCACCACAGAGTCCAGACCTTAACCCCATTGAGAATCTGTGGGATGTGCTGGAGAAGAGCTACGCAGTGGTCAGACTCTACCGTCATCAATGCAAGATCTTGGTGAAAGATTGGATGTGAATTAATCTTGTGACATTGCAGAAGCTTATCGAACCAATGCCACAGCGAATGCGTGCTGTAATCAAGGCTAAAGGCGCCCTAACGCCTTTACAATATTCTGTTGGTTTTAGAAAGGCATACATACAAAACAAAAAAATCCCATATAGAACAAAAAATAGGAACGTATGTTGGAGACCTATGAAGGTAGAAAACAGTGAAAAGTAAAAGCAGTGAGTGCTGCCCAAAGATTAAGTTAAGTAAGAACTATTTCTGAACCTCAACACAGTAATGTGTGGAATTAGGATGATATGTTTTTGTCCAACGTGGCCTTGAAAACCCTTTTTTTTTTGTTTTGTTTTTTTGTACAAGGTCTGACAGCCACAACATCCGTCCAACACTATTTTGTAGTTGTCACCTAGCCATTCCCACAAGCAAGAAAAAAAAACTTTCCAAAACTTTTCACAACTTGATAAACATGTGTTTTTCACAAATATCAAGGTTAATGTACAATAAGTTAGTAACAACAGGTCTAATATATTTTCCTTTCCTTTGACATAAAAGTATGCCTCTGGCTCCTTTCTGTATTGCTTTATGGTCTGTGTTAAAAGCATTAACAGTTATTTCTTGCAATGCAGATGTTACATATGGAATAATGAACACATATTAAGCCCCCCCCCCCCCCTCATACACCTTTAGATCACTATACAATTTCCTTTAGATCTACCAACAACCATGTATTGCCGGGTCCTCCCTGATAGAATACACAGTGATTGGAAGGTTTAGAAAGGTCCTCATATTACATGGTTTTGGTAGAGGAAAAGTTGATTGTACAGAAATTGTATGGAAAGATTGTAAGGTGTATGGGGGGCTTTACTGATTATGAGAATGTACAGAAAAGCTGGAATCCTGTCCTGTATGTAGAGATCACTATGTGACCTGCAGCACCATCTTGTGGAGAAATGTGGTACTACTACATTTTACTACATGTGTTTTTAGATGGGCTCTTTACTTAGCAATTCCAGCAGGGTGTTTCTGCTGATTACTTGAAATTTGACGTCCCGTATTAATGTATGACATGAATGTCTCCAGTTAAAGACGTAAAGTAGCACCAGCACAGGAAGTCAAAGGAAGGAACATAAAAGTTATTAAGTGGTGAAAAGTTGTTAAAAAATGGCCTTCTTCTCCTAAGTGTTTATATTAGGTTGGCGTAAAACTACAGAAATAAGGTGGGGGTACCGATTTGGTATTTCAGTAAATATCAGGTACTGTGCCACATCCTGTCTTCAATAATGCAAAACAACGAAAAGACAAAGAGTATCTAACCCTGTTTTCTGGATGTCGCTAGGCTAAGTGTGGACTTAAGGCACTAATAGATCATACACAAGAATGATAAAAACAATCTTTGCATTGTATTCATCACAAACATGGGACAGAGCAAGCCAGAATAAAGGGCTCCACCCCCAGGAGCCAAGTGCCTTGGCAGGTCACCCAACGGTGGGGTCCCAAGACTGGCAGGTTCATGGCAGCGATTCCATCATGACCATTATACACAGCGAATCTTCGCAGACTGCCACGTGCATCTGGATGTTTATTGTCTTTCACGCCTTGCTTGATTGCTGAGAATGAGATGAGGAGAAAGTATTTGCTGAACAATCTATCTACTAACTTTATATTGTGCAGGTTACTTTCACATTAAGGGAAAAAAATTATTTAATACATTCTCTCCTGGTAAAACTGAAACACTTGTCATTTTGCTGCTGCTTCTATGCGTGTGTAATGTGCTAATTCCTTTACAAATAACTTCTCCGTGCCCCTTTATAAGCCGTAAGTTTCCTGGTCACTAATATCCAGCATCTGCTGCCTGAGCGTTGCTGCCATCTAGTGGATGACTTTCAGATTGCTTCCTTTTCTGTAAGAATATTTAAATCAGTTGGATGTTTAGAGAGATTCACTAGTGTCTCCTATATTGTGCAATCTTATACATAGTTTTTCACATTTCAAGAAGTTTATGACTCATTTTTAATTACTCTTTTATGCTGAAATGCAAAGTTTCAACCCATCTGGGTTGCTGATTGGCTTTCACGTATGCCAATCAGCATGCTCAGCCGGAACAATCGGCAGACAGGTGAGTGCCTATGCTCCAACTCTTCCACCAACGAACGGGGAATGATCATATATATATTGTGGCACATAACCTTTAAATCAAAGATAATGTGCCCCACAGATGTCAAAGGCTGTGAGGATATCTATGAGGTACATAACCTTTGACGATGTATATGACACAGTTGTGCATTACCATACTACAGTGCTCCCTAATGCTTGAAGTACAATATAAAACAAGTTTTGTTATTTAAAAATGAAAAATTTCTTTTAGCTATGCCTGCTGCCCTCTTTTCATTATAAAATGCTTATATATTGAAAATGTAATGAAAAGCAGTTTCCCAGGCAATACTCCGCCGTGACTGCCAGCTCTCCTCCCGCCTCACTACACTAATTGACACAGCGGTGTGTGTGGAGAAAAGCGACGCCACCTCCATTAACATGGAGGTCTATGCAATAAATACATGTTGTGACAAAGACTCATATTACCTCCCATATGTAAATAGCTGCTCATGGGTAAATTGTTAGTGCCAGATTGTAAAATGTGTCTCTTCACAAGTTGATCAGTGTGTTCATGGAAATGGGTACTGCTAGTGTATACACACATGGTAAAGTTAACCTCCCTAGCGCACGGCGCGGTACGGGCAATCGAGGCAGTGTACAAAGTACACTGACTCTCACTTCCTCCCTCCTGCCGCTGCTCTTCACATAGGCGGTGTCATTATTGAAACCAGCTGCGTGAGAGGGAAAGCTGGCACTCCTCCATTAACATAGAGGTCTATGGCGACAATCGCTGCAGCTTTCCAGGGAGGCATCGGGTCTACCCGATGCCGGCTTCCCCTGCAGTTGAGGCGAGCCTAAACAGCGGACGAGCTGGGCTTGTCTCAACCGCTAGGGAGGTTAAAGTCCTGCAGTGAAGACCTCCCTCCTGGCACTGGCCTTTTGGCTGGGGTAATGTAGAGGGAATACTGTATGGACCTGTCTACTTTGCTGGAACATTTTGTATATTCATCTAATATCTGTTTTTCCCTAAATCTTCTCACAAAACTTTGGGTGCGTCTTATAGTCTGATAACTACAGTTGTTTAGAAACGTAGTGTCTTTTCCATTTGATCATATCTGTAGCAAAAACGAAGGTTCTTTTCCTTTGTTAAATCACTGCTTACTCACTACTATGTAATGAAGGTGCAGATATATTTATAGTCAAACCCAGGGGACAACCTTGGCTCCTTTTTATAGATACAATGAAGGAGTGAGCACGCCTGCCCAGGGACAGGAAGAATGATATTGGCAGAACTATCTGGGGAAACAATGAAACGAATGCATCCCTCCCTGTATTACATTGTAGTGTTCTGGTTTAGATGTGGTGTATATTCTGTGGGAAGAAGTATTATACTTAACCAGTTATTGCCTTGTTCTCCTTTGTCACTGACATTCAGTTGTACTTTAAAATACATTCTCTTAATGAATAGGAGTTATTCTTACAAAAACTTTTTTTTACCACGTTCTCCTTGTAACATTTCAATCTTATGAAGAAAAACTTCCTACACTGTCTTATATACAGTTAGGGTCACTATACACCTTAAACTCTCTCTGTATAATCTTTATACAATACAATTTAAGCCCCCTATACACCTTACAATTTCTGTACAATCATCGTTGGTTCTATCAAAACTATGTAATATGAGGACCATTCTAAACCTTCCAATCGCTATGTATTCTATCATGGAGCACCCGGCACAACAGGGAGTGAATCAGCTGCTTGATGAGATGTGTCTCTGGACAGGAGAGACACTCTGATCATGGATAACAGCTCAAGTCTTGTGAGACACGGGCTGACCAGTTCCTGCATGGGACAGATGTCCCAAATGCCATTGCGGCTGCCTCATGAGGTAAGGCAGTGGGAGGGGCGGGATTGGGAATTTTTTTTACAATTGAGGATCTTAGCAGTTATCGGCTGAGCTGCAGCGTATACTGTTGAGTGAGCTACCAGGTGGTAGGTACGCATTAAGTTGCCCATACGTGGGCAGATTCTCTCCTTGATAAATGAGGGACAGACTGCAGTGTGATGACATCATCATGCTGCAGCTGGCTTCCCTCAGAGGATCGGCGGGCACCCTATCCAAAGTAATGAGATCGACCAGAGAAATACAGACATGTCCGTTCTCTGGGCGATCAAGTTTTTTGCTGACATGGATTAGTTGCTCCATGTAGGCACTTGCAATCCGTGGATCAAAACTTGTATGGGGACCTTTATTGTTTGTAACCCTGTGCTTTACACCCTTCCTATCATTTCTGTTTTACATTTTATTATCCTTAATGTAAAATTATGATGTAGCTCGCTATGTACTTACAGCTGTGTGCACCCCATGCATGCATGCTCAGTAATTAACCAATAAAAGTGCTCTTGGGACATGTAGTCCAGGGAAGAAGTCCTTCCATAAGCAGCAGGGTAGGCTCCCTATGCAGGAGGTCTGGGAGCTCTGGCACAGGGACAGAGGAAAGGACATAGGTTTTCACCCCTTTGTTCTATTATTTGTGAAAAGAAATGTCCTTTACCTATTACTTGTAGAGTGGAATAGTTATTCTGTGTTCATTTATTACGTCCGTTACTGCGTTGTGCTTGCCTCTTCCATACAAGTGTATGGGAGGCGCTTGTTCTGCAGGGCATATATTGTTATGCATGGTGTTGTGGGTTAAGACAAACATAGGGCCAGTGTGAAACGTACGCAGTTTTCTATTGGAAACCTATGTACCTTACTTCAACGCTAGCCATTCTGTGTTGTGATAATGTGCCACATTGCAGCCGTGGCACAGCTGGTATGAAATGGCCATCAAATGAAGAAATGAAGGAGGGGGGGGGGGGGGGGGGGGGGGGGGTTGGTGATGTTTCTAGAGAAAGCCACCAGTGCTGATGTCAGAAGATGTTTGGAAATACTGACCAATTATTATTTATTTTTTTTGCATATAGATTAGTAGGTGTAGTGACCTATGAATACCTCTACTGACATGTTAAAGTGCCCGTGTGGTGATAAAGGGATACTTCTACTTCTTATTACATGTGAAGTGATCTATTTTTTTTGTATAATACATTTCAAGAATGCAGCAGTAACTATGAGCCTGACAGAAAAATAGATAGATTCAATCGTCAATTGAAGAAACATGGGTGCATTGCCGAAAGATCCCTGATATAACACATAACATATGTAATATAGAAAATTGCATTTTTCTGGGTGAAGTGGCCGACATCCCAAATATAAATATATATGGAGACTGCAGTTGGTGTCATAAACATCCAACGGCAGCAGGGATTCCCCCCGAAAAATTCAGGGGCAAGGGGACTTTAATGGCCACCAATCTCCAATTGGGGTGAAGTGGACCCTGTTGTGATGGGGTCCAATATCCTGGCATTTTTTACAATCTTGATATACGAATTTATCTTTCTTTCTTTATTTTTCT
>CM070035.1:137964838-137976060 GCA_036250615.1 Ptychadena robeensis
AGATTGGTGGCCATTAAAGTCCCCTTGCCCCTGAATTTTTCGGGGGGGAATCCCTGCTGCCGTTGGATGTTTATGACACCAACTGCAGTCTCTATATATAACACATAACAGTCTCTATAACAACACAGAAAAAAGAAAAAAGTCTGTAAGAAAAAGAAAGAAAAGACAAAAAAAATAGGGCCAATCCCAACAGAAGAAAAGACCATAAGAAGTCCAAAACAAAAACACTAATAAACAACCACCATAACCATACCAGCGGGTGCAATACGGAGCTGGGGGATTCAGTGTCTATATAAGAAGAATCGTAGAGGTAGAAAACCCCTCAAAGCTAAATTCCTAATCCCACCCTCCGTAACAGGAGTTTGGGAAGTCCCTCAGGGCTTAGCCATATAATAGATCTGAGCCGCCCAAATGTTAGTAAATTTTGTGTATTTGTCCTCTATCCGCTATCTATTCCTCAGCCACCATAATGTCATTAACCTTGGCCTTCTATTCCTGGATATGCCTCAATGGAGAGGAATCAAGGCCTTCGCCGCATAAAGAAGATGTGGTAGGATATTCTTCTAGTATTTTGTGATGGGAATGGGTGTGCAATGTGACATGAAAAATGCCGGATCTTCTGGGATGAGGTAAGAGGTGAATTTCTGCAGTAGTTGGATAATACTGGTCCAGTAGAGTTAAATTTTAGGGCATTCTCATCAAATGTGTAAGAACAAACCTCTGGAGCTGCACCCTCTCTAACATAGTGGGGAAGCTAATAATTTGTATCTTTGATGAGGGGCTTACCACAAAAATGTATTGAGGGCATCCCAAACGCCCAAGGTAGCTTTCGTGATTGGAGAGGCTGTAGGTCCTAGGTGCCCAACCTGCGGCTCGGGGGCAGCATGCGGCCCTTTGGGCGTTGTTCGGTGGCCCACCTTGGTCCTTCACATGTGGCCACCAAAAACTGTTAATACATACGGCATAGCAACTCACCTGTGAAGTGGTTACACACTGACCCAGCTTTTCTAATCAACTTTAGCAGTCCTTCATCAGTAAAATTGTCAATGTAGATCGCGGAAACCAGGTCTACATATGAGCTCTGCACCCAGGGGCAGGAGGGGGGATGGGTGCTATTGAGTTTTGACTGCCTGTTGGGATATGGTCCACTGCCTGCGTAGATATGTTGAAGGGGGGGAGGGTCTGGATTGATGCTATGTTCGGCCCTTTAGTGATGCCGAGGGCCGCACTCAGTTGCTCACCACTGCTGTAGGTGCTACCACTCGATAGTGAAGGCACCCACGTGACATGAGCGAAGTTAGGTCCAGCTAAGGACTTTTCTAGAGGTACAGCTTGGTTTTCACATTGGAAATTATCTATTTTACTTAACTTGTTAATTTTCTCTGCAAATACAGGGGTTTCTTTATCCTTTGTAAACCTTTAACCTGAAAATCACAATAAAGTACTACAGGTACTTACCAACCTGTATGTTTGGGAAAAAACTGTTTGCTTTTACGGTAGCAGGGACTTCGGTAGCGATCATTCTGTGTTTGTTTGCCATAAGACACTCCATAACCATGCCATATGCGTCCAGTAGGTGGCAGCCTTTCACTTCCGCTATCATAGCCAAGCAATGGCTATACCGCCGCATGAACATATACACGTATATTACACAAAAGTACGGATGGTAAAGTATCTGGTTAATGTAGAGATGAAATGAATGCAACAGCCATGCTAAGCTTCCCTGACCCTTTATGAGAGAATAGAGGAAAATGGAAAGAATAAACCTATTGTGCCAAGGGGGTTGATGAAATTCAAGATCCACGCACACACATAATCTGTGGCTCAGCCTCTGAAATGTTAATCCATGGCTAGAATTATTTGAGCTGTAGGTTGCAATTTATCATCAACATGGCACAGAGTCAAACAATGCTGTGTGAATGTGTAATGTTTAGGAATATACAATTGAAGCAGGCTCATATGCCTAAACTGCTGAGTAATGTCATTCTGGAGAGGAGCTTCTGTAGGTATGTTCACCAATGCCGCATTCATCCCTTGTACAATACACCCACAGTGGATCCAATTATACCAGGCTCATGTTTACAGATGTAAAGCAAGAGTCCATTCACAATCCTTCCTCTTTGAAATGGAAATTTTCAATTTAAAAAATATTTTGAGGCGGACCTGTTTCCTGTTCAGGTCTCTCTTTAGCTGCAGGATTAAGCCTAATTTTTAGAAACTGTTGCCAGCAAAAGAATAAACCTACCTCTAGGGCATAGCTTCTCCTGGTTTGGTTGGTACTATACCACATTGCTAAAGAGCAGCGTGTAATTCTGTCAGAAACAGCATTTAATATATTGGAGCTTACCAGAGGTGGGTTTCTTTCTTTTTTTTTTTTTGTTTCCCTAAGCTGAATGTCTTTGCTTTTTACCTTATGATTCTGAAAGTAACAGGGCTTGTGTCCACTATGTCTCTTTCCTCGCTGCAGACGTGCGTCCGCAGCGTAGAAAAAGACGCAGAGAGGCCAGCGGTGGGTCGGCCGAAAATTGCATGTGCCCTCCTTGCAAGATCGACCAGGAATCTGCCGGATGCCAGATTGCACGGTGATCCGACATGCCGGTAAATTCCCGGCCGATCCCATTACTTTGGCATCATCACGCACAGTCCATGCAGCAGCATCGGGCAGAAAACAACACATGTATGTTAAAGGTAGGCATACACTTATATGAGGGATCAACTTCAGTGGGATGACGTCATCCTGCTGCAGCCGGCCCCTCAGCTGACCAGCAGGTACCCCTTGTGTGCCGGCCATTATCTGAATGGGGACTGCCGTCCCCATTCAAAGTAATGTGATCGGCCGGGAATTTACATGTCAGAACACCATGCGCTGCGACATGCTGGCAATTCCTGGTTGATCTCACCAGGTGGGCCCATCCGATTTTTGGCCGGGCGATTAGTGGGAGCATGAGCGGCAGTCAATCAGTCGAAAAATCTCGTTAAAATCGGACCCTGTGTGGCTACCTTTAGGGTCCCCATACACCTTTAGATTTCTCTGTCAGATTTCCTTTAGATCTCCTTTTGTTTTACCAAAACCATGTAATATGAGGGACTTTCCAATCAAGTCTACCTGTGTTCAATCTCAGAGGACCCGGCACTACATACATATCTAAAGGATATCTGACAGAAAGGTCTAAAGGTGTATGGCCAGCTTAAGTCTTTCACTGGTATGTTAATTCCAGTAACTGTATACAAACTTTAAATATCTAATAACCCCCCTCCCCGCAAAAGAAGCAAAACGGGGGGGGGGATGTTTGAGGAGGAACACATGTGCGTCCTATAGAGAAAATATACGGATCAGTATACAGCTTGTTCCAGCAGAGAGAAGGCAATCCTCTCTGCTTGAGGAGGGGCAGTGCTGAGAGTTGGTGTGAGTCTCCGGCTTTAAGCGTTGCCCCTCCTTCTGAGTAAATACCTCATACAGTTAGTTTTCAGCAGACATAATTGTGAGACGCACCATGATTTTGGGGAGGGAAATTTTATGAAAAATTTTACTTGCAGAAAGACACATTTCAGGCTCTCAGCAGAGGGAAGGAACTGCTGCGAGCTAGGATTGAGTTTTTCTTCGTGTGATTATTTTCCTTGATTTCCTTCACAAAAATCATGGCCATCTGTCTGATTTATCTTGTGTGAAAATTACGGAAATCTTACAAACCTAAACATTTTCTAAATAACAACAAATTGTCATTGTTATTAACTGGACACTTGTGATTCACTATGTTAGTTGTTTTAGTGAGGAAAAGATACAAAATGGTATCTACAGTAAATTCTTAACTAAACATAACTATCCATTAAGTTGCATCAGCATTGCCTTACCTCTGGTTTGTCTTGATGTAGTTATTACTGGCACAGAATACCCGTAAGAGTTTCCCAGTGAGGACACCTTGTAGCAGGGTGGATATAAATCAATGATTTTTTTGAAAAAATCTAAATAATCAGATTGTTTTTTTTTTATTGAAATGTTTTATTTAATTTTTTTCACCATCCAAAGGTTATTCCATCATGAAATTAAGATACGTTTTAATTATATAGAAAAAGGCTGTATGTGTTTCATTTTTTTGGTAAATACATTTTATTAATCCATTCCCAATGTCATGCTCTTCCAGAGGTTTTTGTAAAATTATTGGGCAGTTTCTCTGCCTACAAGATATTATCACAGATGCTTGGTTTACTTTTTCAGTTCTCAAAACTGAATTTGACACCACAGATATCACATGCCTCTTCTTCACAGTAAAAATGTTATACCATGAATAGAGTTGAGAAAAAGACCGTAATCCTGTTGTTCTACAAACCTACGAATACAGAATCAACCCTTCGCTGCTAAGTTTCATCAAGAAGTTCAGTGAATAGAATAGAAACAATATTTTGCTGATTGTTTGGAGTGGAATAGATCTGCACAAGAAGAAAGTGAAACTAAAGCTGGGCACACGTGTAGATTCCTGTGCAATTGACCGGCAATCAATGACAGTGTGGTGATGTCACCATGCTGTGATTGATCGCGGGTCAGTCGAACTGTAATCAATGTGCACCACATGGGCACATCCTGTTCGATGAGGACGCAGTTTCCCTGTGGACGCCCAGGGTCTCTGTTTTCCCCCAGCCAGTAACCAGCTGGGCAGAAGCAGAGAGAGTCAGCCAGCCTGCACGCCCACCCTCCCCTCGCACAGAGACGTGCTGGCTCCGCCCCTTTCACACTCCCAGTAGCAGCTAGCTGATCACAGCCTGTGTGCCCTTCAGCTGGCAGCCCAGCCATTACTTTGAATGGAGACCCACTGTCCCATTCGAAGTAATGGATTTCGACCAAGCTTGAAGGAACCGTGTATGGCTTAAATCTTGTAACAGGTTAGAGCAACATCAGGTGCCGTGAGCGTGCAGGCTGCCTGATGTTGCTCTAATCTGTTTCTTTATCGAGCCGTGTATGCCCTGCGTATGAGGAGGAAGGGGCAATCTATTTTCATTGTTATTTTTATTTCTCCTTTCTAAGTACAACAAAAAAGTTTTCCAAATATGAATGATTACCCTACACTGGGGATATAAAAATGATATGAAATTTTATTCTAAATATCTTCATCTTCTTGCATATTAAAGTTATAACAGCAAGAATTAGTTTTTATGTAGAAAACGGATTTAGATAAAAAAAATATTTAAATAAAGCCTTACTGACTAGTGATGATTTAAATCAGTTTGATTTAAATCGAATCCACCCTGTCTTGCCTACTCTCATCCTGCTAGCATATATCAGAGGGTTGGAGCGGTCCCATGATAGTCACATCTGGTCTGCAGACTCAGAAACAAGTGAAGACAAATCTCACCAAGAACTCGAACATCATGTGGTTTCATCTTCTGAATACAAAATATTGGTTCAGGCTGTTGAGCTATTCTGTATAGAATTGTAATGAGATTGCTCTCTCTCATCTTCATGTGAATGTTGCATATCCAACCTGTCTTTCTCTCCTGAAGAGCTTCCACCCCTTCTAGCATTGCACCACTCTCCGCAAATCTATCCCAAAGGAAATGAGTAACTGAGCTAATAACGCTAGCACTCTTTTAAACCTCCCAAGTGCCCCCTTGAAGGCTCTTTCTGTGAGCTTGAATTGGTTGTGTGGAAGTAAGTGATGGAGATGTCTGGTGTATTATTTTTCACCATTCACACTCTGGTTTTCTTTAATGGGTTAGAGGTGGGAAGCCCTTTGTTTATGTCCCATCTCTTCACAAAGATCACGCATTGTGGGAACATTCAAAGGCTGTTGAAGAAAATTGGATTCCCATATTGTCACTTTCCTAACATTACAAGTGAAAGTGATTTCTAATCTTTCTTGAAGTCGCTTTGATGTCTGTAGGGTGTCCGTCTTAATGCAGTGGTGGCACACAGGACACCCAGGCTATATTACTAGAGTACAATTGCTCTAATGCAGGTCTGTGGGCCTCACACAATAAAGTAGATTGTGGACTAAATGAACAAGCTAAGCATT
The DNA here is from genome assembly GCA_036250615.1 of Ptychadena robeensis. NCBI lineage: Eukaryota > Metazoa > Chordata > Amphibia > Anura > Ptychadenidae > Ptychadena > Ptychadena robeensis. The sequence continues at coordinate 137,970,847 of CM070035.1, forward strand.
GGCATAACCTAACATTCTCAGGAAGTAGCTGCAAAGTGACTTTATTATTGCAGATGCTGAAAACAGGAAATGTGATGTGTTTGTGTTGACTTAATTAACATTTAGATTGCAGTTTTCTAAGAATCAGAATTCCATTCCAATTACCTTAACCAATATTTGCAGGAGGTCCTGTGTTGCCAGGTTAATAACCTTTGTCACATATTTTATTGGTGAAGCTGCAGCCTTTTTGTATCATTCAACCTCTGCCTCTAGTTCTAGTATATGTGTAAGGCTACACTATGACATTGCATTGACCAGTAAGGGTAGGGCTACACTATACGCTTTGTTACGCCGATTTCTGCACATTCATTTAAATCAATAGGCTGACGTGTGGCTACTGTGCCTGGGCACGTTAGTCATATGTCCGCATGAGGTGTCATATGTCAAGCCTTCATTGCGTTGTTGTTGACCTAGAGTTCAGCGTCGACATAAACCCGACGTAGGCTCGGAATGAGGGATGTCGGTGTAGACAGTCCTGTCATAGCCCCATTGCCGTCAATGGCGGGCTTGTGCACTACGCTAGAATCCCTGCATTGATTCTAGCGCAAGTGTAGCCTAAGCCGAACTACATACAAAATCCTTGGGCCGCAAGTAAAGGGTGGCCAATCACCAGGGACTTTTAAGTTGCAAAATGAACTCTAGACTAAGGATACAAGTAAGGCAATCATTTATTTAAATACATTAAGAAAATGTCCATATAGGTACAAATAAAAGACCGGATCCAACCAAATGGTTCATAGTCCTTCTCAAATCTTTCTAGTGGAGTCGTATTTCACCCCCAAAGGTTGATTAAGCTCAGTTGCTCCAACCCTTTGGTGGTGAAATACGGCAAACAAGTGAGTGAAAGATTCCCCCCCCCCCCAGGTTCTAGCAAACAGTTGGTGGACTTAGTTTGTATGTCTCTGATCAGGTGTTTAAATTATATTTTAATTATTATGTACATATTTGAATGGGGTGAGTTTTGTTTTTAAAGGCAAACTTAGTTTTCATACAGTAAGATTGATATTAAAGAGACATTTGGGGCACTGGTTTATGGGGGGATTTTACATTTTTACATACCTGCAAGGAATGTTATGTATCGGGACAAGACAAAGGTTGTTGATGGAACTGGGATTACCAACATAGTCTTCCATGTAAACGGAATATATTGCTATTTGGGGAAAAGTAAACAAAAAAATTAATTTGAAAAAAGATTTCCTGCAGTACCCAATTTCAGCCACAAAAATTTCACTATGTGTCACTAGAGAGCACACTTCAGGCAGAAGGGGAGGGCGAGAACCAGGGCTGTGGAGTCTGTCAATAAATTGCCTGACTCCGACTCCTCAATTTCTGATTTTTCCGACTCTGTATTTAATATGCCAAGTATTGTATTCATCCATTGAAGGAAAGAAAGGTATCATACATTACCCACAGAACTACTGGCTAGGAAACTAACACTGTACTGTAATGGCCAATTAAAGCAGAGAAAGGGAGTTAGGCATGCTACTGCTTTTTCCTTAAGCTAGGCACCACAATGTCATTGATCAGGGATCAAATGAACAGAAATCAATGTGCACCACATGGGCACATCGATTCCTGTTCAAAGTATTGGAGATTGAACAGGGTTTTTCCAACATGTTGGAACCCCGTTCAATCAAGTTCCTTCGAGCTGGCTCTATTGATCCCGCCTGAAGGAAAGCACACACACGTCAAACATGATTTCCCTTGAATCCCATAATCATGTGTAGAGTTGAAGCTAACAATCTAAGTATTTGTCGCCTCAGCTGCATGACAGCGGTTTTTCAAATGTTTTACAGCTTAAGTCTTGAACTATTGGTGATCCATTCCCTTCACTTACACAAGTGTCTCTAGTCCGGCAAAAAAACATTTACTTAATTATCAGCGAGAGTTAAGGCTTCCATACACGCACCGAGCGACGGCCGATTTTGCCGCCGACAGATGGGCGTGCGCTCTCGCCGATCAGGGGTGCCCACATGGGGCGACAGATCGCTGTCACGGACATGTCCTATAATCTCTGGCCAATGCTGTTCATTTCAATGAAGACCGCTCATCTGAGCTGGTCTGTCGGCTCCCACTCGGTATGTGTGTGGGGGCTTTAGGCTAGGTTCACAGTGGGCGCTGTAATGTTATGCACGGCATGCATTTATTCTTATAGCAGAGAAGACGTTCATTATGACTGGTAATTGCAACATTTAAAGTAAATTTTTTTTTTTTATTGCCATTTTAATTTAGTAGGAGACGGTTCATTTTTTGCTGACTCCTACTCCAGGTACGAAAAAAGGTCTCCGACTCCTCGACTCCGACTCCACAGCCCTGGGGAGAACGGGGGATTCTTCCTTTTCTCTCCCTTCCTTCTTGCCAGCTGTGAACTGCACGGTGATCGTAGCTGACAGGCAGATATGGAAGCTGCCGGCTGGCCGTCTCTGATGTACTGCTTCTATCAGCAGCGCTCTGCTGGTAGAAGCAGTACAATACAGATGAGGGATGTGGCCGCATCTCATCTGACAGCTCAGGAGAGCTGGTGGGGAGCCTACCCGCAGCTGCACATTCGGAGACCATAAGAAGCCGGCACTATTTCCCCCCTTATTTCCCCCCTAATTTTGGGGGTGAAAAAGTGTGTCTTATGGTCAGAAAAATATGGTACTTCTTCTGGTTCTGAGAATCTACCACTAGCCAGATCTGATAAAAGGGAGGGTAAACTCTGCCATGACGAGAAGTTTCAGCTCAACTGGCCCTTAGTACAGAATGTTTGAGGAGTATATGTTCTGTACAGCACTGAATTCAACTATGTTTATTATAATATGCATCGAAAGATCTATAAAAAAACACACTCAATATATATATATATACACACACACATTTATACACCCACACCATATTTGTGCACTGTAATACTGGCTTATTCACATGCATGATTAATATACAGCATGCTCTAGTAGGGAGTGCAGGGCTGGACCATGCAGGATGTTTATTTTCTTTATTAATGATATTTTTACAAATTTTGGATTTGTCTTGTATGCTTTACATACATCCATCCTGCTAATTACTTTGGAATTAAGGATTTTAAAAAATTTTGTATTAACATTGTACTTGCATACATTGCATGTGAAGAATTGGTTATGCTCTCTCTCCCCTCGTAGACTTATATTGTACGTACATGCATTGGATATGAAGAATTGGGTATCCGATCTCCCCCTTGTAGACTTATATTTTTATGTACATACCTACATTGGATATTAAGAATTGGTTATGCTCTCTCTCTCTCTCAGTAGACTTATAATGTACATACATACATTGAATATGAAGAATTGGTTATACTCTCTCCCCCCTTGTAGACTTATATTGTACATACAAGCATTGCATATGAAGAATTGGTTATACTCTCCCCCTTGTAGACTTATATTGTACATACAAGCATTGCATATGAAGAATTGGTTATACTCTCTTTCTCCTCGTAGACTTATATTGTACGTTCATACATTGGATATATAGAGTTGGTTTTACTCTCTCCCCTCCTAGGCTTATATTGTATGTAGATACATTGGATATGAAGAATTGGTTATACTCTCCCTCCCCTCGTAGACTTATATTGTATGTACATACATTGGTTGAACTCACGCTGTTTAGTAAGTGGAAACAATTTTATAAGCTGCATGCAGAAAAGACACCCTAGGCTTGGCATTTAAACTATTTAATTAGTGTCATACAATTATTTCTCAAATTATAGGTTCGAAAAATAATTTTTATAGTCATCAGTTGATGTTTGAAATGCACCTGTAATTGTGTAGTATAATTGTGTTTAGTTTAAGAGCACAAACTCATTTCCAGTATAGTTACAGTGGAGTTTAAAAGTGTGTACACCCCTGTCAAAATGGCAGGTTTCTAGTAAATGAGGCCACAATTAAAATACCATGGTGTGACTTTTGCACAATGGATCAGATTCAATCAACTTGTGTGATTAAAATATCCATAGTCAGTCTTACATTAATTGATTGTACCACCAAACAGTGTGATCAACTCCAAAATTATTGATTCCATTACTTAGGTTGGTGCACATGCTCTATAATACTATCGGATACAAATCCGTAAAAATACCTAGAAAACCCATTAGATACTTGTGCGATCGACTGAAATTTATGTAAATTTTTTTACTTATAGGAATTGGTGTTAATAATGTTTCAAATGTAATAAGATTGACTTTAATACAATGGTATTTTAAGTTGATCGAATTAAAAATCGAGCCGTGTATGCCCAACTTGCTCTATTTCACCAGGGACTCTGAGATGCTTTTAGTGACACAAAAGGGACACACCTGAGCCATGCACCAGTGGAAGACCCTTCAGGCTCTACATTATGTGGACGTACCAGTGTAGGAGACTGACCCGGCTTTCAAGGACAGTTTTTCCCTTAATAATTGGTTGTTCCCTGTGACATAAGGCAGTTTGCACTTCTTGTTGTTCTTTAAACCTGCCTGCAAGTCACTGATTGTGATGCATCACCTCAGATGTAAAGTATTGCAGGTTATGACCTGTTGTCTTCAAAGATAATTGAGCTGTCATCTAAGAGTGTCGATTAACGCCTTGCTCTGATATTTCAAGTGAGTCTGTGAACCGAAATCTGTGTTTAACCCATTATTTGTTAATTGCGTTTTACTTTAGATGAAGATCTGAAGCATAACCATTCTTAATGCAAAGCTATACTCACAAGTACAATTTGGCTGTTTAATGTACATTCATTACCATAGTTTATCATATAATGGAAGTTTCAGACTACATCATATAACTGGCAGTAGAGTGTGGTCTTCTAGCCTTATAGAAGCCTTTTTTACATTCCCACCCTGATCACTGGATATTGTTAGTGTTGTCACCAGAGGTTGTGATTGAGAAACATCTGTCAAAGAGCTTGTTTATAGGAAGAGGGCTAGGCAAAAGAGTAGCCCTACAAGTTCATACAACTCACACTGTATTTACTAGGGAAGTACTAGTCTGGTAATGCTTTAACCTCCATATATAAAAATGGGTGTCAGGTTCTTTTTTCTTTTGACCTTGGTGAGCATCCTGCCCTCCCTTACTAAGTGGTCACAGGTAAAGGAAAACAAAGGAGAAAAACATATTATTTGTTACGCCTGGGCTAGGGGGACGAGACGGGCTAAGCCCATTTGCCGGAGGTAGGGAA
>CM070035.1:137977104-138001997 GCA_036250615.1 Ptychadena robeensis
CCCCCCGTTTGGGAACCGCTGGCCTAGAGGATGATTGGTTGGGCCTTCTAATGGCTGTAGGTTGCCTGCAATAGAATGTTTGTTTACTATCAAAAAAAAATTATTTATTAATATTGTTTTATATATATGTTTTTTAATTTCCGTTCTGGGCTACAAGAATGAAGGACACATTTAGCTGGCCCTTACAGGCCTTTACTATCAGCCCTTTTGTCGAGTTTAAAAAAAAATAAACATTATGGCCCACAAGTCAAGTTTGCCCACCCCTTGGCTAAAGTGGGACTTTTACTATTTTTCTCAATGTAGTATATCATATCAACCCATATAATCCATAATCATCTTTTTTAAATAAACCATTTATTATTGTGTATAAAAAATGGAAATGGGTATATTATTCTTCCAAAATCCACATTTACCGAGCTGTACTATCTTCAAAATCTATACGCAACCAAAGTTGACTTCGGTTGAATCTTCCAGGTGCATGTGTGGGGTATGTTTATGGCTTTATAAATATACCCCGTTGTGGCCAGTAATGGTCTCCCTGTATTTGTCTCTCACATGTGTATGCATCCATCTGACTGGAGCTTCCCATTAAAAACCATTATGACCTTATTTTGTAAATAAATGTAATTATAAATTACAGACTATATTGTGTCTCCATTCTTTGTTGATGAAACTTTTTTTCATAAAAAAAGTTTCCTAAATTAACATCTTGGGTGTGACTCTACTTTATTCTGGCACTAAGATTGTGCTAATTAAGGTGTGGTGTGTACAGTATACATTTCTACATAGCTCGTGTTTGGAGACCTGGAAAATTGAACTCTCATGTGAGCTGTGAAATGTAAAATAATTGTACAAAACAACCAGTGTTTATTTTTTTCTACTTTATATTTTTTCGACCCTATTGTGTAACAAGTTTCGGTGTACCTCCTTTGACCTTAGAACAAACTTGTTCTTCCCAATTTCAGGGCAAAGCAACAGTTCTTAATGCCCCCTGCACACTAAAGCATAAGGGGCAATTTCACACTATGAATTGTAGACAGCTTACCATAGGAAATCTCTTCTACCATTGCATGTTCTGCATTTTATACTACCACATAACACAGTGCACTAATGTATGCACTTTCATGTTGCACTTAGCATTTACTGAAAAGCCCCACTTTCCGTTTCTCCGTTGCACTTCCATTTAGTTTTCAGTCAAAGAATTGAAAGTATTGGGGTATTCGTTTATGATGGACATACAAGTTTAGATTTTCCGTTTGAACAATCCATCGTTGTGTGCATTCACGGCAGTCGTTCTTTTGTATGGTAAATAGAACAAAAAAATCCCCTTCCTTCATGCAGGATTAATCGATCTAAAAGGGCGTTCAAACCGGGAATGGACATGTTCGTAAATCCCGGTCGATTGTGGATGGGGATCACACAGCCCCATCACAGCCAGCGCTGTGTACACCCGGTGTTGTGAGATATTTTCCTAGCACAGGCCCCCTCCTTTGCAGCCAACCTGTGTCCCACATTCAGTTTTACTTGTCAGCAGCTTCCAGTTGGTGTACTGGAAAATATATCACAACACCGGGTGTACACAGGATCAGGGTCCCCATCGAACGGGAATCAATGTGCACAGCGGTGCACATTGATTCCTGTTCAATCGATCTGCGATCGAGGGCAGCGTGGTGACGTCATCGTTCTGTGATCGATCGAACAGGTATGTATGGCTAGCCTTATTTTATTGGAGAACAGAGCTCTGCTTTATATTACCTCCTATTAGGTACAGTGACCTTCTCAAAACCTTAGTCATTAGCCTAGTAGTAAAGACTACCGTGTTTCCCTGAAAATAAGACGGTGTCATATAAATTTGTGCTCCCAAAGATGCCCTATGTCTTATTTTCGGGGGTTGTCTTATCTGTCCATGAAGACGAATCCGGCACTGGGGTATCAGGGTGGAGGGATCACTTGAAATGACACCGGGGGGAATTAGAGGGGGGACTCAAAATGGCACAGGAGACTCGGAGGAGGGATTACCATTTTAGTAACCTCTTGCCCCCTCTGACCCCCCCCCTGTCCAGAGTTACAGTACCGTATCTTCTGTGGTGCCTTTATATTTCAGCGTGAGGCAAAAATGTAAGGGCGCCTTATTTTCAGGGAAACAGGGCAGTTTTCTCAAGTAAATAATTTTCAGGTTGATGGCATGACTTGGGGCCATCTAAGTGAAGTGTCTCTGGCGATAGGTTGGCCTTAAACAATTTAGATTGTCTCATATGAATGTAACTGATAAATATAAAAAAATTGTATCTACATTTCGACTAAACTTTTCACCCTACTTTGAAAATTTTAACTAATGACAGACCTGTGAAACCTGTTTGGAGTTTTATTAGGTGTTCACATTGCAGAACATAATGGTATGGAATATCACAAAAGCCTAGGTTAATTGTGTTTTAGGCAGCCTACTTTTTTCCCATTAATTTAAATCTATCCAATACACATAATGGTTTGGTATTGAATGAGAAGAGGTTATGATGTGTGTTTTTATGGGCGTTCCCCACTGGGTAGGTATCTCCTAGCTTCCAGTCCAAAGGTACCCAGGTGTCTATAATAATATGAGATTTCCTCAGTGGGGACATAAAAAAAAAACACCCGATTAAGATCTTACACTTTCGTCCCACTGTTGGAAATTAAAACAATTTAAATTTTAAAGTGAGGAAAAAGAAGAGTTTGAAGTCCTGCTGATTTGCGAAATGACCAGTCTATAACTGTATTGGTACATTTATTGTACTTGTCTTCATTTTATGCTGGTAATGAGCAGAGACCTCTGTAAATGAGTTATAATTGTTAGTCCTGAATAAAATACGCCCGATTATAGAAGCAATGAATCATATTCCAATATAACTACCATGGCCAAGACCAAGCAGCTGTCCAAAGATGTCAGGGACAACATTGTAGACCTACACAAGGCTGGATTGGGGTACAAGACTATTGCCAAGCTGCTTTGTGAGAAGGTGACAGTAGATGGCATGATCATTTGCAAAGGGTCCTCGTGGAGTTTCCATGATCATAAATGCTGACCGCTTTAGCACAACATGGGGGGTGTACTTGCATTAATTATACACTACTTGTTGAAGGTCTTAAAGGTCCCCCTGTTCAAGACAGCACATGTGCAGACCCATCTGCACTTATGTCCCCAAAAACATCAACCCCAGCTTCAAACAGAGGGGTGGATACATTATGCTTAGGGATTGTTTTTTTGCTAAGGATGTGAGAGAAACCTTTTAATGCATCAAAGACGATGGATGACTGAAATTAGTGCCATTGAAATTAGGTCATGGTTGGATATTCCAGCGTGACAATGACCCAAAGCAGACGGCCAAGGCAACAAAGTAATAGCTCAAGAACAAGCACATGAAGGTCCTAGTGGCATAACCCCATACCTTAATCCCACAAAATATCTGTGGAGGTAGCGAAGGTTCAAGTTGCCAAACATCAGCCTCAAAACCTTATCGACTTCTAGAGGATCTGCATAAAGGAGTGGGACAATATTCCTCCTGACGTGTGTTAAGCTGGTGGACAACTTCAACAAATGCCTGAACTCTGTGATTGTCAACAAGGGTTTTGCCACCAAGTACGAAGTCATCTTTTACAAAGTTATTAAATACTTATTTCACTCAATACAATACAGGGGTTTTCCACCCCGCTTGTGCAAATAATGTGCAGGGTGGGAAGTAAGCAGCAGAATCGGCCAGGCACGCTTTGTGTGTCGGCAGTTATTTTGGATGGGGACGCTGTTCCCCACCCAAAGTAATCAAATCAGTCAAAAATGTACAGACATGTCTGTAATTCTAAAGATCGATTTTCGAGCACATTTTGTGCCTGATTCAAGGTGGACGCGTTGGATTTTCCGCCAATTTCGTGTGCTCACGGTGGTCGATCGGTGGCAAAATTCGCCGCAAATCTAAACGTCTATGCCCAGCTTTAGTTATATCATTTTGAATTCTGCTAAACATTACTCCTTTTATTCTGCTGCCATAAAACTAAAGTAAAAACTAGCACCACAGTCAAACAGAAAACAGTTTTATTGGATTGTTCAGTTTTATTGGCCGTTCCTATCGTATTATCTATGTTGCATGTCAACTCTAATTTAATGTACAGCGCTGTTTAATATGTTGCTGCTATATAAATAAAAGGTACATTAATAATATCTTCACAGAATTGATAGATGTGTACAGCTGTAAAAGTCATGAAATTCTAGAAAATTTGTGGACTCTTATTATTCTTCCAGGCAGGTGAAAGTGATGTGGAGGCCCAGTTCTAAAAAGTGTAATTCAGGCCAATATTGAGCCTTGAGGTTGTTCATCTTTTTTTTTTTTTTTTTTTCTTAATAGGAATCTACTTCTGGTCGTAGAAAAGCCCTCGCTACCAGCAACATTAACATGAAGCAATACGCAAGCCCCATGCCCACCCAAACAGATGTCAAGCTGAAGTTCAAACCCCTGTCTAAGAAAGTTGTGTCGGCCACTCTTCAGTTCTCACTCTCTTGTATATTTCTAAGAGAAGGCAAGGCTACGTAAGTTTTACCCCGTCTGGATTTGTTTGACTTCTACTTTGGCCTTTTTTGCGTGTAGCAGAAATAAGTAAAGCTGGCCATACACCTTCAGATTTCCTTCAGATCAGATTTTGTTTTACCAAAACCATGTAATATGAGGACCTTTCTACACCTTCCAATCACTATGTATTCTATCAGGGAGGTCACTATACTACATGGTTGTTGGTAGATCTGATCTGATCTGAAGGAAATCTGACAGAGAAATCTGAAGGTGTATGGCCAGCTTAAGAGTTGCCATGATATGCAAGGATCACAATATGACCGTATGAAAATTGGCATTCTACTATTCATTCTGATGAAAACAGTGTACAAGGGTGGTAGAGGGAGAAGATATTTATACATGAGATAACAATCCTGATGATGTCGTCCATAGAGGTGCCATTCTCCCAATCTATACATTTAATAAATGGGGAAACATATAAATGAACCGCCCCCCCCCCGCCCCCCATCATTTTATGAAACATCATTAAAATTGATTTGGCAAGTGGTTCTTTAAACACAAGAACACGTAATATTTAATTTACTGTTCCTGATCGTCTTGCTAATATTACAAAGTGACATGAAATCACTGGAGCAATATCCCAATGTGTTTAGCGGATCTGTGCTTCATCAGCGGAGGCTCTCTAGCTAGTTCATTCACTTAGTGTCCAATAGGGTTCCACAGGGAGCCCTTGGCAGTGCTAGCCCTAGGTCTGGTGGTTCCTAAACCTCTGTTTTGTCTGCAAGGGACCCGGCCGGTCTGTTGGACACTATAGAAATTAACCAGGTAGAGAGCAATGTCAACTCATTTAGCTGAATACCTAGACTCGTTGATCAACAAGTCCCTCTGTTGTCCCACTCAAGTCTGCTGTCACAGTTATTTGTCCTGGATTAACTTTTTTCTTGAAACCTTTACTGCACTTTTGGTACATTTATTCAGCATCCACTGATGAAGCATAGATCTGCAAAATGCCTTGGAATTTGGCTTCAGTTATTTAATTTAGCATTGTAATATTATGTACGACGATCTGGAACAATTAATTAATTATTATGTATTCTTGTGTTTGAAGAATGGCTTGTCAAATCAAATTTAATGATGTTTTAATAAAATAAAGTAAGTTATATCTCCGTACATTTAAAGTCCCCTTGTCCTGTTTGGAAGATTTGTGGAGGAAAAAAATATTCTTTTAGATATTTTCCATTAATTGAAAGAGGGAGAAGGTAATCATGCTGGCCGGGAAGGGAAAGTCAATGCTTAGGTTGGGAAATTACTTGCTATGTATAAGGGATGTGGGTGATGTGCAGCATGGGGGGCACAGCCTGGGGTCAACATTCCAATAAGATTGCCCTGTTTCTGTAAGATCTGTGTAGGGCAGGGATGAGTATCTAGCCCATTAATCAGATAGCAACCTGGCTGTGATCCAGTCTACAAAATGCTTTGTAACTTACTCATAGGCAGACCTTTCTTTCTAGATTAAAGCTGCTTCTCTGCTTTTCTGTTTTTTCCCCAGTTCAAAGTGTATTGACATCTTAAACATACATATACCATGTTTTAGTTGCATACATTCTCACATAGCTACATGCTTCTTTCTTCCTAGATTAGATTTCTCTTGATCAAGTGCTGCACAACTGATAAAATCTTACACCAATGCCATTTCCTTAGCCTTGGTTTATAGCTTTAACAGTGTTTCATGATTCCCACAAGCTGGGTGCACAGTTCCATATGTTTTCTATAGATGGCCCAGAAAAGGAAATGGTTACGCACAACTGTCCACAGTGATCACACAGTAGGAGTGATGTCAGTGGCCAGATGGACCATTAAGATGTAGTTAAGTTAAGCTGTGCAGCTCCCGTGATAGAGCGGGAATGTACCTCCCCCCGGAAAAGACAGATTGGAACAAATACATGAGGCGCACAACCTAGTGCAACATAGTTAGGTTCTGTTATTGGTATATGTATAAGGAAAAGCTAAAATAATGCACTCACAAAAATGGAGCTACAATGCATCAGCTAATGAGTGCATTGTTTTGTTCGTCCTTTTAGGCCTAGGCTGCACTGTCCGCTGAGATCCACTGGTGTCAGTTGAAGCCTCTGTTGGACGTAGCTTGCTGCCTCGATTTGCAGGGGTTTTAACGGACAGTGGATAGCACTATGTCGGCTTGGTTCACCTAGTGACATAAACGCAATGGGGGTAAAAACTTTGACATGTCCATCGACAGCCAATAGACGCACCAGGCTGATGTATAACTAATGTGCCCTACACTCATTGGATGCGCTGATGTCAGTGCATCCAAAAGCATAGGAGTTTATTCTTTATTTTTTGCTTATATACACCTTTTATAGCATGCATGTGCATGGGTCAGATGAGACACAGTTATTTTATAATATCTTAAGGTCCCCATGCATGCATAAATATGCACCAGATCCATGGCCCCTTCGAGCAGAGTGCACATTCACTGCTGTCTATCTAGTGCCCATTTAATGAGACCACCCCTTTCTTCGAACAGGATCAACCGATCCCCCTTGACAGGTCTGTCGAACAGGTAACGGACATGTCCGTAAATCCTGATTGAATGTCATTTCTTTGGATGGGGACCCTGGATTGCCTGGCAATCAGGCACCTTAAGTGGTGCTTGATTCCCGTCCAATCGATCGAGCACCCGTCACACCGTGTATGGGCACCTTTAAACATTCTATAGATCCTAAACTGTGATTTATACTCTTCTTCTAAATAGAAAAGTCTTTAAATCTGTATAAAAATTGAGAATTGTGTCAGAGACATTAAAATACACCACCACAGTGTTTAAGAATAAGGTCGGCTCACTATTTAGCAGGGACTTGCTGTGTGTAATGAGGCTATTTCATGGATGTCGCTGACTCCTGTAGATGCTCTGGAGCACCAGCTGTTGTCACATTTAATGGAATGTTAATAGCAGATGATATGAAATATCTATGTATTCGGTTTCTTTTAACTGTTTTGAGTTTTTATTTCCTCCAGATTATATTGTTCTTAATAAATGAGAGGAGAAGAAAGCCATAACAATGGACATATATTCTCAGTTCTTTGCAGCACAATTTAATTTGTGGATTTATGCAAATATTTTCCTTTTTTTTCCCTAATCTTTTACCCCCTCCCCCTCCCTTTTCCTTTTATCTCTCTTATTCTTTACCACATTATGAAAGTTCAGTTTTGTTGCCTGACAACATTTAATTGTGTTCTATCCTGCAATCATCTCCGTGGGTATTAACATGTGCGGATTCCTTGGGAGGCATAGAAAGTCTATTTCAATGTCCAGTGTTAATCCGCATCTCCATCGTACACAGTGAGCGTGAATCGTACGGAATGCCAATTACAGAAATGTATCATTAAGTTGCAAGCAAGCCATCAAAATGTAGATAGGCTATTATTTGTTCTGTATATGAAATAGAACATTCTTTTTAATAAAAAAAAAATAGAAAACCTTTTCCCACCTTCTTCTACATAAGTAACAGATATTTTCTCAAATAGCGAACAGTATACCCTGCTGTGTAATAATGTTTTTTCTTGCATAGTGTATGATATGAATGTTGTGGTGCTTTTTGTAGCTAATAGCATATCCATTTCTGAGAAAGTATAGGTTTGATCGTTGGGAATGGTTTTCTAGGGAACCCATAACCCCTAAATTTTAAAATAAACCAGTAAAATTAAGCTTGGAGTATGAAAGTATCCACTGTGTATTTGGATGTAGCTCTTCAGCTGTGCATGTAGTTGTCGATGTGCTCTTTTCTGGGGACCCCCGAAGCTCTTAGTGAATATTGACTTCTATTCTTGAAGCTACTCATCAGAAAGGGGATAATATTTGTGGCACTCCGTGGACTGGGTCTTCCATCACTTGTATTGGAAAGTCTTAACGCAAACCTGTCCAAAAACGCATACGGTGTGTACTGTGCAACACATTGCGCATAATTACATTTCCACAAAGAACGGAGCGAAAAAAAAACAAGAGAAGATTTAATCACCTCCTCCAGAAATAACACAAATGCATTGCCAGTGACCTGTCTTCAAGGGATGTTTAAGTTGCCCATACACGCATAGCTCAATGGGAGATCGATGACCCGTTCTAGGGTGGCATGGTGACATCACGATGACGCCACCATGCTGCACTTGAGTGCTCATCCATCGGACGGTAATCTATGCACACCATTTAAGGTGCTCGATTCCTGTTAATCAAGGATTTACGTTTCTTGTTCGTCTGGCCTATGTTCGAGTGGGATAGATTGATCCCACTCGAAGATAGGGGTGGCCGTGCGATCAATGGGTGCGAGCATGCATGGCGTGATGTCGGCATTCAAAATACCAACGATAGATCGGCTATCATCACGTGTATGGCCAGCTTTAAAAGGCAATATTTATCAACTATCAATGTAGATTAGGTTGGTGACTGATAAGAGTCTTCTTCCTGTATACTTACATTGTATTGTACTGGTTGGTGTGGCGTTGCCTTAGCAATTACATTGTTTTATTCAGTTCTTGATAGGCTGTTAAAGTCAGCCATACATGGGTCGATTCCTCGATTGCACGTCATTTGGTGAATAGAGGCACACCACTTTGGGCAAACGATTCCTGGGGATTCCTCTGTCCCCATCTAATATAATGGCGATCCCTGCACGATCGACCACTCCAGATGGGCTGTATTTGATTCCCAAATGAGCGTTCTCTGAGCAAACGTGCACGGTGATCGATTGTTTGGGGTACATTTACCGATAGACTGTGCTTTCCATTATAAAGTAGGCTTGCTGCCTGCAATAGAGCACCTTTTATGTTTTAACTTTCACTACAGTAGTTTTTATGTTTACTTTGTGGTTTCTAAATCCAGGTCAGATGTGGATTTCTTGGAGCTTAGTCTTTGCAATGTGTCAGGTTCCCTAAAACAAGGAAATTCCTCACCTGGAACCTAATTCTGTGCCAAGTCCTTTTCCACAGATCTCAGGCCTGGGAGAGTTGAATCATGTGAACAATGTTTTGTGATCCATTTTTTCATGTACATTGGTAACTGTGAAGGAACTATTTATGTACAGGAGTTCTGAATGAATTGCATTTGTTCTTTCTTGCTTCCAGTGATGAAGACATGCAAAGCCTTGCCAGTTTGATGAGCATGAAACAAGCAGACATAGGAAACCTGGATGATTTTGAAGAAGACAATGAAGACGATGAAGAGAACAGAGTTAATCAAGAGGAGAAGACTGCTAAAATCACAGGTCTGTCCTAAATATCGGAATCCACCTGAAGCCGCTGCATAGCAATGGTTGGATGATGCGCCAATCCTTGAGGTCTCGCTTAACTACGTAGAGTTCACTAGATGTCAGGTGTTCTCTAGTGGATCTTCTATTGAAATACATTTGAACTTGTTTATGCATTTTGTATTTAGGACGCCATTTCTTCAGAATAAACACAGAAATCCGTTGAGGTGGTTGCTCTTAAATTTGCCACTATAACTAGAGGCATTTTTTTTCTACTTTGGTGGATCGGCAGCCATTTTATCTATTCATTGTGGAGAATATACGGTCAGATAATACAGAATACAGTAATACTCCAACAACAGAAGTGATATTCCAGTATGGAAATATTAGTTTCCAGTGTTGCACTAGTAGTGTCTACCAGATCCTCTGCCCAGTAGAGAAGTATATATGGTTATATTAAAACACAAGGCCAGGGGTGGGCAAACATTTTGACTTGTGGGCCACAATGGGCTTTTAAATGTGACATAGAGGCAGGACTAGGAGCCTGCAAGGGCCGCCCAGCATAGGATTCCTACATCCTCGTAGCTAGGACAGGATATAAAAAAAAAAAAAAAAGACAATATGTAAAAAAATTAATAAGTACAATCTTTTCATAGAGAAGCTTAAACATTCTATTGCAGCAAACTATGTCCTCTAGAAAACAATCAAACCAATGATCCTTTAGGTGTTTTCTTCACTTATTGCAGGGAATGAGGGGAGCAAGGGCGTCATGAGGGCTCCAAAGGGCCAAATTAAAAGACTAAAGGGACGGTTTTGTTCCCCGAACATTAGTTTGCCCACGTCTGGCCTAGACCAAAGGTTGTCAATAACAATTCCACAATGTTACTGTTTTTTAAATCATGATGGAACCAGAAAAATACAGGAGTGCTATGTTTTGATGGAAGTTTCTTCTGAACTCTAAAGTCTGATTTTCGTAATGAAATAGTTGGGGGTCTAAATATATTCTGATTCTCTAACATGTAATACACACTTCAGTCTGTTCTGCAGATCTTTAGCCAATTGTTTAACCTTTTCTCTCATTGTTTATCATGGGCGAAGCAAAAATTGTCTTTGTATTCATGAGCCTATGCTAATTCCCAGCATACACTCCCCACATAAGAGGTCATTTTAAACCAACTGGCCCACTTTATAACTAAGGTTCAAATTTATATTCTTTAGAGGTAATTTCACTGTGCTGGATGTGTGGCAAAATTCATGTTGTGATAGGTTAAAAAGATCACTGAGGTTTAACCGGAGCGAACGTTTGAAGAATCGATTTTACGGGTGGTCACTCTGATCATAGCTTTGCCATACAGAACTCCACTAACATGAAACAATCATAAAGCCAATAGTGTAAATGCTCATCTTGCGAATCATGTATATAATGTAGGGTATCCAGGATCAGTATATCAGCCTCATACATGTATGCCCTGTATTAAATTGTAAAGCTGTCCATACACCTTTAGATCTCTCTGTCCGATATCCTTTAGATCTACCAACAACTATGTAGTGCCGGGTCCTCTGCGATTGAACACAGGTCTTGATGATTTAGAAAGTCCCTCATATTACATGGTTTTGGTAAAACAAAAGGAAATCTGACAGACAAATCTAAAGGCCCTTAAGCTAGACATACACGGTTTGATTTTAGCACGATCGATCTTCAATTAGATTTTATATTTTGATCCTTTAATCGAACATCAATCGTAATCGAATCCAAAGTAGTACCACATTAAGGGTTCGATCGAATCCGACAAGAATTGAAATTTTCGTTTTGATCAAAAAACACAGGAAAGAGTCATAAATAAATGTGTTCATCGAATACTATCGGCCCGACCAACAAACAAAATGCTATGACAATTGACAAAAATTTTGCAACATGTCCCATCAATTTTCGATCGATGTTTTGATCGGTATCGAACAATTTTTGTCGATCAAACCATGTGTGCAGTATTCGATTTAAGTTCGATCGATGTAAACTTTCATTTGATTTGAGTTGTAGGTCGATCTAATGCTAAAATTGAACCGTGTATGCCTAGTTTTAGATGTAAAATTATTAGGCCAGTCACTTTTTAAATATCTGTCACCATTATATGTGGATGATGCTTACAGAAAAAAAATTGTTACATGGTGGGTGTAGAGCAACATTTATAATCCGCAACTAGGCTAATTCTATTCATCTCCATGAAGACGAATCAAGCTGAATCAAAAATGTCACTGCTGACTGATCACTAAAAGTTTGGTCGGCTAAGTAAACACTTATCACATGAAAATGATTACCATATGGGTATGGTGGCCCCAGATCTAGTTTGTAATTGAGCAGAACTGCCATATACACAAAAGATACAAATTCTTCTGGACAGTTTAGTATTTGGGGGTTAAAGACACCATTCTCGCTGTTTGTTTACAGGTGGGACATTAGCAGACAGGATTACTTGACCTAGATTGGAATTTGTCCAGAGCCGGATTAACATTCCGCTTGCTGAATGAAATACCATTAGAATGCTATTAATGTCCACAAAGAAAGTACTATCTTGCTTTTATGTCTGAAATATTTATTGAGCCAGCCCTCATATCCTCAGTAATGCATGGGGTGTAGAGCCTTTTTTTTAAAAAATTTCATTTGTTTATTTAAACTTTATAACACTCATCCATCTAAAGTAAACACCTTCACTAGATTTCAAGATTTAGCTAAAATATTCAAATGAATAAAAATGTCATGTCAACCGACGCTTACAGTCAGTTTAGCACTACTTCTAAAGCTGGGCATAGACAGTTAGATTTGCTCCCAATTTCGCCGCAGATTGAGTACAGTGTGTGCTTGTGGCGATCTGCCACAAAATCACCTTCGAATCTAATGTGGCCATCATAAATCAGCCCACAAATTGATCGGCCAAAGAACAGACATGTCTATATTTTTTTGCCTGATCTCGTTACTTTGGATGGGGACCAGCCTCTCCATCCAAAGTAAATGCCACACACAAAGCGTGCGCGGATGATTCTCTGTGTTTATGCGAATCTCTAGTACCTACCTCATTATCACAGACTAGAATAATCTAACGACCAGTTAATTCTTCCCCAACATTTTTGTTTTTGTTGAGGAATTATCTGCAGTGTCCCTATATGTTAAGTGCTTTGAGGTATTGAATAGTGTACTTGAAAAATGAATGTACAGTTCGATAGCTACCTATTTGGGTTGAGAAAAGAAAAAAATGGATTAATTATGCTATTTATGTCGTTAGCAAGTCGATGCTTGCTGGAGCTTCCAGGTAAATTCCCAAGTCGAGCTGGTGAAACCGTTTCTATCCCATAATGTTTTGTTCCTGATTCATTTTAATATTACAGGTTGGTGAACAGAGCCAGCACATAGAATAACCTCAGGTGACTCCATTAATGCATTAATGATATTTCTGCACCTTTTCAAATGTCAGGATAATAAGGCAAACCTATGATTATGGGTTTAGCCACCAGAATAACAGAGGCTGCAGCTGTGTAGGGTGCCATCAATTCTCAGGTTACCTCATTTGCTTCCCTAGTGTATGGAAAGTTCATATGATAGTGTTATACTCTATATCTTTCCTATATGTCTTACTCTATGACTGCCATCATTTCTAAACTCGAAGAAAATTGTTTGTGTAAAGGTATAGTATGTGAAGAAAACATTTCAGGGAAGGGTTGAAAGTAAACTTAGAGTATCATACTTGTTAGTTCTCCTTAATTCTTATTTAAGATATTTAACTTTGTGGCCCTTTCTAATGTACTATTTGAGTCAGATTTTAAATTTAATAACACACAATGACTGCTAGAGCCAAACTCAAGAGTAACAGATAAATAGGCATTTCACATACATACTTCTCCACCTCCTGCAACTCAAGTTTGGTCAGGCAGGCTAGAGGGAAATGATTGAGGAGCAGCCAGCTTTTCTGTTGGCTACCTGGCAATCACCTCCTCCTGTAGTGGACCTTTGTATACTACTATATATAGGGGTATGTCTTATATTGCAGTGCATCTTATAACTTGCAAAATACAATAGATAGGAAAGATTTTAGGTACCTTTAGTCAGAATACATATACAGTCAAATGGGGTCAAAGTAAATGTATTACAATACAGTTCGATAATCAGCTTGATTCAGCATGTTTATTGAAACTTGTCATTCCAGGGCTAGAATATTGTTGTGTTGTTATATAGAGATATCCATAAATAAACTCTTGACCAACTGTTTGTGACTGTGGGTATGAAGAGCTTTTACAAAGACATATATAAAGGACAATTGTATATGGGCTCACTTAATTTGATAGGTGATCATATAGATAGGAGGTAACCCTCTGGTGCTTCTGTAAACATGCATCTTGTGAAGAAATATTCCAGATCTGTATGAAGACAAATCAATTACACAAAAGCATATAGTGATTGCATGTAAAATGGAGAGTAGCTATCCAATCTAGATTTGGAGCCTCTTCAGATGCAATATGGTGTTAGTGACCTTCGTTGGCGAGAAGATCATGTATGCTCAGCATTCTCTGCTTCTTTCTAACATTCATTTATGAGCTGCCTAACCACTGTTTTCTCTTTTTCTGGCCAGGAGCATGATGCTTTTTGCTGCTTCTATTTTCTACTAATCCTTTTCCTTATAGCTGTGGCTTCTGTTTACAGAAATTGTAAACCAATTGAATGCCTTGAGCAACTTACATGAAGATCAGGATGACTGCATAAAGCGAGCTCACATGCCTTCAGCTAAACCCTCCAGTCCCAGTGAAGGTCTATGGTCTTTCCTCTATTTTCATCCTGTCTCTGAGTTGTCTGCTTTGCCGTCAGTGCCTCCCGCTTGTGTCTGCCTCCATGTTGTGTCTTTGTGGCTTCCTCCCCGTGCTCTGTGTCGTAATTTGTAGTGAAACCAACAAACTCTACACGGTAAACTTCTTGGCAGAATATAGTGAAAAAAGAGCAACCACAATGAAAATAAATACCACAGCTTTTTCCAGTTTTTTTTTTTATTTGTAACCCTCTTCTGTTTTCCAATTTACACACACCTTAGTCCGCTATATTAGCTTTTAAACATTTTGGAATACCTGTTACAATGTTTAGTTGATGCATACAATGGTTTCTTAGATGTTTGGTGCATTTTTATACAAATGAATTCTATATACATTTGTATTGGACACCAATACAATTCTATGCTAAAAGAAGAATAAACAATTATGGCTTGTAGATTGTAAGTTCTGCTGAACACCTTTAGCTGAGATCATGTGACTAGATACAAAGCTGATGTATATGTATATATTCAGGGGTGCATAACTTTTTAAGTGAGCTCCTCAGATGAGTACCAGGAGATAATGGTTGGTACTCATTCCATATGTAGGGTGGTCTTCCTCACTGTCCTCTGTGTCAGCCTCCTGCATGGTAGATTATGCTGCAGATGGACCTCCCTGTTCCTGATTGATCCTCTGATTAGTGCCCTCCATCCATTGGTCACTAGCTGGCTTTGGGTCAAATATAACTCTCACAGTACAACACCATTTGAACCCCCAGATCTCATTATATTTCTCAGATTTTAGTTTTTTGAATTTGCATTCCCAATTTGACACCCCTAACTGCAACCTTTTATAGTTATTAAAGCTTCCCTGCGGTTTTTCAGGTGACATAAATTGTATATGTTTAACAATGTGTATGTGATGTACACTGACTGTAACCTAAATACAGTCATTTACTTTGATGGCTGAGTTTAGGCCATTGTATTCATACAGCCTTCATATTTGGCATAGCTTTGTTTTATCCTTAATTATAGGTCCCCTTTAATATTTTAATCCAGTAAAAAAACAAAAACATTTTGTCCATACAGCCAATTAACCTGAAACAAAAAATACCAATAATTACATAATAAAAGGTCCAGGATGAGCACATATATAACATATCTAATGTTTCATGAGGGTTAGAAAAGTACCCTTAAACTTTTTGTTGGTTGTTCGCCGGGGGAAGAAAAGCAATGTTATGTTTGCGGCCGAACTGTCCACCTTGTGGGCACTTCAGCCATCACTATTGAAGTATGGTGCCTCCCTGGAAAAGATTACAGCCATGACTGTCAAGCATGTAATATGCCTGATGCGGTTGGCTTTGACTAGTTAAGGTTACACCTTCAAGACTAGTATTCCAGGTGAATGCCACTTACTGATGATCATACCATGACATGGCTGCTATGACTGAGATCAGTATATCTCTGGTATTTTAAGACCCTAAAGTTGTGCTCATAAGTTAACATACCCTGGCAGATTTTACATTGCCATAGTTAGTGATTGGCTAAAGCCATTTATTATAAAAAAAAATCAGAATTATCAGAAAAATGAATCATAATCAGAAAAATTTATATTTCCGGAAAAATCATAAGTAGTCATACATTTTGCCATGTAAACTTATAAGCACAACTGTATATTTCTGTTAAATTTACCTAAAACTAAAGATTTTTAAGTCGATCGTACAGAAATCCGTTTTCGCACTAGGTGCAATCAACCAGAAGACCTCAAAATCGAATATAAAATTGATCGAAAAGTGTTCAGACATGTTGGTAAATTTTAGCTGATTGTACGGTTTTTCTAGGTGTTTGTATGCGATTGTACTAAATCGATTCTTACAGTGTGGTGGTAAAATCGATGTTAGACTGGCGATCGATATTTAAATCGCACAGAACGATCAAATCAATGATCAATCTACAAAAGTCGACTTGTGTATTTGGAGCTTTAGAGACAACTTCCAGAGTTGATATTGGGTCTTCTAGCGTTCTAGTGCTAATCTTGATATTCAGGTATTTAAAGCAACTGGTGTTTTAACTTCTCAGTGGAGTTTCACAAACAACTGTGGTGGCTCCCGGTTGTGGTCTGCACTGGAACCGCAAACATTTGATGCATCAATCATCTACAAGGTACTTGAAGACTTTGTGATGGGGCAGTAAAGTGGATTGTTTCAAGAGGAGTTCCTTGAAGGTTACATGAATATACATGGTGACTTGTGTCTGCCTACCGCATCAGATCATTTTAATTATGCTTGATCTATTGCATTATTGCATGTATGCTAAGATGCAGTTCAGTGCTAATTGTGGGCCAATATACTATGTATGCCAGTGCCAGGCTTTTGGAGTTGACCATTTTTTCTCTCAAAAGACTTTTATTTCAGTATGGCTTCACATTGTAGTGTTTTAAATGTGCATTTTACCTTGAATCAATAAGAGGTTCATCCATGAGACTTTAATATTTTGTGTGGTGCCAACAGGTACGGTAGATTACAACACATTATTCAGAAATTAAGATTTCGTGGCTGTTTTTTTTCCAAATAAATAAGGTAATTTTTAAATAAATAATGGGCTGCCACAACACAATCCTTGTTCACACCCACAATACCACACAATAACTAGTGTTTGGTAATGCATTGTAATGGTATGGCTTAAGGAACACCTGAATTATATTTTATATATATATATATATATATATATATATATATATATATAATATAAATATTTTGTTTTTACAATAATTTACCTAAAGTAATTGCTCATGCACATACTCAAAAGTATAGGCCCCAGAAAATAAAGGCAAAAAATGCTATCTTGGGTTGGTTCCATCAATGGGTGTGGTAAAACTAGTCTACATAATTATACAAATTAGTAAAGCGTTTATTTTTATTTATTACTACCTTTCATTTAATAGCAAGGAACAATTAGATGAATATTGGTTTGAAATAATTGGAACAATGTACTTTTATTAATACATGTGAGGGAAATTTGGGAGCTGCTAATTGCCGACCAATATCTGATAGCAGATTAGCAAGTCGGTAATGTCAGAAATCTCAACCTCAGAATGTAAGTTGCTGATACAGTTCTAAGAAGATGGAATCCGTCTCCATATTTCACTTCTGTTTCCATTAGGGGTCACATGAGCACTTGGCAGCTGTACAGGTCAACACTGCAAACCACCCATAAACCAGAGCTACAAGTGAGACATAATGTGACAAATCTCACTCTTTCATACTTGGCTGTCCTGTGGATCCCCTTTCGAAATAAAAAGGTGCAGTCTGGGGTGTCTGTGACCTGCCCACCCAAAATCTAGAACTGCTTATAGAAGCTGCTCCAGGGCAACTGTGAGCTCCCAGTCACCCTGGAACCACCTATAATCCTTCCCTGTTAAAGTGCAACATTGTGAAAGATGAGCACTACAACTACTGCAAATCATTTCTGCACATGGTTAATTTTATGACTGTGGGCCAATGGGACCACTAGTGTCAAGATGCAAGCGGTCGACCGCCAGCCGCCAAAGTGGAGACAAGCCCTTATCTAGCGTGTATTGTTCTTGGCAGTCAGAACATAAGTCAGTCCATGGCAAGCCTTTGCTTATTGACATATTTTGTACTTTTGTACCCCAAAATGTTGGTTTGCTACAAAATACAGACATCAATTTCAGCCAATGGCAGTGCATTTGTTTTCATTATTTCAGCTTTTTGCTTGCATGACGTTATTCATGAGCGTTTAATTTTGTTGTTGTTCTAGGTTTAGTATAGTGTACATATGTTTTTAAAGTTATCTTCAATCGCCCATCAGACTGTCTGTGCTGTTCAGTAAAAAAGTGTAAAGAGCAATTGTGATTTTTCAGTTGTGACCCCCCGACAGCATATTACAGTGAAAGTGACGCAACTTTTGCAGGTGTTTCTTCCATTTCACCTATGCACTTGCTCTTTGCACTGCCTTTTCATAAGCACCCACATGTTTTCTACTCTTTATTTCTAATGCCAAGTTTTATCTGTTGTAGAGCTCATTAACAAGTTAAACTTTCTGGATGAAGAGGAGCGAGACTTGGACACTGGCACAAATCCTTTTGAAAGTTCTGATGTTACAGACCTGAATCCGTTTGGAGATCCAGATGCTGAAGGTACTATTAAACTTCATGTTAGTTCTCTAGTAGGGATTGTGAAGAACTTCCCATACTGCATGAAATGATTGCCGTATTCTTTATTTCATTTTTATTTTACTTGTGAAAAAAGGCAACAGTATCACTTTATCACCATTTTCTTGATAACCATCAAATGGCTTCTGCATAGTGGTATTAACAAACAAAACACCCAACAGATGACATTGACGTTTCTGTATGGTTGGTGTGGGAAAAGTAAAGGGGAGTTGTATTTTAAATTAGGTTCAACCCCCCAAGTATTCAGCCCCTACCTGGCACGTTACGGGCGATCATTTTACTGTGCTTGAATTTTCTGCCCACCCCTGTCCCCGTTGCCAGCGTCATCAATAACACCGGCAATGTGGGCTGGGAAACTGACGCCCCTCATTAACATGGAGGTCAAACAAACTCAGGACGAACTAGGCTCGTCATGAACGCTAGGGAGGTTAAGGTCCATATGGCTTGTACAGCATTTATTAGCAGATGAGGCCAAAGAGTACCAGCTTCATTCATTACTCATGTATGGCATTTGCTGATTCAGATTCCACAGAAACTGGTTAGGGGAAGAAAATATATTTTTGGTGAGGACCTCTTAGTTCCTGTTAGGTACTATATCAACTGAGAACTGTTGTAGTGATTGAGCATTTTAATAGCCCCCTCTGGTTGAAAAAGAACCTCCTCTCAAACACGTCCCATTGTTCCTGTTGAGCCCCCCAGCATCTGTAAGCAGGAATTGATCTCATCCCCAACCAGGAAGTGATGCCATCCTGGAAAGCACACGACCCTGAGAGATCAATCATTGTTAACCTCCTTTAACGTGAGTATCTTGTCTTTTTTTGTTTTATTTCATATTATTCAACTGTTTACCGTACCTTACTTTGTTGTACTAGGAGGTGCGCCTCGTGTCCTTGTTCCTATTTTAATAGTACCCATATTGTTGTTCAGGTCATAGATACCAGTATGAGTTCCTCCTACCACTGTGCGAATCACCATCATTCACATTATGAATTACCAATTGATGTTTTAATAATTACAACAAGTTAAAACTTTGTAAGATGATTTCTGATAAGATGTGATGATAGATATACCTTCAGTGAACTTTCTCTAACCACTTTATGATCACCAGATGTGTTCTCTGGCATGTTATGTAAAAATTCTGCTTTATTGTAATCTTTTGTCCGTGCTGTTGGAATGTCGTGCTGAAACTAGCAACTGAACAACTGAATGAGGCCTGCTCAAAACATAATTCAAATTAAATTAAATTGGACAGCATGGAGGATGATTGAACATATAACCAGTGCAATTAGCCTTCAGATTGGATGTAAATTTTAGCTCAACTCTATGTAAAAGTTTGTAAAGACAGTAGCGTAGACATTGGCAAACTAAGTCCCGGGGGCCAGGTCCGGCCCGCTTAGCTTTTAATCTGGCCCGTTGTCAATGACATGTTGCTCCCTTCGGCTTGTCCCCTGCAATGAGCGTACATAATGCCAAGAGGAGTCCAATCATCCACCTTATTTTACTGTGAACAAGCGGAGGGGAGCCAGAGCATCTTATCAACCAGGTCTCCATATTTTATTTATATAGGTTAAATGATTTTATTTTTATTTTTTATAGTTCCTTTTTTTACCTTCCTGGCAGTATGATTTCTTTGTTGAAAGCATACAGGAAATTAAAAAAAGATTACAATGTCCCTGCTGCTACAATTGTGACCAGGATAGGTGTGTTACCCCTATAGGAAAGTCCTGAAACATTAAGGAAAACCAAAATGTAATTACCACCAGACCTGAAAGGAATGGGAACTCTTCAGACACGTGTTGCCATGGTAATTAATGAGTTTTGTTATGTTTTAGCCCTCTAATATTTTCAAAATGCCAAAAAGTATGTGTTCTGAAGCCCAAGCAAATATTTGATAACACTTGTATAATATCTTTTTTTTATAGAGTCGTCGGTTGAGAAACCTAGTTTAAAAGATGAGGCATCGTTTGAGGACTATAACCCATTCAAGGACCCTGAGCCCACACCGTATCCCAACCCATTTGACGAGCCAGATCCTGGGCCTGACCTGACCATTGAACTTCACAAAGAATCCCCACCACAACCAGCAAAGAGGAAGAATGCCAGACCTGTGGATATGACCAAATACCTCTACGCTAACAAAGCAAGACAGGAAGAGGATGAGCTTGATGAGTGAGTGGAATCTATACACGTTTTCATGAACAGATGGGTTTAAGCTCTCGCTCTATGAGCATAGCTTTCTCTTAAAACAACATGACAAGTTCAGATTGTGTTTCTAACAAAGAACATTTGATATCTATGAATGAAATGAAGCAGTTCGATGGTCTACACATCTTACTTAGTTTGTTTTACCTTTTGGAAAGCTGCCTAAAAATTCAAGGGTCATCCAGAAGTACATCAGTTCCCAAGCAATATGGTCCCTTTTCTCTACAAAATATGTATATACAGTGCACTCGCAAAGTATTCACAGCGGATGACTTTTTCCACATGTTGTTATGTTACAACCTGTTTCAAAAATGGATTGAATTAATTTTTTTCCTCCGAATTCTACACACATCGCCCATTAATGACAATGTTTACTACAATCTTTGCCAAGTGTATTAAAAATAAAAACTGAGAAATCACATTGCTCAATACTTTATTGATTCACCATTGGCAGCAATTTCAGCCTCAAGTCTTTTTGAATATGATGCCACAAGCTTGGCACACCTATCCTTGGCCAGTTTGACCCATTCCTCTTTGCAGCACCACTCCAGCTCCATCAGGTTGGATGGGAAGCGTCAGTGCAACCATTTTAAGATCTCTCCAGAGATGTTCAATTGGGTTCAAGTCTGGGCTTTGGCTTGGCCACTCAAGGACATTCACAGAGTTGTTCTGAAGCCACTCCTTTGATATCTTTGTTTGATTAAAAGATTAACTATCCCCCAGTCTGAGTTCAAGAGCGCTCTGAAGCAGGTTTTCATCCAGGATGTCTCTGTACATTGCTGCAGTCATTTTTCCCTTTATCCTGACTAGTCTCCCAGTTCCTGCCACTGAAAAACATCCCTACAGCGTGATGCTGCCACCACCATGCTTCACTGTAGTGACAGTATTGGGCTGGTGATGAGCAGTGCCTGGTTTCCTTCAACTTGATGCCTTGCATTAATACCAAAGAGTTCAATCCTCATCTCATCAGACCAGAGAATTATGTTTCTCATGCCCGAGAGCCCTTTAGGTGCCTTTTGGAAAACTCCAGGTCATGTGCCTTTTACTATGGAGTGCCTTCCATCTTGCCACTGTACCCTACAGGCCTAATTGGTGCATTGCTGCAGGCATGGTTGTCCTTCTGGAAGGTTCTCCTTACTCCACAGAGGACTTCTAGACCTCTAACAGAGTGACCATCGGGTTCTTGGTCACTTCCCTGCCTAAGGCCCTTCTCCCCCAATTGCTCAGTTTAGATGGCCGGCCAGCTCTAGGAAGAGTCCTGGTGGTTTTGAACTTCTTTCACTTATGGATAATGGAGTCCACTGTGCTCATGGGGACCTTCAAAGCAGCAGAAGGTCCCCATGAGCACAGACATTCCTTTGAACTGCCTTTACAGATCATGTCCAATCTACTGAATTTAACATAGGTGGACTCCAGTAAGGCTGCAGAAACATCTCAAGGATGATCAGGGGAAACAGTAACGTTCTCATTATGGGGTGTTGTCTGTAGAATTCTAAAGAAATAAAAATAAATTGAATCCATTTTGGAATAAGGCTGTAACATAAGAAATTGTGGAAAAAGTGATGCGCTGTGAAAACTTTCTGCCCTGTATCTATGGCTCACTATTTTAGTTTAATAACTTTATTTTGGTGTTTGTCGCTATCCAAAACTCTTTTGAATTTGAAGGATGCATGAAGCCTTTGATTAGTCCATGCCTCTTGTCCTGTGGGAAAAGGCTAAAGCGGGGCTGCCGAACTGCAGTTCTGAAGGGCCAGGACCTGCTCACATTTTTATATTTCTATGTGTCTGGCCATACACGGTTTGATATTTCCGTTCAATTGACTTTTAGTACAGATGGTACGTTTGACCAAAAGGGATTGATATCGAACAAAGAAATCGATCTAAAGTAATTGGACATGTTGGTAAATTTTAGCTGATTGCACAAATGGAATTTCTGTGAAGCAAACTATCGTTTTTAAAAGGAATTGATCAATTTTAAATTGAATCGACAATCAAAACACAAAATAATCGACCCGTGTATGGCTAGCTTAACAGAAATGAAAAACAAAGTAAAGAATGGTCTACAAAGAGAGTGAATGGTCTGTAGGGCACAAATGTGGTAAACAATTGCTGAGGTCATCATATCTGAGTCACTGAGAGAAATTTCACACAGCATTGCTATTGTGTATATCCTGTATATGTAAGGCCATCTGGGTGTCCACTGTAATTCTAAACTAATCATAGAAGCAAGCCATTCTTGCTCTTTGTAGTTAGTAGCCAAGTATGGACTTGCTCATGCTTATAGGTTTTAAACTCCATTGGCCGGGGTCCACTGTAACATAGGTAATAAGTGTATGTAGCTATATATTGTACAGGGCTGCTATATATGATTGTGCTTTTTAAATACAAGATATATAATATTGCTCACTGTGAAATAAATCAGCTCACTGCATTGTCCAAGGTCACTATTTTAAACAGCTTGGGTTGTGAGAAAAAACAAGTGGACCTGCCATCTATGAAAGTACTAGAAAGGGCCACTGTCAATCATAGACTCCCTTTTCAGCGGCTCCCGCTGTCACTGCAGGTCCTGTCCACGATCCAGATCTTTCATATCAAGGCTAATGACTCCTTTCTCTGTTTCTTCCATTTGTTCCTCACTCTTATTTCACTTTGGATGATTGTTCCCAATCTACATTTGAGGAAACATCATTTAGGTTTACAACTAGGTTAAAATATTCACACCTTGATATATAAAAATGAAAAAGACATTTTCCTACGAAGTTACCGTATATACTCGAGTATAAGCAGAGTTCTTCAGCCCCAAAAATGTGCTGGAAAAAAAGTCCCCTCGGCTTATACTCGAATCAGTCAGGGTTCCAGTTACCTGTCCCAGTGTTCACTAGTCTCTCCGCAGGTGCTGGCAGCCTATGTGAATGGTCTGATGTATATTTGGTATTCTATCTACAGCAATCCCAAGCTCATCTTGTGAAATTTAAAAACATACTTGGATGTCAGCGCCATGTTGTGGACATATTGTTAATTTTTCTGGAGTTGGTGGAATTCCAATTAGAAAACTTCGCTATCTGACTTTGCGTTTCCCACTCTCCACTTATAAACGAGTCATTACGTTTTTTTCCCGGTTTTTGTAGAATAAAATTAGGTACCTCTGCTTATATTCATGTCAGCTTATTTTCGAGTATATATTGTCATATACAAATTAAATACTGTAAATTAGCTAGGATAGAATAATAAGAAATGTAACTGCTTCAAAACTGTTGTAAAGTGGCAACTGATGTATTTTATGAAGCAGAATATATCAGGCAAAACATTCTGTTTCATAATATAAAAGCAGGGTGTGTCTCTGTTACACAATACACTCTACATTAAACGTACAGCTATGATAATTGTAGCGCTATACAGTGTGGTTTTGGGCTGAATTAATTTCTCAGTAATTGCTATGGTTAGTGTTCAGTAAGCAAACTCTGCTCAGAGATAAAAAATCAATTTCCTGTTGCTTTTTAAGGTCATTACATGTATAAACATAAATAGGCTTAAAGTGCACATAAACTGTACTTACCTCACCTAAAAAAGGGAATTACATTATTATTTACCTGCTTACTTGTTCTGTTTTCGTCTGTTAAAGACGCCATGTTAAAGCGGACCTACAACATGGTAGGTCACTCTGCAGTATCGGCTGCAGCTCAGCTGATACTGCAGAGATCCCCGACTGGAAATAAAAAAAACTATTTCTGACAGCAGGAGTGGTGTATTTTTAGGGTATCTGGGAATTCTGTCCCAAAAGCCCCTGTGGCTCAGTCTCACAGATGTGATGTCAGTGTCACATCTGCAAGAGTTTGTGATGGGTGAATAGGGGAGAGAGAAGCCTCTCTTCACCCAGCCGACAGCTCCATGGATGCAGCGGACTGCCCCCCCCCCC
>CM070035.1:138008982-138057840 GCA_036250615.1 Ptychadena robeensis
GTCCTTCAGGCGCCTCTCCTGCTCCTTCCATGCTGGAGCCGCAGGACGGGGGTTTGCGCGCGCACGTGTGTGTGCACACGCACCCCCTCACCCGAGTTTTAAAGGACTGGTAGGGGGAGTGTTAGGGGGGCTCTAGGTGAAGACCCTCAGGTGGCTTAGACTCCCTGCTCCTGGTACCCCCGCGTCAACCCGGGATCTGCGGTGGTGACGAGCTTAACACTTAGGCTCCACTATGCGTTGAAACTCTGCGCTTGACGTACGGGATGTTGACTCATCCATTGAAAGTCAAAGGATGTGTCTACACATCCGTTGGTGTGATCTGCCAGCTTGCGTTGCGTTAAAATCAACACAGAGCACATAGACTTTACCTGCTTGGCGGATGCTGTGTTTAGACATCCGCAGATGCATAGGCTCAACGTACTCGACTACGTACAGCCTTGCATCGGTGGAACAGCTAGGCGCAGTGAAGACACAGCATCCGCCGAGCTCCAATTTGCTTAGCGGAGGGGGTCCCGACGCATGTGGAAACACCCCCTAAGGTGCACCCTTAACACTTTCTTAGGAATTACGAAGTTTAGCAGCATCCAGTTGATCATAATCAAAGGCAGTTTATTAGACAGTTTGTCTGTCTGGAGCATACAGCTGTGTAGCTGGAGAATCGCTCCTAATTAGCATGTTCCAGGGTGAGCTGCCAGTGTAAAGTAAGGGTACCCATACACGGGTCGATATCAGCTTGATCGATGAATGCATGAGTCGATGGCTTTACCACGCTGTGCTCTAGTGTTCGTCGATTGAACGGTGAATCAATGTGCACCACTTTGCATAATAGATAGCATATTCAAACAGATGTTCTTCAATGTTGTGGCTGATGTTCACACTTATGTCAGATATATTATTTAGTAGTAGAGTTGACTTTTCTGCAAATACAATGTATTGGTAGTTTCCCTTTTGAGGATTTACTATCACAGGACGCATAGAGCTTCATCCTACTACAAAGAGATGCACAGCTTACTTGGACTGCTGTTTACAAAAGTGTTCATCATACAGTTACATTGAGGCATCCTCTGTGCATCAAATCACATCAGCTCAGGCTCTTCAGACCCACTACTTCTCCCTGCGCACATATCCTTATTTACAACTCTAGAATATGACTAAAGGCCCCCATAGACCTTACAATCTTACCATACAATTTCTGTTCAATCAGTTTTTCCCTCTAACAAAAACATGTAACATGAGGACCTTTCTAAACCTTCCAATCACTATGTATTCTATCAGGGAGGACCCGGCACTACATAGCAGTGATATTTACCTTCCAATCACTATGTATTCTATCAGGGAGGACCCGGCACTACATAGCAGTGATCTATACCTTCCAATCACTATGTATTCTATCAGGGAGGACCCAGCACTACACAGAATACATAGTGATTGGAAGGTATATATTACTGCTATGTAGTGCCGGGTCCTCCCTGATAGAATACATAGTAATTGGAAGGTATATATCACTATCAGGGAGGACCCGGCACTACATAGTTGTTAGTAGATCTTAAAGGAAATTGTATGGAGTGATTTAAAGGTGTATGGGGGGGCTTATATTTTCATGGAATCATTTTTTGTAGGCTGGGTGTACTGTATATAAAGATACTTCATGTATTTTGTCCCCTTGTGTTTGTCCTTCTAGAAAAAAAAATCTTTTGACAACTTTGCTCCTTATATTATATTGTGTAGAACAGCAGAACAAAAGTAAACAATGTTCCTTTCTTCTTCCATCTTGTTCACTTATCACTTTATCTTTATTTTCATGTCACGCTGCCTGTGTATAGACAACTCTTAAACGGTCGGCAAATTGACAGCGACTTTTGTGTTTCCCTCACACAAAATGTTGCTCTTGTCTGTTGTATTTTTCCTCTGAACCATGCGCTTCCATTTTGTTTCGCCAGTTTCCTTTTTGACACTTGACCTGCCTTTTGTTTCTCAAGTGTCAGTGTTTGTGAGAGGCAATGAAGTGGTAATACCTTGAAAGGCTTTGTCAGTCTCTGGTAACTTAGTATGTGTGGGTTCATCACCTGGACAACTTGCGTCGCCTCATATTTCTCTGATCAATAGCAAAGTCTTGCACTTCACTGGATAGGGAGACACATGGGAGTTCATGTTCTTAAGAGATATACATTTCTCTACACACCGCATTAGTAGAGACATCTTCCTTTGGTTAAGAAGTGTTTTCAATACAGGGATGAACCATGCTAATTGGTAAACTTGAGTTTAGCTGTACAGTGGGTGTGTGTAGGCCATGACATTTGATAAAGAGAGATTACAGTATATACACAAGTTTTATTTTTCAGCACCCACAATGTACTAAAAAATGAATTCAGCTTATACTTGAGTCGAGAGACCCAATGGCGAAATTATTTCAAATCCCATGAGCAAGCTATCATTACCAAGATTGTTGGAGATGCAGGACAAGTAGGGGGAAAAAAATCTAATATTGCTCTATCACAGTGGTTCCTAACTTTTCTTTTTTCTTAAGCCCCCCTTACCTATGTGCAAGACAAGCCAGCCCCCCCCCCCCATCTCTTACCCATATACAAGCATTAAAAGAAATTTTGCTGGAAGTGACATCACACTGCTCCCATCCTGGGCCAACATCCACTCCCTCCTATCTTGCTATCTTGCATGCATACAATCCTTCTTTTTTATCTCCTGAAATTGTGAGAATGATGTAATGTTCAGGGGCTTTGTGATTAAAGCCGTTTTAAACAAAAACTAAAAAAACACACATATGCTGATGTCACATCTGTGACACTCAGACACAGGGGCTTATGGGAGAGAATTCCCAGTAACCCCTGCAGCTTGTTACGTCTTGCCTAGGCAGCCGATAAGGCAGAGTGACCTAACAAGTGGTAGGTCTGCTTTAACTTGCAAAGTCAGATACTAAGAGAAGTACCCATGAAGGTTATGGTGAGAAGGGATGAAAGGAATCAAAAAGCCCTCAACTCGATCAGTGCAAAGCACAATCAAGCCTTCTTAAAACAGAAGGTATTTACACGCCCCAATCCAGCACAAAACCCAAAACTTTAGGTGGAAGCCCTCGTTTTGGGACAGTGGGCGGAGCCATGCAAATTATTCCTTTTCGCCCCATCAGCCTAAAAAGGTTATATTTGCACTGTACACCAGCGGTTTCTGGATGTGCATCTGGCTGATGGGGAGAAAAGGAATAATTTGCATGGCTCCGCCCACTGTCCCAAAACTAGGGCTTCCACCTAAAGTTTTGGGTTTTGTGCTGGATTGGGCCATGTAAATACCTTCTGTTTTAAGAAGGCTTGATTGTGCTTTGCAAAGTCAGATACTGAAATTTTCAAAATTTGATTCCACTATCATCAAAAACTAGTTAAATGTCCACAAGATGGTGCTGTCGCTAGTTTATATTTCACCAGTCCATCTCCACTTTCAGTACATTTTTCAGCCTTAGCTGGCCACTGCTTACAGAGAGCATTACTCTCCGATGCCACTGATGGTGCACCCCCCTGCAATCTCTAGTTCCCTCACCAGAGGGGGGGGGGGGTGGACCCCAGGTTGGGAGCCTTTGCTCAGCACATGTCGTTTTTGCATAAATGAGGTTCAAAGTGAGGTTGAAATAAAGTCACCTGTACTTAACTTTAAACTTAATTTCTGCAAAAATGACATGCTCCTACAACTCTTCCTTACATCTACAGCATTTTTGGTTATCTCGGGTTGAGTGTCTCTAATTATGAAACTCAACCTGAGATAACTGCAGGCAGACTCTCAGGATCAGCGGCTATTCTCAGGATCAGCATGCACGCCGTTCTCTCTAGGTCCACCCAGATCGTGTCACCAGTGATGCAAAAGGGGCGGGGTATAGGCGGCGCCATAGACCTCCATTTTAATGGAGGGGTGTCACTTTTTCCCAGCATGAATCGTGCTGGGCACCTCCCAAAGAGAATAAATTGGGGTGACATTCAATATGCATTTTCCAAAACTAAAGATAGTTCCTTGCTATAGGTTGGGGTAACCTTTGACGAGTTTCGTCCCCACAGGGGACTTTGTCAAGAAGACCCACAATCTACATAAAAGAAAAAAACATAATGCAAATCATAAGCAATAGATAGTTTAATTGCATTAATTATAAAGGGGAAGGAACAGGGACCACTGAGTTGTAAGGAAGAAAAAAAGAATTGGACCATATGTTTGCTTGTTTGCCACATCCCAACTAGGTATATAGACAGAAAAAGAAAATGTTTCTCCGTACCTATTATTAACGGTCTATGTATGTATTTATGTATGATTTTTTAAAAAATTCAAATAAATTTGAATTCTTTTTAATAATTACATTTGATTAATGGCACAAAGAGGCAACTTTGAAAAACCCACTGCATATATGTTCGATATGACTAAGAGTTTTTTTCCTTTTTGTTTCTTTGTTTTACTTTCAAGATGAGAAACATATAAGTATTGGATTTAGTTTCCTTCTTATTTCACAACTTCAGCAGTTGATGTTTTTAGTTCTGGGTTAACTATAGTTTGGCTTGTTGACAAATGACATCAGATGCACACTGCCACCTTGTGGTCAAATATGAATAACAACATTGTCAAGAGTGATCCAAGTGTTTTTCCCCAACAGTTATTGATATCGTGACTTGTAAGAGAAACATGGTCTTGTACTGACCCCATGCAAGAATTAGTATAAAATGCTGCCAGGGTTTTCTTCAATAAAAAAAAATGGTGATGTGTGTACATAAAACATAGCTTGAGTGAAAAAGAACTAAATATAGACAGACACAAATAAAAAGGAAATATAAAATAGTTAACATTGAGGCAAAAATCTGGTTTACCTATAGCCAAATGTAATATTACTAGAAAATGTTCCCTCTGCAGAGTATAAATATTTCTTTTAATGTTCTTTCAGGTCAAACCCCTTTTATGAGCCAAAAGAGAGTCCGGACATAAGCCGGAGCAGAGCTGTGACGGAACCTGAGACAGAGAAAAAAATGAAAAGGAAAGCCCCCGCTCCACCTGTACCAAAGAAGGAAGAGTACATTAGCATGCCCCTATCTATTCCGCCTGGGAGGGACCTGACTTCTTCTCCAAAGGTAAGACAACCTCACACATCATTCTTTCTTACACCATGGATCATGTCAATAGTTTTCTTATATCATTGGGATTGTAGATAACCTTTTACTTGCAGTTTGCATGCAGTTTTGTATGGATTGCATGTTTCTCTATGACACAGTTTGTGCTCCTTCCATATTATCTGAATATTTAAGTTCTATGTGTTGCTTCCTGTGAACTGAGAGACCCACTGCCATATATTATCTTAGATGCCATTGCCAAAGTCCCTGGCTCTCTTGCATATGTGACCAGCAAGCAAAGCATCGGTCAGAGATCTGACACATGATCCCATTTTGTTAATGGTAAACTCTTTTATAATTGCACCAGTAGTTGTCTCTTTTGGTATTTTGTAATTAATATCTGTGAATTATGATTTGATGTAACATACGTTTTGGCCTATTAATTTAAAAGTTATGTGCAAATAATCTTCCCTACTAGATGCATTGTATAGTAAGTTAAAGGTTATCTCCAAGCACCTTTAGCTTTCTAGCTCTCAGTTGCTCAGGGTCTCCATCCAAAGAATCGACCGGGAAATGATTAAGCAAAGTGGTGTGCATCAATTCGACAAATCCATTGCGTCATCATTCGTTGATTAAACGGGCAGGGGCAGTACGGGGACTGGCCAATCTCCTAATCTCCTCTACTCCTCTCGTCTGAGCTAGGAGGAGTAGAGCCCAGATGCCGCCCCATGCCTGTTGGATGTTCTTCGGGTTCCTGGGGGGGGGGGGTGTTGCTGACGGAGGGTGGATGCCACAACAGCATCCATACACTACTTCCGACATCTGCCTCCCTCCCAACTGAGCTGGAGTCGGATGTCAGCGGTGCACGGAGGAAATGGGCGGTTTTACATATTGCAGTATGGGCAGATGCCGCCCTCCCCCATGATGTTGCCCTGGGCTACTTCCCATATGTAAAACCGCCACTGGATCCATGTATGGGCACCTTAACCAACCACAAAACAAGTATACCAGCCTTACTGCTATGGTGCATTACATAAGAATGGGCAGTTTTAGTGCTATATACATTATGCTGTTCTAAACCTTGTATGTGCTATTTATATTTATTGGAAGGGGTCCGTCACCCTTTCCAACATTTACAATCCTTCTATGGCGGACACGGACCTGTTGTGTCTCTGCTCCTCTCTGTGTTTTGTCATATACCATGCCAAGTTTTGATGACATTGCAGCCAGTGACCCAAGCTGTCATTGTAGTAAACTCAAAACTGGGGGTAAAAAGAGTGTTCGTACCAAATAGTTCCATATATTTGTTTATTTCACGCAAGGAGAATCGTAAAGGTTTTAAGGTTCATTAATTGTAAAAAATATATTCCTAAGGTTTTTATGATTATGTAGACTTTAAAGAAACTGAACAACTGGTCTGCAACTCACTACTTTAAATACAATAAAATGTTTTATAATTTGACAGGTATTTACAATTATTGTAAATATAGCTGAATAAAAAAGATTTTGAAAAACACTTCTGCGCTTTTTACAGAATTTGGATTTCTTGTGTAGTAAAACTTTTGTAATTATTTTACTCATTGAAAATTCCTAAAGATATCTATACCCGCATTGACTGTTAGGTTTACTTATTTTTCTTTTATTGTTACATTTATTAAATAATGACAGTCGTAAAAAAATGTATTCTAAACATAAATGTACTATTCCTTTTTAAATTATTATTTTTTTTAAAGTACTACTCCATACTATGAGGCTGTTATGGTTGGTGAACGTGGACAGCCCAGGCTGTGGGTGAGAACATCTGATGCTCTGCCTTGTTTGTAAACACTGGCAAATGTTTCGGGGTAATTAGAAGCTCAGCAGTCTGTGCTCAGCCCCGGCGTGAAGATTTATTGCTGTAACATAGATGTACGCGGGATTAATTTACATCGTCCTACACGGGTAGAGCACAGCAGATTATTACACCACAGCAGAGAGAAGTGGAAATAAAAAACAACAGAGAAATGCCTGCAGGGCAATAAGTCTGTGATTCAAGTATAAAGTAAACATGAGATATCAGGTATGCATGTGTTTGCACCACTTAGGTTTCTATGTATAGTCATGCCTGTCATGTTAAAACATAAGTTATGGCTTTATAAGTGCATCTCGGATCGGATGTTTACATAGCTGTTTTGTTCTGATTCCAGTAATTCTCTAATGAACAGAGTTATGGCTTTTCATCTCCTGTGAGCAGTGTGCAATTATATGTAAAATCACTTGTTAGTCTGGAAATATTTCTTTCTTCTGTCTAGTGCTGTTTGTCAGCAGAAGAGAGAGTCCTTATTACAACACATATAACACCCATAAGGTCTAATTCCAGCACTGACTTCCTTCCACGTATGGTTATGGAGTCCATGTTTTAATTACGTTTAGATTTACGATTAGAAGGTACACACAATGTACCATATAGACGCACTTTTTCCTCCCAAAAGTGTGGGGGAAGAAAATTAGATTGCGTCTTATGGCCTGAATGTGTGTTAAAAGAATATTTTTGGGGGGACTCATGTGCCCACATGGGTTTGTCCATAATAAGGATAAAAAGATAATAGGGATAAAAAGTTGTATTTCAAATAAAGTTTGAGGCAGATCCTGTGTAGTTTGAAAAGGAGGGCAAATGTAGTTCCTATCTAGAAAAGGGAAAGTTTGGAAACCACTGGGTTAGTTCAATATAAGATTGCACCCAATTTACTGTAGATGAGATTCTTCAGACAAAAAGAAAGACATCAGGCAGTGCTATGGAAGTACCGTATTTTTCGGACTATAAGACGCACCGGACCATAAGACGCACACAGTTTTTAGGGCCAGAAAAAAAAGATTTATTACGTTTTCACATCAATTGGGTTAATGCAATGAATTCAGTGAAGGCAATAATTAATTCAGCCAGCAGGGGTCACTAGCAGCAGTACACTCTCAAGCTACTGAACACTCTCTTCACACTGAACACTCGGGAGGAGGAGGGAGGGGGCAGAAATCTGCAGCCTTCTCCCTCTCCTCTGCTCTAAACAGCTGTGAAGATCAGCTGTGATTGTGCCGAGTTCTTGCGGTTCCCACTGACACTGAGAGAGGGAAAGATGGCAGTCTATCTCTCCCTCTCTCTGTCCATTGCTCAGCAAAGCTCTGCTGATAGGCAATTTTAACGTACAGCTGAGAGAGCCGACACCAGCCGGCATCTCTCAGCTGACAGTTCCTCCTGCTCCCCCGGCTAATCTCCGTGCCGGGGGAGTTGGCGGGCAGCCAAGATGCGACCACGAGTGGCTGCGTGGGTCGCACATTCGGACCATAAGACGCAGGCACTTTTTGCCCCCAATTTTGGGGGTGAAAAAGTGCGTCTTATGGTCTGAAAAATACGGTATGTTTAAAAGAGATGTGATCCTAAACTATATGACATTTAGGGCTATTTCATACAGTCCACTGGAAATGGCACATTTCCTGCAACCAGATGCTGGAAAACATAAGCTGCCCAGTACAATTTCAGTTGTCTCAGGATAGCAAGCACTCACATAGGGCTTGTTTCCACTAGCGGTTCCGTGCGAATAGCCGCCAGGGCGGCTGCAGCCACCGTCTACGTGTCAGGCAGGCCCCCTGTCCAGGGATGCGGTCGGGTCCGGCCTCCGCTCAAAAACTCGGTATGCTGCGTTCACAACCGCATCTGCGCCCGACGGCAACCGTGCATATGAAAACTGCCACATGCATTTCCAATGTATACAGTTGCGGGGGGACGAAACAGCACAGAACCGCACGGTTAGAACCGCATCTAATCGCCCAGTTCCGTGCTAGTGGAAACAAGCCAATACTGTGTGCAACTGCTAAATCATAGGCCATAGGTGTATCATAAGCCATTGTTACTAAATTCTTGGTTCACTGATGATGACCAGTGGACCCTGCCTACAAAATGTGTAAAAATGTCCAGTATGGCTGGGATGTGAGAATGACCGTGAAATTGCTCTGGTGCCCCAAAATACAAAGTGCCATAACACATACCTTGGTGTATAAGGTATGTAGTGTATTGGTCAGGACAAGCTCAGGTTTTGAATATAAAAAAAAATTGGTAAACATTATATTGTTCTGAGTATTTAGCTCTACCATGTAAAAACATTTCCTGGTAATATCAGCTATGCTAATTTTCCAGGGCCCTGATACAGCCACACTATTATGTAATCCTGGAAAAAAACAGATTGTCACTGAAGAATCCTAATATGACCTTCTGAATTCATTGAATATTCATAGCGGTCATAAATGGTATGCATGGATTCTCATCCACCCATTTTATGACGATATAATTTGTGTAATTAGTCCAGTCCACCCTCACCAGATACTATCTGAATACTTAGAAATCATTAGAGTCTTAGCCTGAGTGTACTGCCAAGTGTTTTTTTACTTCATCCTTTTGTAAGCCAGATTTAAGGTGGGTTTACACGTCAAGATTTTTTCGGCCGACAGATGGACGATGAACGATTTTTTGGTTCGTTGTACCAAAATCTGAAACGGCCATTTGCTCCGATGGATTTTTTTTTTTCAGATATCTGACAAAAAATCGTCCACAAGATGATCGGACATGTTATTTTTCGTGCAAAAAACGAACGTCCTTATTTGACTCAATATTTTTATCCCATCACTTCCTAAAAAAAAAAAATCGGAAAGATTTTTCATTCGTGTTTCCAACAATTATTTTCATTCGATATTTGCGTCGGTTGTACAAAAATCAAAAAAAAATCTAATTATCTTCGATAAATGGACGAATGAAATCTGATAAAAAAATCTAAAAAAAATCGAATCTGAAGTTGAACGAAGCAAAAATCTTGACGTGTAAACCCACCTTTACACTTCACAATAAATACTCATAATTGGCAATTGAAAGCATTGTTAATGGTCTTCAGTAGTGAGGACCGAAAAGGTCGCCCGGTGGACAGTTCGCAGCGAACATAGCATGTTCACAGTTCACAATGTCAGCGAACATTATGGGTGTTCGACCCACCCCCTATACCTAAACATGGAGACAAAGTGCAACCCCTCACCCTATAGTCAGGTGGGACAATACAGCCAATTACACTTCCTTTTGCTCCTGGAGGACACCCCCTCCCCCCCTTATAAAAGAAGCAGCCATTTTACATTTATCCTGTGTCTCCAGTACTAGATAGATAGGGACAGGTGCTGCTGATTGAGGCATGGCTTAGCTACTTTGCTATCATACTCCATCCTGTGATCTGTAGCTATAGCTAAGGTGTTCTGTTCATCATTACTGAGCCACAAAAGTCCTTCACGGGGGGGGGGGGGTTTATGCTGCATTATGCATTGCAGAGAGATCTGACTCCCCTGCAGAAGGTACTGTCAGATGTGATTATCGGCCATTAGACCTGAAGAATACAGCATTTTAAAAAATCCATATTTTGGGGTAGAAATTGAGCCATTGATCCCCCTCTGACATGACACTGTCCAGGTGGTTGCATGCTTCTTACTTTTTTTATTGGTATTTTGGCTAAAAAATTTGCCCTGAAGGTTCGAGAAGTTTTTCCTTCATTAAAGTCAATGGAGGTTCGCCGTTTGCATGTTGGTGGCAGGTATTTGCAGAAATTTGATTCGCCTGTTCGCGAACAGCGGCAGCTGATGTTCAGCCATTACTAGTCTTCAGATGGGCACACATTTATTTAGACTTTGTGGTATAGAAACATTTTTGTAGTAGAGTGACGCAGCACAGCGTAATGCAAATGCTCATAATCAATGAAAAAATCTGTTTGTACCATTACAATAGCCCATTACCTGCTAAGTGTACCACTGAACCAGCAAAGCTCAAAAGATTCCAAATAAGACTCTTTTCAGAAAAAAATGCATCTTGAATTGATAAAGATAAATGTGAATGAGAAATGTCAATATTGACTGTCAAATTTCCATCTTACCGTACCACCACACAGTGGGATCAGTCCCTTACCAAAACCTGTGCACACGCTCCATAGCGTAATCGGCACAAATACCTGGAAATGCCTAGAAAACTAGATACGACTTTTCCAGCCCTGACCAATCGATGCCTTTTCCGTTTCAAGCTATGTTTATATTGCGTTTAGGGATGCGCCGATACCCCGTGTTAATTGTATGCCTTGATGGGGATGTCGGCGCATACCATACATATGCATGACTTCCCGCTCTGCCTGTTCACACGGCTATCAGCGTGTACGTCGGCCAAGAGGTTAAGTACGCCAACCTCCGCTGTCCGCTCAGCAGATGGACCAACTGAAAGCTGTGTGAACAGACGAGGCGGAATGTTATGC
This sequence comes from Ptychadena robeensis, assembly GCA_036250615.1. Classification (NCBI taxonomy): domain Eukaryota; kingdom Metazoa; phylum Chordata; class Amphibia; order Anura; family Ptychadenidae; genus Ptychadena; species Ptychadena robeensis. Next base: position 138,020,372 of record CM070035.1, read on the forward strand.
AAATGTATGGGCTGCGCCGACATCCCCATCAAGGTTTGCGATTAACGCAGGGGGTATCGGCCCATCCCTTAATGCCATATAAACATAGCCTTATGCTCCATTTTCACCTTTTTTGCTGCTATTGATTCACTAAAAGGGGAATCAATATCTTGTCAATTGACTGAAAAATGTGTGTATGGTCAGTTTTAGCATAGAAGCCTCGGACTATCTCTTTTTTGATAATGTGAAGTGTTGTCCTGTGGTTGCGCACATATATTAAAAAATACATTTTAAAAATTGGTTTACTTCTATCTGTAGATTTTAATAATGGTGCCAAGTTCTCTTCAAATCAGTTCCTATGTGCCCTTTCTTGTTTTTTTACCATAACTTATTATTTCATTTATTTTTTTTGTGTCTAACATCGTATTTAGTATCCGATATTGCAGGAAACATTTTTTAGCAGCACAATCTTTACTTTGTATCAGGATTTGTGTCAAATGATTTCTAATACCATGCCCAAAAATTATAATAACAAACTAAATGCAGAAAGCCATCTGCTAAGAATCAAATCAAAGTCCTTGACTTGAGCTTCATTCTATGTTGAGATCATGCGTTGATACTGTAAACTGAAGTATCTTTACATTGATTCTTTAAGTGGATTTGTCTCTAATTAAATGGACTGAGTGAGATTGTAAATATTAAATACCGGCCGTAAATATCTGCCATTGAGTATGCAGATCATCATAGGATGACTCGGAATGCACATCAGCCGTTTGTCGTCCATATTTGTATTCCAGAGCTGGTTTTATCTGGGGAAATGTTGCATATTGCCGCCTAATGCCGGATTCCGGCAAGGTAAACAAAGTACTTGTAAGATAGTCCTGGCACACTAGCTGTACGCTCTACAGGAACAGTTGTCATTTTTAACAGCGTTCAGCGGTGCTTCCACTATCACTCCTCCATTTCTAGAATTCACAATGACCTTTGCATGAATAAAGTCAAATAGGATTAAGCTGGGAATTTTCTACAATGGGGAAAAGCAACAGATGCAGCTGACATTGAACGTGGATGGATTGTTGATTCACATTTGCGTATAGTAAGGGTCCAGGAGTCGAACGGGAAATGTTGCACACACATTCAAGCTTTTGGGGCAAATGTGGTATATATATATTTTTTTATTTTTTAAGGAACTCCATTGTAGGTAAAAACAAGTTGTAAAGGAGATATTATGGAATGACTACGCATCGCTTATTAATGGTTTTCTTTTTCTTTACCTGCAAAATTAGTAGCATTCAGGGCTGTGTCTAGACTCTGTCTGTGGTGCTCTAGGTACAATTCAACGCTCACACCCTTTTGTACATGCTCCACCACGTTTTCTTCACTAAAAACTGAAAGAAAATTCTCTTCTAGATGAACTGTGCTGTCTGCTTAATTTTCTTAGCTCCTTTTAAATAGTATAGGCTTAAGTCCCCCTTACACCTTTAGATCACTCCATACGATTTCCATTAGATCCTCCAACAACTATGTAGTGCCGGGTCCTCCCTGACAGAATACAAAGTGATTGGAAGGATCAGAAAGGCCCTTATATTACATGGTATTGGTAGAAGAAAAGTGGATATTTCAGAAATTGTATGGTAAGATTGGAAGGTGTATGGGGGCCTGTACATACAAAAGAGTGAGCTTTTAACTTTCTTAAAGCTAAGCATACATTGTTTGATCGATTGCTCGAAACAACGATCGTTTGAAAAACGATTCCTTATTATCGCCACATAATGTGATTTTAATTTAGTCGATTCCTTCCCAAAGTCCTGTGCGCATGCTCCATAGTACCACTGGATACAAATCCATCAAAATACCAAGACAACCTGTCACATACTTGAACAATCTCGACTGAAACTTACCAACATGTCAGATCACTGCTCCATTTTGTTTGATTTGGATCACTTTTGGCCAATTAATTCAGGTAACGAGTAAAAAGGAATAAACTTTCCAACAATCAACTTAAAGTGATTGGGTTTTTTTTAAGTTGATCGAACTTAAAAATGTAACTGTGTATGCCAGCCTCAAGAGTTTCCACTATTTTTCTACTCTGCCAAAAAACAAAATTAATCACCACACTCAATAGTGATCGGTGAGTCCGCTCATACTCTTCAATGCCGCATGCTCACCGAGGATAGGCAAGTGTCCCCGATTGCAATTAACAATTGTTAACTCGGGGCAACCGCACAGGAGGTTAAATCACAATATTCTAAAAGGCACAACATTCTAAAAGGCGTTACCATTTACCTCATACCATGTACAGAGACCATTGTACATCATGGGAGGAGAACTTTTTTCATGCTTCAGATCTGCTCCATGTCATAAACATGAATAGCCATTGAAATTGCCAATTTATTTATTTTTTAACAGTGATGTCTGTAACAAAAAAATCAAATCCAACTGATTAGATGCAATAAATATATAAATTATTGTCTGTCTGTCACAGTGGTTCTCAAACGGGACCCCCTTGGAGATCGAACTGCCATTTCACCAGGGTCGCCAAGTTCTCTGTAAGCATCAGAGCTGCTACTAACAAGCACTGATGCCCACAAACGGAGTGGTGAGTTAGGAGAGTAATGACCCCTCCATCCAAACTCAGTAAAATTGATGAGTTATTCTTCCTCACAACTTCCCACCGTGCACATTATTTGCACAAGCGAGGTGGGAAAATAAACCCGCACTTCTGCGTTCCAAATACAGCAAGTGACACTTTGCAACGTCACTCCCGGGGTCGCGGATCTAAAAAGGTTAAAGTACCACTGATCTATAAAACTGTCCTATTATTCATCTTTTACCTTCTCACACCATGTTTATGGCACCAGATACAGCTTCATAATTATATAACCAAATAATAATGGGAGTGGTACATCAAAGACAAGCAGATCATGCTTGTTTAATGTTGTGCCAGTAGGTTTCAGATGCAGTAAGTCCATTTAGGTGGGTAGCGCTGAACCTTCACACTGTGTAATGGATAAATATGTCTTCAAGGGTCACACCTACAAGAATTGACTCATACTTTACTACCACCTACACAGACCAAATTCTATTTGGTTATTGTTTCTACTTTATGTGATACATAAAGAGAATTAATTTGGGACAGTTATTTGATTGTATACTGCACATCCTCTAAGAAGGCTCTGTGGGTTGGTAGGCCTAAAAGAAAGAAAAAAACATACATTGTTCTGGAGAAGTAAGCCCCCATACTCCCATCCGCGGCCAATCCCCGAACAATTGCAACGTGATGGTGTCATCACAATGTGGCCAGTCATTCAGAGAATCGGACCGCACCTGGTCCCCATCCAATGTAATGCGATTGACCATCTGTTCTCTGGCCAATGGTGGATTTTGGGCAACATGGATCAGTCACTGCAGGTGGGCAGCTTGGATCCCCGGGCGATTTTGTGGCCGCTCGATCGCAGCAAAGTAATGGATCTAATGCGTGTAAGAGGGGCTTTAAGCATTATTGATGGGACAGTAAGTTCTTTTTTAGGAGAAAAGCTGATGGGTGAATTTGGTTCCAAGTTACCATTCTTTAAATTTAAACCAGTAAAATAACAATATTTATATAGCTTACATACAACACATAGCAGATTTGTGCTAATCAATATTCATTATTTATGTGTGTGGGTGGTGCATATGTAAATAAGTCTTGATAAGGATCTCTAGCTAAGAGCTGACACCCTTGAAGATGCACATCTTTTATTGCCTATTGTGAAGATTTACTACTACCAATCTCGGTGGCCTTACTGCATCTGGTACCTGCTGGCACAGCACCAAAATATCTGCTGCCTCTAGCTTTGATGTGTCACTCCCATTGTTATTCGTTTATACAATTATGCAAACTTCACCCGTGCTATCACTAAAGTGTGAAAGGGTGAAAGATGAATAATAAGACAGTGGGAGTCTCATAAAACATATCTTGTCTTGTCTAAGACGGAATAGACATGCACCATTGGGACGGCAGGCAGCTCTTGTGTAAAAGTTACAACTGAGTAGATGAGGGTTTAGGCTTGGGCTCCACCATGCATTTCCCCATATTCTTGTGGACGCAGATGGCTGTGTCGACATCAACGTGACGGAGGCTTGGACCTCTGGCGGGCTGTGGAGACGGCCCTGTCATAGTCCCATTGCCATCAATGGGTGGCTTATGCACTGCGCTTAAATCCCTGCGTTCAACCCAGTGATTTTATGTGGAGCATGTGGAGTCCAAGTCTAAGTGTGCTTAAAGTTATTTTCATATGCATATACTCAGTAAGTAGAAGTGGGTGTCTTTCTAAAGAAAGCCCAGTAAATTTTGACTAGATCAACCATTCAAACACCATCCTACCTCAGCTATTGAGGATTTCTACATCAAGCACCTACAGTGAGGAAAATATTTGATCTGCTGATTTTGTACACCCTCCTGACAAAGAAATGACCAGACTAGAATTATGGTATGTTTCTTGTAGTAATTAGAGACATAAAGTGGACCCTTGAGTTACAACTGGCTTGACATAAGACCTTGAGATACAAGATTTAAACTTACAACCAATGATTTGACTTACAACCAGAATTATGGCTGAGGCCTAAACATGTTTCTGCTTGCGTGGTGGCATCCATGTGACCTGATGTCACTAATAACTACAGCACATCAAAATAGATCATATACAAAAGGCTACAAAAAAGTCTGAACCAATTTGACTTGACTTTGACAACCAACCCTTGGGAAACAAGTCAAGGGTCTACTGTATTGACAACAAAAAACCTGCAAACCCAGTGCACAAAAGTCAGAGCTTGATTTTTATTGCGTGAAGAGTGAAAGAAGTATTTAACCCTCTATCAATCGGCAAAAATTGGCACAATAATGCACAAATGGAAGAGCCAAAAAATAATGGTTTCTCAGTCTGGGGCTCTATTGATCTCACATTGTGACGTTGCAATGAACATGATATTGATAATTATCATTTACAACATATACAATACATGTACAATGTTGAGTTATTAACCTCCCTAGCGGTTGAGACGAGCCTAGCTCGTCCGAGCTTTAGGCTCGCCTCAACCGCCCGGGAAGCCGCCGACGGGGAGACTCGCCGCAGCATTTGCGGGTTGGCGGCTCCGCCCCGATCGCGTCATGGTGATGCGGAAGGGGGCGGGGGGGCCGGCGCCATAGACCTCCATGTTAATGGAGGAGCGCCGGCTTTCTCTCCCGCGCAGCTGTTGTCAGTAATGACAACAGCTGCGCGTAGAGCTCCGGCGGGATGCCGGAAACGGCGGGCAGTGTACTATGTACACTGCCTTGATCGCCCATTTACAACGGCGCGATATGGGCGGTGCGCTAGGGAGGTTAAGATGCAACACAAGATAACACACACAGGTACAGGCTATGACGCAAGAGGATTAAGCTAGGCATACACCATTCGATTTTTGCATGAGTGATCTTCGATTTGATTTTAGATCTTAATCTTTTCATGGAACATCGATCAAAATCGAATCCAAAGTAGTATCATATGGAAGGTTTGATCGTAATAGGATTATGGTTTGATCAATGTAAACTTTGATCGTTTTAAATTGATCGAAAGCCGAAATCGAACCATGTATGCCTATCTTTAGAGGACCCTGCCCAATCGGGCTTACAATCGAATAGGTTAGGTGCCAAAGTATACAAAAGGTTGGGGGATGGGACTGGTATGATGGTGAGAAGATAAGTAGGCCAGACTGAAGAGGGGGGTTTTCAGGGCTTTTTTAAAAAGGGCCAAAGGTAGGAGCAAGTCTGATGGGGTGAGGGAGAAAGTTCCAGAGAATAGGAGCAGTCCTAGAGAAGTCTTGAAGCTGCCCATGTAATGATGTTATAAGTGGGGATGTCATTAATAGGTCGCTGGAAGTGCAGAGGGGGCGGTTAGGGGTATATTTATGGACCAGGTTGGAAATGTGAGCTGGACAGAAGGTGGGGAGTGATTTAAAAGCAAGGCACAGAACTTTAAATTTAATTATCTGTGGAACTACACATGATGACCTTGGCAATGATCTTAGGACAGCAGGGACCATAGTAGCCAAGCAAACAACTGGTAGCATGCAACGCTGTGAAGGACAAATCTCATAGCAAGCTCAAGGACTCCCCTGTTCAAGACAGCACATGTACAGGCCCATCTGCAGTTTTCCAGTGATTGTCTGATTGACCCAGGAGAGTACTGGGTGAAAGTGTGGAGCTCAGATAAAACTAAAATTGCTGCCTAAGACCACAGGAGCACCGTCCCCACTGTCAAACGTGGAGATGGACACGCAATGCTTTAGGGGTGTTTTTTTGCACAGTGCACAGGACACCTTCACTGCATAGAAAATACAATAGATTCTACAATGTTCTGTACTGTCAATCTTCAGTGCTTTTGCATACTTGGTTTATGAAGAATATTGTCGCGTTTTCAATATATGAACAACATCAATAAATATGTACATATATACATTTAATCAAGTTTTATCATTCACTAGAGTTGTCTCACAAATCTTCTCCAGGAAAAACAGGGCAGTTTTTCTTCCTGTTAAGGGACTTAGATAATTTTTTTTTAACACCAATAAACTTTATTAAAAAAACTAAAACAAAATACATACACGTCTTCTTATCCAGCAAACGAATATGAAATATAAAAACAAAAAATAAAATATAAGACAGACAAATCAAAAATATACTTGCATACAAAGAACAAGGACCACATCATAACATTATAACATTATAATAAAGTTACATAAATTCCCAAAAAAGAAACAGAGAAAACAACAGTGTAGAAAAAGCGATGTCACTGTCTCTGTTCCCATCACCATCGACCGCCATTGGAATGGTAGGACAAAGAAATCATTTCAACAGGGTGAACACTTTCAACAACCATTTTCCAAGATTTTGTCAAATTTACTTAATTTTATTTATTTACTTTGGTTAATTGTACTGCTACAGACATCTACCACCAGGAAATGTTTGTCTTCTAGTGTCCACAATTTAGGAACCTAAAAGTTTGATGGACCGTACCCTGCTAAAATGACCACTGCTGTTATCCCAGAATCATGCCCTGTTCTTCACAAATTGAAATGTAATGTACGGTAGCTTTGAGAATTGGGGAATTTCTAACAGAGAAAGTATAGGGGCAAAGTTACTTGTTGTGGTCCTTGAATGTCCTAATACACATTTGATTATATCATGGAACTATTAAACCACTCTGAATAGAACCACTGGATTCCCGCTTATATTTTGACATCTTTAAATGTGTAAAATGAGTAACTATATAATGGATCCCACTATGTTATTTTTCTTGCTACATTTTGTGCATTTTGCGCCTGTGATAGATGGAATTGTAAGAAAGCATTTTCTGCTCTTGAAAAGTTATAAATTGGTTTAGTACATGTTCCACTCTGATGCCTAGAGGCCATTTGTCACATAGACTTTCCTGTTATTGAAAATAATATCTTTAATTACACTAAACTGGTTTAGAGCTGTGGGCAACTCATTCCTTAAACCAGGAATACATTTTAGCCTCAAATGTTAACATTCCATTTGGATTTCTTTGCAATTCAACAATTATTTGAGCCACACTGTGTAGGCTTATATCAAGTATATCACATAAACGTAATCCGGACAGTAATTAAACTTGTAAACATATTGTGTAGGGTCTGATTTGCTTGAGCGTTACCCAGTTATTGGAACTTGGGAGCATGTGCGGTGGAGCACAGCTCGATTCCTTGCTTAGGTGGAGGAAAACCAAAGTCTAAATTACTTAAAATATATACGACTTTTTAAAAAAATTTCTTCTGTGTGGTTAGATCTCTTTAGGCACAGTCCCACGATTTCTATTGTAGATCTGCCTTATCTGATGGTTTAGTATGGACAGCTAGAAACACTATGGCTCCAGTGAATGCAAAAACTTTTTATAAATCTTTATTAATAGGGTTAGGATCTTTTAACAAAAATTATCAACCAATACATTAGAGCCACTTATATCGCTAATATAATTTAGATCCCCTTTTTGCTGCCAAAATAGCTTGAATCTGTTGAGGCATGGACTCTCTGAAGGATTACTGTCTTATTTGGCTCTGAGACTATCCTTTAAGTTGCGAGAATAGGCCTCTATTGTTCGGACGTGTTTTTCCAGCAATTTCTCACAGCGCGACACACTTGGGCATTTTTACAAACTGAGGAAATCTTCAAAATAAAAAGAAATCAGTCCAAATCACCTTTTTGCACCATGGTACGGTCTTATGCTAATTTACCTATTGCATTCTCTTAGGCTGGTAGATGCTTTAGGATATGCTTATATGACACCTATTTTTAAAGCAACATATTCTAAATTAGGGCTACATTTACATGGTCGTTTCCCAGGCATCTGTCTGTCTGCAGCAGCCTGGGAAACAATCATGCATTCCTGTAATTTAGGTTACAACCCTATGACAGGTATATCGGACGAAAGCCCGAAAACTGACCATGGGCGCAACATAAGTTCATTTACCAAGAGGTTAACAACCGCCTGTTTAAACGAGCCCTTAAGCAGGGTATAGAGGGCTCGATATTTGAGCCGTCCGATGTACCCTGCAGCAGCGTGATGACGTCATCATGCTGCTGTCAGATATCGGCAGAGCCGGGGAGACAGCTCTGCTCTCTCCCCAGCTCAGCCGATGCTTTGCCTGGAGACCAGCGGTCTCTATGCAAAGCAACGGATATCTGCCGTATTTACGGTCATGTCCGATATGGCTGCTTTCAAGCGGGATTGATTTGTCCCGCTCCAAAACAGCGATGGGCGCATATTATATGGGCCAAATAGATGGATGTGAGCGCGCACGGCGCTCAAAGGGGCTATCGATCTGGCCCATACCTGCAGGTCTGTACCCTGCTTTACTCTCCTGTTGGATTAGACAGATGAGCTAGCCTTTGTCATCCCATATTAGTACCTTACCATTGACTCAGTTGTTTCCTTTCTTTGGACCACTTGAAACCTACTGCATATCAAAAACATGCCACAGAACTTACTGCTCACTGGCGGTATAAAATAAATCAATTTCCCAACCATTGACAGTGTGCTGTGTGCTTGCATGCATATGTGCAAAAATATAGTTTTCTACTTTGCTTCAGACTGACTTAAATATTGGTGTGCCAGCCAGGCCGGCATAGGGTTCTGATGAGGCATCCCCCAAAGTAGAAGATATAAATTGAGGTGTATCACCCCATGGAGATCAACTTTACAGGCATGATTGGGGTTTAACCTTAGATTGTAAACCAGAAGCAAAAAAAATCAGGCATGATTGCAAGGTAAGGTATCAATTTGGGGAGGAACGGGGCTAGACTATCCATTTGGGGAGGAACAGGGCAAGACCATCCTAATGGAGGGGGAGGAGAAAAAGGGATGAGTGTCCTTTTGTTTGAACTGTTCAGCATCTGTTCAAAATAACCAAAGACTCAAAAAAAAGGGCTGTATTAACCTTTTAGATAAACTCAAAGTACACACTTACTATAGTTCTCTTCACTCTTTAAAAGAAAAATCTTTATAGTATAGCCATCAAGTTGTTGCATAATTTTTATAGCAGTTTAAAATTATTTCGAGCCCTTTGACAGAGTAAAGATTATAAGTGAAATGCCTTGTGAGAATAGCATAATTGACACTTAAACAGTGCGGCTGTAAGGATCCTATTAGGTATTCATGTTCTCTTCCATGCTAATCTCTTAACAGACGTGTCCATGCCAGGGGGCGGGTGCTGCCAGGGAAGGAGTTATTTTTCCTCCTTTCACAAAGCAGTACAGCATTGCTCATGTTCCACCTCATTTTGGCAGCGTGAGGTCTGACATTTTAGTTTGTCAGCACTGGGTTATGTACTAGATGTTTTCCCTTTTTTTTCTTTAAAGTCCATTATTGTGTGTTAGTCTAAGCGTTTCCAGTAATACTGTCACTGTGTACAATCGGCAATATATTTCCTTTGTGGTATCAGAGGGGCATTTGCTCTCTTTTCATGTGTTGTTTTTTTTTCTTTTGCTTTAATAAAAAATTTACTTTTGCTTCTCTGTCCCTTTTTATATTGATATACTTTTGTTGTGGTTACTGCTTACAACAATTTTAACCATTTTGTCTCCAGAACCTAAAACCAGTTTTCACCATTTCTGAGACACATTTGACACCTTAATCCCTCTGCTTCCCAGAGGATCATACGTTTTTTTTTTTCTCAGACAGGATATACATTTTAAATGAAATGTGTTGTCCATACATAGACTTTATTTAAAACAAAAAAAATGCTGAAAGCTTTTTACAAGTCCTGCAGTGTTTTCACTGCCTTCTGAAGATGCGGAGGGACCTAGAAGACACCAATTGTACAGGCCGCATAGCTGGCAGATCAAGACTTGTTGAAGAAAGCTGATTCAGAGAGTTTTCACTCTGGTGATGAATCCGATGTGAACAAGACCTCAGATTTCTACCTTTTTACATACTTCTTTTTTTTTTATTCCTTTGGGGTAGACGGTTTATTGCAATTTTTAACAATGTGCTTTAAAAGATATTTTGTGTACTATTTCATGTGATTTTCTATAAGAGTCATCTTTGCAAAATTACCTATGGAAGGTGTCAATGTCTTGAGCCTTAGCACATTATTTTTTCTTTTGAATTTATGTGCAGAACCCTTAAAGCTTTAAGCTAGGTATACATTTGCATGAACACCACAGTGTGGTTGATTTTACTTAAATCTGTGCGCATGCCTTAAATTTCCATCCAATACAAATCGATCAAAGTGCAGATACCTGTTCAATCAACTGAAATTCACCAACATGTCTGTTTATGGCTTGATTGATTTTATGTTCTGTTTCGATGTTAAATCACTTTTGGTTAATCATACCAGGTGTGTGGGAATTTATTTCTGTTTGATCTAACTATTTTTTGGTCATTGGAACAGAAATATCGAACTATCTATGGCTACATCAACACACCAACCAATCTTAAGCTTTCGATTAAAAAATAAACATACCTTTTTACTGAAGCTGCCTGTACACTACTTAATCTGACTGTACAATGTGCTTTAAGCTAACCAAACGTGGGTCAATTTAGGCAATCGATTCCCGGTCGATACTTTTGATGAAGACCTTGTCATCCATCCAAAGTAATGGCGATCAAACAGTGATTTACCCTGTTGGTTCCCTGTTCGATCAACATTTCTTTGAGTGGGATCGATCGATCAAGGGTTTTGCCAATTCCTGAACAATTGTTCACACACAGCGTCTAGGGTAGGCTTCCTGGTGTCAACAACAGTGAATCATACATGCGCATGGAATGCCAGCATTTCTGCTTTTAATAACTACAAAACATGCCTGCAACATGGTGATGATGCAGAAGACTGGCACAGAGCTTTCTCATCTTATAAAGCAAGGGCATTCAAGGGACAAGGAAACTATGAGTAATGAAAGTTGCAGATATTAGAGATAAAAAAATGCTGCACATGTATTGTCCACTATTGTTAAAATGAACATAGAAAACATTGTATGAGTTTGGATTACATATATTTATACCATATAAGGAAAATAAGTTACTATTTCTACAGTTTCCGACACCTTTGTTTCTGTTATTTTGGGTATTTTATTCTGACTTCAAAAGTAGCACTTCTAAATTCGTACAGGGCAATGCTATCTATTTCTTTAAACGTCGAGTGTAAATAAACTTGCCAGGTTAGTGGTTGTGAAACTCATTAGTAAGAATGTCATTTCAGTGAGTTATTGCCTTCCTGCTCTATATTACTTGTCTCCCCACAAGCAATGGAAGCATAAATCACAAAGCGTTTAGTTGTGACAAATTATGTCTGAGCGGCAGTGGCCGGCTTCCACCAACGGGGGGCGTTCATTGTCTTCAGAAAACCCAGACATTTTTACCTTTTCATAGTTTAACAGGCTTGAGCATATGTCAACAAAACTTGTCATGTTTGTGTGTGTATTGTCCCATGATCCATGGAACCAGGCTGAGTACTTTTCCCTCAGTAATTCAAATTTTATCCCAAGTTTGTCAATACAAAATACAATTAGAAAAATCATATAATTTGCAAAAAAGAAGCAGGAATCTAAATATGTTCATATTTGAGAAGTTAATAGTATGCTAGTCTGATACTTGGCAATAAAATGTTTGCCAAGTATAGCTGTGAAACTGATCTTAGGGAACAAATGGTATTAAACACGGAAAGTTAATTTTTTTTTTATAATTCTTAGAATTGATCCAGCCAATTATTTTAATTGATCCTTATTTTATAATAAATATTGGATCTTCTAAATCTATTGTTTAACCATTCCGAGATCATTTTAAAAGTGCATTGTTTTAGTGTTAAGCTGAATGCTTTAACTTGTGTAATTTTTAAAGCTAATAGTTCCTCTGCTAAATTGGTTTAAATAGAAAATTATTCCTATTATAATATGGATATTTGATACATTCATCTGAGAGTTTGTCTAATAAGTTTTACATTCTTTTATATGGTGAATGCAAAGGAGTCTTACGACTTATTATTTTTTATTATTATTATTGCTTATTATTTTTTAATTAGATATGATTGTTTATCATAATTAATGCACACTTACATTTAATTTTGTACTCATTGTCTGAAAATACATTGGCCTTGTGTATTTTCAGAGATCCAAGTTTTATTAGTATTTAACTACTCAATGTTTCTTCACTAATTTTCCCTTTTATATTCCTTGTTGTGACAATTGTAATATATAACTTGGTGTTGTTAAAGGGTTACACTACATACATTTAATGATTGGTTGTTGTAAATGATGGTTCCTGAACGTTCACATTAGCACTGACTTCATGGGAGAGGACAAGTGCTTTTATCCTGCTGCGTCCTCCCCCACAGGAAGTAGCGGCCATTATTCTATCAAGACAACCATTATGGATCCGATTGGCTGACTATCTATCTATTCTATCTATTCTGTCTATCTTTGTAAAATATTTAAAAAATGAATCAGGAAATTGCTTGCCCCCCTTTTACCTTCCACTACAGGTGGGTGAAGCTCGGAAACTCAACTTTCAACATCTGTCCAATTTAAGAACAATAGTTTTGGGAGCGCTGTGTTTTCAGTACAAAAGTACCATTTAAATATAGAATTCATTCTTTTTATTATGCTTCGTTTTCCACACCTCTCCTGCTTCTTCTTGATCATACACCTCCAGTCATCAGCTCCTCAAACAGTAAGGGGCAGATATGACATGACAAAGCAATGCCCACCTTTAAAGAGGGGGACATTAAAGATGCTAGGGATAGATCGGTTGCCAATAACCTTTTAAAAATACTGGGAACCTTGCATTTGCCTTGTCTTATTGGGCACAGCTTCCACAACCAGGAGAAATTAGAGCATTTTCTACAAAAGAATAAAAAAATATCATTTTAGTTCTCTAGATTTTTGTTCTCTAGATTTGTAGATTTAAATGATTTCTATCAATTTGTGACTTATCTTTCTTTAAGCATACCAAAGTTATGCACGGGCACATTTCTAACACATGCAGTCATTTAAATTTATACTGCTATAATGGTGTCCTATGAGAATTGAAAACAAACATCATGTGGCCAAAAGCATCTGTTGGTATAGCAAGTAATATACATTATAGCTTAGTAATGTAAACCTATAAGATAACAAAATTAGAAAAGATTATTTATTCTTTAGTTCTAAAGAGCAATTACATCTATATGATGGATGTGGTTTATAATATAATGATCAAATAGTACATAAAGAGATAAGAGTACAAAGGGCTGAAATAAATGTATTAATGCCAGGATAAAATTATAAAAAGAGGGGAGGGTTTGCTCCTGAAATTAAAATATTTATATTTTATATATATATATACAGTATATACATAGTATTACTTATTAGGTTATTTGCTTTTTGTTACCAAAATGTGAACATCGGGTTAGTTTCATCGCAGCATTTCGTGCTTTAGAGAGTTTCAGCTACAGCATGAGATAATATAGTTTCACATGACAGCAGGGGGTTAAAACCTTTGGCAGCAATGCTGTCAGGTATAACACGTTTGTAAAACTTAAAGGCGCCGTTTGTAAAATGTCATTTCCACTTTCAGTGTTGTCATCAAAGAGACAGCGAAATGTTGAAGAAACGCTTTTATTTACAACTGTCATTTTTTTTTCCATTGTAACTGAGAAGATAATTTTACATGACTTCATTTTGGGAAGGGTGTGTTTCACTCCCCAGCTCTTTATAGTGCCTCAAGTGTCTAAATTACAGTTAAGCTGTTTCACCCGGCACCATATTTTGCCCAGACAGAAGTCTAGAGCTGCCATACATGGCTGGATCCATCAGAAGAAGCACGCCAAGGGCTAAGACTGTATGTGGCCTCCTAACTATGTGTCAGTAAACTGACAGGTCTTATTGACTTCAAAAGATTACAGTTGGGACTGGAGGTCAGATTGCAGTCTTCCTACTGCAAGAAACACAAGAAATTGTATTAGTATTCAAATATAAAGGCTCAAAACAAACCATTCAAGGCAAAGCAACAGAGCCACCTCAACTCTGTCTGGTTTTCACTCTGAGTGATCAGCAGGCATGTTGGCATGTTAAATGGCTTATAACCTGACCTATCATATTCAATGGCTAGGTAGGTTTAAAGCTTTCACACCATCACCCCATAACTCTAGAGTTATCTAAAGAGCTATAGAGGTTGGAAGTACCACCAGCATAGACAAAAGCACTCAAATATAGAATATTTAGAATATTTACATTTTCCCACCAAGTGTTCCAAGCGATTTTAAAGATTTCAATAATATTTTTGAACTAAACAGCCAAAAACCCATAGCCACAAATTGGTGTCCAGAATCCAAAGTTTTCCATTTACCCATCTTTCCAACAGTGTATAATCAACTCACAAGGACATGTATATAGTTAAAGCTGAACTCCTAACCAATTAAATGCTAGTTTATTTTTAATAGCGATAGCATTGGGGTTGTGAATATGGATCGGCTGCAGTGAATGCAACTGTTTTTCTTAATTCTGCTTGGATTTGCTAATATCGCTCTTATTTGTAACAGAACAGTGTGAATCTTAGCAATGGATGAATAGAATTTTTAATTCATTTTGCAGATAAGAAGCTCATTAATATTTTTCATCTCTTTATATAGCAGTATCTCTAGAATTTAGCTTTAATTTGACTAAAGCTGGCCATACACCTTTAGATCTCTCTGTCAGATATCCTTTAGATTTACCAACAACTATGTGTATAGGTCCTCTGCAATTAAAGTAGGCAGGACTTGATGGTTTGAGAAAGCCCCTAATATTACATGGTTTGGTAAAACAAAGAGATCTAAAGGAAAACCTGACAGAGAAATCTAAAGGTGTATGGGGGCCTATATAACTAATAAAGTGATTGAAAGCATATCAGTGTTCTAATGTTTTGTCCAGTAGGTCACAGTCAGTTTGCTAAGCCCTCACATTTATCTATATATATTATATATATATATATATATATATATACCACATGGAACTGACAAAAGTATTCCCACGGAGCACTGTTCAAGCGATCGTTTCAGAAATGGAAGGAGGAGGCACAACTGTAAACTGTAAACTCACAGGCGAAACAAGGAGAGCGGGATCAGAATGCAGTACGAGAGGCCATGCGTGAATGTGGATGAGCTGCAGAGATCTACAGCTCAGTTGAGAATCTGTTCCATAGGAAACATAGTCATGCACAGTTGTGCCATACTCCTTCTATTTCTGAGTGATCGCTTGAACAGTGCTCCGTTGGGATGTTAAAGGCTTTGGAATCTTTTTGTGCATAAGCTGGCTCAAATTTATCAAGAACTTTATCCCTGACCCTGTCTAGTGTGTCTTTGGACTTCATGGTTGCTCCCAATATTCTCTTAGACAACCTCTGAGGCATCACAGAGCAGCTGTATTTGTACTGACATTAGATTACGCACAGGTGGCATTCTATTTAGTCATTAGCACTCATCAGGCAATGTCTATGGGCAACTAAGTGTACTCAGACCAAAGGGGGCTGAATAATTACGCACACCCCTCCTTGCAGTTATTTATTTGTAAAAAAAATTTGGAATCATGTATGATTTTCCTTCCACTTCTCATGTGTACACCACTTTGTATTTTTCTTTCACGTGGAATTCCAATAAAATTGAGTCATGTTTGTGGCTGTAATGTGACAAAATGTGGAAAAGTTCAAGCCTCTGTATTGTTACTTTCCCTCTTGCTGAGTCTGTTAACTAACCTATTCTAAGCATCATATTAAAAAAAATAAAAAAGCTATCAATGCATTCGTCTGCCTTGGCAAGCTGTAACCCATCCAGCACACCCATAAAATGGACACTGAGGTTTTTAGATCCCTTTGCCTCATAAGGTGTTGGCATTCAATCTTCTGGCAGTTACTCTGCCTTGTTTGGTAAGCCTACATCAGGAAGTTGGTGTATGCTTCCCTTAAGAAGGATTTGGTGCCAACAGAAGGTAAGTATATTGGTTTTAGGTTTTCCAAGACAAAGACAGCTGACAGTTAGGAAATTTGTAATATACATTTTTCCTCTTTGCTTTTAAGTACAGATCCGCCCAAAGGTGTGCTTTAACGTAAGCTCAGAAAAAGTATGCATTTAGAGGGTAAGCCCGATTGGGCAGGGTCCTCTTCTTCTATGTCATAGATTGTACCTGTGATGATGGCTTGTGTTGCATCTTAACTGTTCTTTAATACAGAGTTGAGTAATGTATTGGCACTATATAAATAAAAGTTAGAAATAATAATGTTACATGGGAGACTTTATGAAGGTGAATGTTTGTATTAGTTTTCGTTATGCTTGATCAGGTTTTTATTCAAATTAATAAACTTTTTTTTTTCCTTTCAGCCAAGCCCGTTACCAAGTCCAATTCTGGGAAGACAACCCAATGCCAGTCAATCACTGCTCGCATGGTGCAAAGAAGTAACGAAAACCTACAGAGGTGTTAAAATAACCAATTTCACTACTTCATGGAGAAATGGCTTGGCATTTTGTGCAATATTACACTACTTTAGACCAGACATAATGTAAGTATATCCATCCATGTATGTGACCTGAAGCTACCAAATTGTTGTTGTTTAGGAAAATTCCCTCAATATGCATGCATCTTAACATTAAGCAATTCTAGATGAATTTTTGGGCATTTATTAGATTAATACTTTCAACCAAATGGGCATTTAATCAAATCATCACAAAATGTAGAGTATGAACATATTCTTCAAGCTGCATTATATTTGTTTATTAAACCTTCATATCATACGGTCTAAAAAGCCTTAATGGACTGTTCTAAACACGGCTGAATAAATCTGAGTAATCTGAGGACATTCTCACTATGTGCTAGTAAAAATTGGCCCATAAGATTAGGACGGTCATTAAGACGGTCAACTAGAGCATGAGAATGTAGTTCTGGTATGCAAGAACTCTGAGGGAGATATTGCTTCATTGGTTTCCTTACTTTCATTTCCAATTTTCTGCACCTACCCCTCTTCTCTACTCTAAAGGCTCCCATACACTGGTCTATTTTTCAAGCCATTTGCGACGTCCACGTCGATCGATCTGCGATCAGTTGAGTTCTGCCCACCCTGAATGATCGACCAAACAAAATCGGAATTGACTAAAAATCGGATCAGACAATGAACTGACATTTTGGGGGGGTTTTTGGTACGTCGTACGTTGGTGGACCCATAGCTCACTGTGCAGCAACCTTTCCGATCAATGGATTTTGTGGAATTGGACATTTTGGATATCGGCTCATGTCCAAATCAACCACAAATCGGATTCCCAAGCTGGTGTTCCATCGATTCCTGATCGGATCAATCGCTGATTCCACGATCACCCGGAATGATTGAATCAGGAATTGATCAGTGACAAATCGACCTGTGTATGGCTACCTTTTAATCTCTTGTGGTAGACCTAAATCTTTTCTCATTTAAAGATCAAGACAAGAATCTATGTAAACATTTCCATGATGGGGGTGATTGCAATTTTAATCCAGAGTTTCTCATTTTTTACCATGCCACCAGGGAAATCCACCCAAGCTCTTGGTTGTGTCCAAACAACTTAAAAGACCCAATCTATACATGAAGAACCTACTGTTAGGAAGGTTGATCATTTCACTGCCCTTCCTTAAAATTTCAGATCTGTCAGAACATTTTGGGAGGTCTTCATACTGTTTGTAGATGGAATGTGGAATGCTGGTTGAGAAAGTGTTAACAGCCTACGTTGCGACTGTCAATGTCCTCCTTTCATTTTGGGCTCCGATCTCATTTATAATTTTTTCTTCCTTAATCCTATAGAAACTACTGACCTCAAGATGCTATTAAAAATTTTGTTCGTGTTGAAATGAGATGAGAGAAATAAGCCTGTAGGTCTTTGAACGCTGACGACAAGGGATTACCACATGGCAAATTTGGCTGTCAAAGCTCGTCCCTGGTCCTTGCCTCCCTATTTTAGACTAAAAAAAGCTGTAGGCGCTGAAACAGCCATAGCCATAGTATTTATTAATATATTTTTGCCTGTTTTAATTTTCCACACTATTAGTTTTGCTGATTGAATTCCTAAAAAATTACTTGTTGCCATGTAATTTTATTGTGGCTGTTATTTGTATTATTTTTTAGACTAAACTTGTTTAAAAAAAATTATATATATTTTTTTGTATATTGCAAGTTACATTTTGTTTGTACCCACTTTGCCATTTTCTCCTTCAGTGACTACAAGTCTCTGAATCCTCAAGATATTAAAGAAAACAACAAGAAGGTAAGAGCAGTAATATTATACCCCGGCATAAGCCGAGCAGGCTATCGTTTTATGATTGATTGGCTTCATAGACTGGAAGGATTGATGAAATGACAACCACTTCATCAATTTACATCCAACCTTCAGGGATAATTCATTTTTCATAAACCTATAATGAGAGCAGGGTCCTTTTAAACTCCTTATTGCACTTATTGTCACTCATTCTGAACCGGTTTTCAGACCAAAGTTTCTGACCCCCACAGCCCAGTGGAGGCTGGATAGAGGCCTAGGTTCAAAAGGTTGATGCAGGAAAGCTGTCAGGCAAACCCTCCATTTTATGTGGCTTTAACCAGGAAAGTAAACGCACTCGAAAACTATACGCATTGGAGGGTTGATTCCACTGTGTTTCTCAGCCACGGGCAGCCTCTGACACACACCGCGAAAGGTTTGTGTGCACTGTGTGTGTCAGCCGGGCAGGATGTGACAGCTTCCTTTCACGCATCTATATAATATGGTATATAATAATATGGTGATAGGAAGGCATGTAGCAATGGTAGCTCAATTGTCTTCAAAGTGAAGTCTAAAATGTTTCGACTTTTTTTATATTTTATTTTATATTTTTATATGCAGGATAAAAAAAGTTAAAATCTTTTCTCGCTGTTATGTGCCTTTTTAGAGAAATCAAAAATACCCCAGCACACCAAATCATTTTTGTTTTAGGTATACTCTGACCACCTAAGTTTTGGGTGCTGATTAATGCATAACGCCCTGCTGCGCACTTGTATGAAAAGCAATAACGCAGCACATGCGGTAACGTGTTCCATGTGTGCTGCGAAATCTATTAACGTTCACATGTGCATTGCCAGTACACAGTGTAATGCATCTAGTGTGAAAGGGCCCTGAAAGTGAGAAGAATGAGTATCGTCTCAACTGTCACACAGCAGATATGACTAAGTAAAAGAGGGCGTCCCATGTGTGCAAGACTTCACATTTGTTAAACATTTTATTTGTTTCTTTTGGTTACCTTTTTAGTACTGAATACAATTTCTAAATAATAGCCTGATTCCCACAAGAGAGTATATTCCATAGCATTGGTAGTGCAGGAATCCCTGCAAGGGATAGAATTTTTGTCATTGTTTGCTGTGATTTATTAGAAGAGTAATCCTTTTGCAGCATGTTGGTTGTAATGAGTGTAAAAATGGAGCAGAATTCTAATTCTCTTGACTTACAAACTTAATTGGTTCCCAAGAGTTGGTTGTAAGTCAAATGTTTTTGAGTCAAGTTTTTCCCTTAAGAAATAATGGAGATATCCATAATTTGTTCTGAACCTCCCATAGTATCCCTTACCTCACCTTTTCATAATAATAATTTATTGTTTAATATGTGTCATTTACCAAACACACCAATAATTTTCCTGGTGTTCTCACCAAAAAGTTATAATGTGCTTACCAGAGACAAAATTTGTAATCTTTGGTTTTCAGGAAGAGAGGATAGCACAAATCAAGCCTTCTTAAAACAGAAGGTATTTACACGGCCCAATCCAGCACAAATCCCAAAACTTTAGGTGGAAGCCTTCGTTTTGGGACAGTGGGCGGAGCCATGCAAATTATTCCTTTTCGCCCCATCAGCCAGATGCACATCCAGAAACCGCTGGTGTACAGTGCAAATATAGCCTTTTTGGTACAGAGCCATTTATTCCAAACTGCATACAGCTGTTTCAGGCTCCTTGGCCATCATCAGTGCAGTGCATGGAAACCATGGAATTGAATGTGGTTATTGTTTGAAAGGAGAGTCCCCTTCTATGAGATTATCAGGAATCTAGGATTGTAGCCTTCAGTAGATTTGTGAGATGGTCCATTTTAAAATTCTGTACTTATTTGTAACATCAGGTCACATGAATGTCACAATTTAAGCAGAAACATGGTTTGGGCCCAGATGCATTTTGCATCTTGCTTCTTGTAGCCTGGTAACTTATCTTTTAAAGTCTTCATTCAGAAATTATTTCATGTCCAAATTGTATTTCAAAGACAACAAAAAATACAGTTCCACTTAATAGTTGCCAGATCCTGTTTAGTGACCATCACTAGACCAAATAATATAATATAGTATCACACTATATGTAATGCATATTAGGTAGTAACTGTGAATAAAAATTAATATAGGGACCCCTATGTACTAAAGTTAAGTCTATGAATGATACAGAAAACTGTAAAGGTGGGATATAAAGTGTGGATTTTTTGTTCAATCAAAGAAGAACAAACTATTTTTTGCTTGATTGAACAAAAATCTAGAATGGCCAATTTGTTTGATGCATAAATTTGGTTTGACATCAAACAAAAAATCGTTCGAAAGGTCATCGAACATGTTGGTAAATTTTTATCTGTCTTTGTAATTTTGAATGTATTTTCATTCGATATCGGGATGGACAAACAAAAAATCTAATGTTACATTCGATAAATGAATGAACTATCTTGAACTATCTTGAACTATCTTCAACAACGACATTGAATAAAAAATCTAATTCGCATTTGATTGAAGAAAAAATTTACACGTGTAAACACACCTTAATGCAACTATTTACTGGAAAAAACAATTAAAATATTAGTTCTGGAAAGTTTTACTCAATACATTCCCTACATCAGTGTTTTTCAACCACTGTTCTGTGCCGCGGGATGTTGCCTGGTGTGCCATGGGTTTTTGACCCCACCCTCTTATACTATAAGACTTATACAGCCAATCCGTATTATACATGGACCGGCTCTGTGAGGATGCGGTTGCTTTGCAACACGCGTCCCCACAGACCAGGGGCGGTGTTTTTGCTCTGCTGGTATGCATCTGCGTTCCAGCGGGGCACCTGCTGATGATGTACTTCTGGCGGGGACCGGATGTGCGCCGCAATTATGCGTATCGTCGGTGCCCTCTGATTTTTTTCATGAAACAAGTGTGCCTTTGCTCAAAAAAGGTTGAAAAACACTGGTCTACATTAACAACGAACTGTATTGTATGTTAACTGATAAAGTCTATAGATTGGGATGTGGTGTTTTTTTACTGCAATAGTCTTTTTCTTGCAGCAAACTAAATCAAGGGTTAATATTTGTGTATATTATATTATTATTATTATTATTATTATATTCCATGTTCTCTTCCAGATATTCCAATGGGGAAACATAAAATTAGATGAGAGGTTATAATATTAGTTTTGCTTTGAATTTCTAGTTACCTTTTCTACTACATTAGCTTGCATCAGTTTCTAATATGTTTGCTTTTGTTCAAAGACTGTTTAATGTAATCTGTAAGGGTTGTAACTGATCAACTTAACAACCATTTCCTGAAATCTCGCTTAAGGCCCCCATACAGGTTTTGATTTCCCCGTTCGATTGACCTAAACACACCGATTTTAAAGTCGATTGACCAAAAATCTATGCCTGTCCACATGGTTCAATCGACCTAGTTCATTCAAAATTTATTAAAAATCGAACAAAAATTTTATATGTCGGAAATGTTTTATCGATCGAGTATACATCAAATGTTATTTTGTTATTCCAGACCGATTTTTGGTTAGATTTAAATAATAAGCATACTTCTACATCCTTTGGCAGACATTTTGCTGTGTTTACGATCGACTTCCTTCGATTATGCTGTTGTTCAATTGAACCATCATCGTTAAAATATCTGTTCCTCCATGTAGGAGGTAGTTTGATCATACTTTGATCGATCTAACCAACTTCAATCAAAATTTACGATGGAATCTGACATCGATCGTAGGGAAATCTAAACATGTATGGGGGCTTTTAAATTGATGATGCCTGTCTTTGGCCATCATAATTATGCTTTAGGTCCTAATCAAACTTCAGCTAAATCTTATTAATCCCCTTGTTTTTTTTTTTTGAGGAGGCATTGCACGCCTTCAGTGTTCTACTTGCAATAGGAAATCCCACTTCCTTGTGAAATATGATTTTGCTCACTTTCTGTATTACATATTGATACGCATATTAGTACTTCAGTAGTAATCATTTCATGACCTAGCCAAATCATAAAAATCAGCAGAGCATACAGCAAAGTATATGAAGTATGGAGGGTAGAGTCATTTGCATTGAAAATAAGGTATATATTGAAGGGATCACAATTATTTAGTAAACTGCCCTTTACATTGGCATAAATGGTTTTTTGTAAATATAAACAAGTGATACTTTTTAACCTTTTTCTTAGATATATTTGCCAAAAAAAGTTATAGGTAAAGAGTTAATAACTCTAACAACAACGACTCTAACAACAACGTTAATATCGCTAACAAGAAGTTCTAATAAAATTCTAGTAGCAATTTAAAAAAAATAATCTTAAACATTCTTTCTACAAATCAAGCATGTATGTCAGTGAACTTTGCCATCTGTGGTATAAAGTCTCTTCTGGCAGCCATTGTGGAAACAGTGAGACTCACTGTGGTCATTCCGGTGCTGTGGATTTGGGGTAAAATGAGAGGAAACACAATCTGGCTATTGCTTTCTTAGTTTACATCCTTTCACTAGTGGTATACCATTCCTGATTTCTCAAATGTAATTAGTCTGTGGTATTGTGTAGTTGTATGTGCTGTCATCACTCTGCGGAGTTAAGCATGACAGCAACATGGAGCATGCAACTTGCTTCCTGCAAATTTCTTTCCTGCTCGACACCATCCTTCCCTGATAACCCCTGTGCCCTTTAGCTCAAATGAATGCAGAAGGGACCATACAAGTGGCAAGTGAATGCTTTTCAATTTTATTGTCATCTTCCGTCAATTAAAACATTTGTTACTGCTTCACAGTTGATAAAAGCAAAGCACTGCTCTAGATCTTTTTTTGCACATTATGTATTTGCCATCTGTGCTATTTATATGGCCCTTGTGTGGAAAATGTGAATTTAGATTAATTTGGTTAGTATAGTGTAACCATTGAATGGCTTATTCATATAATTCACTTTAGCACTAACTAAATCCCATTAGTTGTCAGTTTCCTATATCTTCTAAAATTTTGATTGTTGTGTTTCCAAAAAGTCTTCAGCTAGGACCCATTACAACCTCACACGCAAAAGTATGAGCGGGAGATTACAGAGCCCAAGCTTGTTTCAGAGACTTCAGGAGCACAATTATAACATATGAGATATGAGGTTATATCTAAAATTATAGCAAATTTAGTTTCCTTTAATTGTTGTTTATTCACTTTTCTTCACAGCTGGTATTTCGTACTATATATAGCATGGTTCATGTCATTGAGCTTTTTACATAAAAATCTAAACTACTGCTTATTTCCTAGCTCCCCATTCTTTAAATTAAAAATTGCAGAATAATGTTATATCCTAAACATTCAGGTTTCTATCACCCTTGTGGAGGGTATAGGAAATTTGAAGGGCATCTACTGTGGTAATTTATCCAACTTCAACATTTTATTCCAAAGCAAATACAGCAAGTTTGGAGTTCAAGTGATACCGTTTATTGGCTAACTGAAATCATTAGAGAAGCAAGCTTTCGGGATATCGCAGATCCCTTCTTCAGGCTAATACAATTCTGGTCTTTGAAACTTACATTTATCTGATAAATGTAAGTTTCAAAGACCAGAATTGTATTAGCCTGAAGAAGGGATCTGCGATATCCCGAAAGCTTGCTTCTCTAATGATTTCAGTTAGCCAATAAACGGTATCACTTGAACTCCAAACTTGCTGTATTTATCGATGGCTAACACGGTACAACACTCTACTATTCCAAAGCAAAAAAATTCATGTCCATCGCTACATATTTGTAATCACAATTGTACATAAGGATTCTGCATCTATTTCTTTATGTGTTTCTCGACTACCGTTGCTTCATCTGGCAATTAACTTGACAAGATAAAGAAGAAAACAACCAATCTATGGAGAGAGGGGTAGACTAATGTATATATCTATATAAAATTATTTAATGTCACAGATCAGAAATCTAAACGTTTCCTAAACTATCTTACAGTGGATTGGCTACTGAATTTCTTTTCATATTCACTTCAGATTTGATCCTTTTATTAGATGGAACATCTGAACAAATCTGAAAATGGAGCTGTGTATACCCATTCTTGACCTATATACAACCATACTTCCATCAGAAATGTTCTTACATACAGTACCATTGGAGGCAGGCACATTTACCTGTGGGCCATAGAAGACGTCTTTAATTTCAGCATTTTTTTTATTCCTTTAGGTAAAAATAATCCATCAAAATCAACTATGAATGTTTTGCCATATATACATGCAGTATGCACAAACGACCTTTCTTGTCCATTTTAGAAGTCACAGTATAAAATGAATCCAATTTACACAGCCCTATTTGTGTTTCTATACTTAGTAGAGTTCCTTATTTCCGCTCCCAAGTACCATCACACAATGCTTTTCATTCTTTAAATCCAGAGGCAGGTAGTCAATTTAAAGGCAGCTATTTACCTGTGTCACCTGATCTGGTCCAATATGTCAGTGTGTCATATAATTGAGTCATGTTTGAGAAAACTGCCTGTAGTGCTTTTCCTGACAGTCGTCTATTGATGGCTGTCAGTCAAGATATCCGAATATGCAATATCCTATTAAAAAAGGAATTTATATTATGTCATATATTGGTTTATGTTGACATTTCCAAATAGAACACTCTTTTTTGTGAGTTACTGCAATGCTACTAAAAAGTGATTTTTAAGGGTGTTGTAGGGGAATTTATATATGCAGATGTTTGCTAGAGTATTTTCATACTCAACTGATCAAAACTTGATACATTTTAAGATGAATGTAACAGCGTGCGATCAGACAACCCGACTTGAATACACTCCTGAGCCAATAGCATTACTGGTTTGCTATTATATAGCATACCACCTACCATATACTGTAGCGTCCAAATAGACACTAGCATTGAAAGCCTCTACCTATAGAATCTTAAGGGAATTCAGCATCTGAACAATAGGAGACCTTTTTATGTTTTCGTTCATATGAGGGTGGTTGTGTATAGGAACCATTCAATTACGTAGTCAGAATTTCATCTTTCTTTTCCTTAATAAATAAATCTATTGGATAGAATGCTGTACACATCTTTAGTATTTTGGGACTTATAATATTTTTTGTTTTAATAGATGTGGTAACTATGCACTCCCTCCAAGCCATATTTGTAATGTACATAATGGAATTTAATAAAATTAAGATTTCAAGTCCTTAAATTTTTTTTCTCTTCATTTGCAAAAGGGCATTTTTTACTTTTTTAAATAATGTAGTATAATCTGATCCACATAAAAGTCTAAGGTACCTAATTTTCCCAAAAGATCAAGTATAACCCCAGGTTGGAAAATGCAACAGCGAAGGCACAGAAAGGTGTAGTCTCTACTGCGTCGATCAATTTTGGCATTGTGAAAACCCTGTCTGTTGTTTCCTATCCCACGGAACTCAATAACAATGCTTTGAAAATGAATGGACAATTTCTAAAGTACGTATAGTCATAGGTTTTAAATGGGCACATTTTACATATTAAAATAACGATTAACATGACCTAAACTGGGGCACAATGTGGCCGATCCCCCTAACTCATCAATGACGCTAGGTGGAATCTAAACAAAGCACACAGCTAATGTGTGTAAAGCTAGCAAGACCCCTGAAATCCTCTAGCACTACATGTGCTAGAGCAACAATTAAAAACAAAGTTCTAACAACACTTACATATCCAGCTATTCTTCAGAGGCTTTGAAATTAACCCACAAAGGATGCCCGATAAGTTTTAGGAATTTCATCTCTTGACTCAAATATAACCCAAATTTCATTACTTTAATAGGGATTAAAAAGCATGGATGATTCCAATGTTAAGAGGACTTTTTTTTTCTTCTGGACATGATTCACCCATTATACCCCTTTGGCTATACTATTAAGATCAATTGAAGGTTAGGAAGGTGGGGTCAGCAATCTGTTGCATTTTCCTATAGGCATTGCAAGTACTGACAACAAGGGCAGTAGGTTGGTTTTTGTCCTATAAGTTAAGCAAGCCATGTTTTTAACTTTGTGCTCTGTGATGTCTGCTGTACCGTTTTATGGAGGTCATCCTTCCCTCAGGTATTCTTCTCGGAAGTTCTTCATTTTGGTTCAGTGACTAATTTTTTGGGTCACTTGTCAGAATACAATAAGGAATGTGTTAAATGCAGTACAGGCATTATGTTAAGATATGTAGTATAACATATTTTGTTTGTGAAAAAAATCCATGCAGACAATATAAATATAGAACTGAGGAGCACTCTTTCAACCTCCTGGGTTTTTCAATTATTTTTCCCTTTTTTCAGTTATATATTTAACATATATTTGCCCTTAAAAATTCAACAAATGTCCTATATGCAATATGGTAAATTGCATATAGGACATTTGTTGAAATTTTGAGAATATGCAGAAATCTGCTTGTTGTCTAGACTTAAGCAGGGTACAGACCTGCAGATATGGACCAGATCGATGGCCGCTTCGAGCGCCATGCGTGCTCACGGCAATCTATCTGGCCCATATAATATGTGGCCATCGCTGCCATATGGGACATGAACGTTAAATATGGACGATGTCTGTTGCTTTGCATGTAAACCATGGGATTCCATGCAAAACATCGGCTGAGCTGGAGAGAGAGCAGAGCTGTCTCCCCAGCTCCGCCAATATCTGACAGCAGCGTGATGACGTCATCATGCTGCTGCAGGGAACATTGGACGGCTCGAATATCGAGCCGTCTGTACCCTGCCTTAGGTTTTTGCTGGGTTTTCCAACAAGACAATGACCCAAAGTACACATCAAAAGTAATCCAACAGTTCCTCAAGGATACCAAAACCAAGATCCTAGAGTGGCCCACACAGATCCCAGACTTTAATCCTATTAAGAATCCGTGGCAGGTGCTCAAATTGAATGTCAATGTTTTAAAAAAAAAAAACATGCAATATGGAGCAGCTAAAACAATTTGCAATGGAAAAATTGGCCAAAATTCCACTGGAGACCTGTGCTAACCTAGTAAAGAACAGGGCTCAGGAAGGGTAGATTATTGATGGCCAGGGGGGCTAACCATTCCCTCAATTGGCTGTTTTTGTGAAACAGACCCTTGTATTTTCTTGGGCTTTCTATTCACGTAACTCCATTTTGCTTTTATTAGCAATGCAGAGCATTACCCCAAATATTTATATCCAGCTACTATCACCATCTAACATGGTGTAAGTTTGCATCAGATAATTCTGATTGTATTTGAATTGGTTTGATTATCTTGGGTGTACTTTTTTCTGTAGAACAAATCACTGCAATTACACAGCAGGCAAGACAAGGAAGACTGATCAGCAGTGATAAAGCCATAGACAGATTAGTGTTTGTGTTCCTTATCAGTCATCATCACTGGTGGTAAACTTTTATTGGTGGCTTTAAATTACCTAAAAGAAAAGTGTGGTGAATCGCTGAAATTAACTATGGTGTTTTTTTATGTTTTAATTTACAACAACCAACATTTCAAGTTATACCTTTAAACAGCAAAGAAACATTGATTGGCCAATTTAACAATTGTACTTTCTTATTATTGCAAATCATTTTGCTGGACAAAAAGACTTAAAACTTTTATACATTGTCTAAAATAGATTTACAAATACTAGAACATGGTAGATGTGTAATGTCAGCAACTTACAGTGTAATGATTGTTGGTCAGTTATATGGGGACTGCAAGATCTCTGATACAGGGTTACTTCTGGAAATTTAATGCACTACAATTTTTCTGTATACAAAGTGGGAAAAGGCCACCAAAAAACTCCAAAAACTAAAGCGATAGACCTGCTCTTCCAGGAAAATGTAAAAAAATGTTTACTTTACCACAACCGTGATAACCAAGAATGTAAAACATTCAGAAGAAAGGCATACAGCAGACAGAAGTCCATGTTCTATACCACTTTTGTCCAATAAGAATATGGAAATTAGGCAAAATGAAAAAACAAAAATAGATCATGTAAATCTGAAAAATTTTGGCAGATAAATCATCTTAATTTCTCCTGTTGCACTTTGGTGAACGGCCTAAAATATTGCAAATGCTTTATGGGGAAGATGAGTGAGAGTTTTGTATATTTACAGGAGCGTTGGGTGCTTTAAAGTCCACATGGACCTAAAATCTATTCTCTTGCTTGCTGCTCCAACCTTTGTGTTACAGTAGGGTGAAAATAATGTTTTCTATTTGACAAAAATAGGCTTTCAGGGCTCTGTCACACTAGCTGCATTGCTGGATTTAGACTCGTGTTCTTTGCGCTGAGCTTTAACGCACAATGCAGTGGGTTAACGCATAACGCACTGGAGTATGCATTTTCATATTGCAGCGCAAGTGTCACCGATACACTAGTATAGGAGGTATAATAATGCATATTGCTGTGACGTGGTATAATCATGTGCATGGCTGGTAAACAATGCAATACAGCTAATGTGAAAGGTTCTTATGTTGTCAAAATTACAAATTCCACCACTTATCAGAGACCAAACCTCACCACTATTATCCTAAAGACATGACCCATGAGTCACGAAACGCCTGTTCTATACATTGATATACCGTACTATTTCCTTTGATATACTAGCCTTTTTTTTACGTGGGTACCCACTACAACCTCTTAACATTTAAACCTGTTTGAAAGCTTTCAAAAATATGAAAACCACCAAAAAAGTTATGGGTGCTTTGTGCTGTGCTTTGAAATAATATATTTATATAAATTCAAGTTAGATTGTGGGACGTGTTTAGTAGTTGAATGAAAGAACTGCTCACGGGTTGGAATTTGATAACACTGTTAAATTGAATGCGTATATCCATTGAAAAATAACACACTCTTGTAGTTGTGAATATACATAGAATTTTAATACAAAGGCAAAACTCGGCATGCAATTGGTCATTCCAACAGACTATGATCACACAACATGTTTAAATATCCTGAACTCTATACTGCTAGTTGGCAATATAGTCCATTACGTCCTAGAAAGAACACAAATTACAGGATTCACAGGTGAGTAGTGATCTTCAGTGATAATAAAGCAAATAAATAAATAATGAAAGCAATAAATTGAGTTCTCAGCTAGAGCAGATTGGTAGTGATAGCTTTACACCACTGGAAATCTCGTCCTTTGATCCAGATTGATAAACTCTGATCCGACTCATGCTGTCAATCAGCATAGGGATGTGGTCTGGAAAATATCACAGGGGTGTAAAAGGAAATTGTTATGTAGAGAACTTCTATAACAGATCTCTAGATAATGCCTTCAGAGGAAGTATGCTGGATGAAAAGACATCTTTCCAGAGCTGTAGATGTGTAAGTATAGGGAGGGATATGAATGCAAATATATTCCTAGGGCTTAATCTAGTGAACATCTTTTCCATTATGTCTAAAATGTTACATTATTATCCATAAATTGCCAGTTCTGACTTGAAGAATTGCATATTGGCTTCCAGGGGGATCTAAAACCCTGATGCCAGCCTGTTGTCCTATGGTACTTATAGTAGTTTAAGAGCCTTGGACCCCTGCAGTTTGTAGAGGAGCATTGTTTTTGTATAGGGGGTTATAGCAGTGATATCTATCTCATGTAGAATATACCCATATGGTCTTCAGCAGCCTCTATCTGGTCCCTGACCAAAGCTCCAGCATGCCCACAGTCTCTGACCAAAGCTCCAGCATGCCCACAGTCTCTGACCAAACCTCCAGCATGCCCACAGTCTCTGACCAAACCTCCAGCATGCCCACAGTCTCTGACCAAACCTCAAGCATGTCTACAATCTCTGACCAAACCTCTAGCATGTTCACAGTCTCTGACCAACCCACTAGCATGCCCACAGTTTCAGACCAAACCTCCAGCATGTGCACAGTCTCTGACCAAGCGTCCAGCATGGCCACAGTTTCAGACCAAACCTCCAGCATGTCCACAGTCTTTGACCAAACATCCAGCATGTGCATAGTCTCTGACTAAACCTCTAGCATGTGCACAGTCTCTGACCAAACCTCCAGCATGTCCACAGTCTCTGACTAAACCTCTAGCATGTCCACGCTTTCACACCAAACCTCTAGCATGTCCACAGTCTCTGACTAAACCTCTAGCATGTCCACACTTTCACACCAAACCTCCAGCATGTCCACGCTGTGGAGCCCATTTTCATCATAAACTGATATAGAAGGAGGTCAAAATCATGTAATCCAATTCAGAACAAACAAAATTTAAATGCGTCAGCTTTTTTTCCCTCCACAACTCTGAATTGAAGCCAAAGTATAAACATGACAACCAGATTTCTCAAAAGGAAAGTTGAACAAAGGCAGCTTTAAGTACCCTTTAAGTTTTGAGTAGAGTAGTAGTTTGTCATCACTGGCCAATGCTGCAGAAATAAAGATTGCATCTATCCAATAGTGACACAAACAGCCTTTCCTGACCGAAGGTTTTAGTTTTCTCTACTGTCTCTAAATGGTTTTCCAATGACACCTAAGATTGAGAAACAAAACATGTGCAATGAGGGACAGCATGTATGGAGCATCTGTGGAGTAGTAGTTAACTGTGCACCCAGGGAATAATAAAGCAGGGTACAGACGGCTCGATATTCGAGCCGTCCGATGTACCCTGCAGCAGCGTGATGACGTCATCATAGTCCAGGTTTAGCTGGAGACCAGCGGTCTCTAGGCAAACCATCGGACATTGGCTGTATTTACGGTCATGTCCGATAAGGCTGTTTTCGTGCGGGATTGATTTGTCCCACTCGAAAACAGCGATGGGGCCATATTATATGGGTCAGATAAATGGCCGTGAGCGTGCATCAATTTGACCCATATCTCCACGTCTGTACCCTGCTTAAGTAATAGATCAATCTGAATTCTCCATCTTTTTATGCAATATGATGTTGTAAACTTCTTGGTACAGTTCTACTAAAGCTAAGTTCAATGCAGATTAGGATACAGAGAAGAAAGATTTTACATCCCTCTTAAATATTTGAATGTAATGTCCTTTGTTCCTTCTTCTTGTCCACTCACTCCTGAATTAAATGAAAATGTATCATTGGGCTTTATTTATGTAACCAATAAACATGCAATTTATGTCATATTACATTAGTATGTTTTCCTTCGATGTTTTTAATTTTACTGAAAATATCCACTAACCTTTCTTTCTTTTTAGGCTTATGATGGCTTTGCAAGTTTAGGAATTTCTCGACTGCTGGAGCCCTCTGACATGGTTTTGCTAGCAATTCCAGACAAGTTGACTGTTATGACTTATCTCTATCAAATCCGGGCACATTTTAGTGGACAGGAATTAAATGTTGTCCAGATTGAGGAGAACAGCAGTAAAAGCACATATCAAGTGGGGAACTATGAGACTGATACGAACAGTTCAATTGACCAGGAGAAATTTTATGCGGAAATTAGTGATGTGAAGCCGGATGGTGTAGAAGAAGACAAGGAGGCAACAGCCACTGTGGCAGACTTTGTATCAAATGATAATTCTGCATTAGGTAATGACATTGGGATAAGGGATCATGAGGTCAAATCCCGAGACTTTACTGAACAGTCCAACACAGAAAAGGTCTTGCCTACTCCCAGGACTAGAAGTCACCTAGAGTCACAAAGCTTCAGTAGGACTTTAGAATCTGAAGAACTGAGGAAATCTGATGGCGTATATTCACCTCATGTACAAGTACAGCCAGTAGCTGCTAAAAGGAAGTTGCTTAAACCTGATGTTGTAGATCTTGGCGATTTGTCTTCCATTTCCCTTTCTAGTAAGGGGAACATATATTCTGGCACTGTATCTGGAGACTCCCATAAGTACAATTCATCAGAGCAAGTAAAGACTAGCCCAGAATCCCCATTAGAATGTAGTGGACTAGATAATGGGGCTTTAAGTAATAAAACTGTCTTGCCATCTGTAAAACCTGAAAATGCCAATGAAAAAATTGGAATTGTAACTACAAAAGGCCCGTCTTTACCACAGACTGAAATCAGCGCACTATTGGATGCTACAAAGTTGGCAACTAACCATTCAGATCAATCGGGAAAAACACCTGAGGTAAGTGATTTCTCTGTCTAAATGTTTTGTGTTTTTTCTTTTTTACATTGGGATAGGCATTGATGTATCAACTCCACAGCAAGCTTATTGACAATGCTACATGCAGAGGCTTTGCAGTAAACATGAAGTTAAACTGAAACACATGTTTGCGACAATAAATACTGTAAATTACTAATCCTTACAATGAAGTTGTTACTGCATGTCAAGAAGATTAAATAATCATGCTGTATATGTATGGTCAACTTTTTAGTGTTAAAAATAATATATGGTAACCACCATTCAAAAGTGATACCTATGAAAATGATGACATGTTCTATAGTCTCTCTTATCCTCATTTACATAGATGCGGTACAGAATCATTCCAATACAGACTGGTGCCGGGGTACACTTTTTGTGAACATATGGTAGTTTAGGGTGCAATGTTCCACAAAAAAGTACAGGGGTCTCATCACATTGTGCACTGTGTGCAACCTGTTTAAATGAAACGTGTGATACCAATTGGACCTTTGTGCATGTTAACATGCAGAGCTGAAACAAGTTTTAGAGCTACTGTATAACAGTTCCTGTAGGGCTGTCCTAACTAATCCATAAAATAAATCCTGTTTTGCAAATGTCAGACTTCTGTGGGCTAAGAATGACCTTGGATTGGAAAAAATATGGTCATATAAGGAGAAGCATATTGATTTTGTCAGTGATGTTACTGCCGTTGCTTGCCTTTAATCACACCAATAATGTACATATTGTTACATACTGTTGCCAAGTAAGCCATGAAGACGCAGACCATTCAAAGTACAGAAGAGATCATGTACAGTAACTTCATGTATGGGCCTGTACAGTTATTAGTGATCTGATTTTCTATTTCTAATGACCAACTAATTGAATACAGTTTAGGTAACAAAGGAACAGATAATAAGCTTGTGTGTGTCTGGCCATCATAAAGAGTAATGCCTGCCATACACCCACAGATGGGTGCCGACAGACATGCTCCGATATGCACCGGAATGCAAACGTGATGACGTCATCACGTTTGCATCCTGGTGCATTATGGGGCTGCTTCAGTCGGCCGGCACCCTTTGTGTGCCGGCCATTACCTTCAATGAAGACGCTGGTCTTCATTGAAGCTAATGGCATTGGCTTGCATCGGCCAGAGAATATCGTACATGTCCGTTCCCTGGCCAGCCGAGCTGTGGGGCATACGCCGATAAGCGGACGATTATTCTGCTGACCGATGGCGCAAGCGCGCACGCCCGTCGGTCAGAATCGGCCGCTTATCGGCATGTGTATGCCAGGCATAAAGCTGGCTATACACTTTTAGATTTCTCTGTCAGATATCATTTAGATCTACCAACAACTATGTAGTGCCGGGTCCTCTGTGATTGAACACAGGTAGACTTGATTGTTTAGAAAGTCCCTCATATTACATGGATTTGGTAAAACAAAAGAAGATCTAAAGTAAATCTGACAGTAAAATCTAAAGGTGTATGCGGACCCTAACTCCAGCCCTAAAATAAATCCCTATAATAGAATGCTAATTTAATTTCTGTCTAGAGGAATATAAAGAGTTGTTGTACGTGCCTTATTCTCTGTTCCCCCACAGCCTCTCCTACAACATGCAACCAGCCCCCCGCATTCTCTTCTTGCTGCCTCTGACTTCATCCCTCACAATGCAATGGCCTGTTAGCCCTGCATTGTATGTGAAGATGCTGAAAGATATTGCCAGGGAGAAGAGCACTCATGCACTTTTGCATATAGGGGGGGTTGTTGGGGGCTTGGGCTGAGGAATAAGGTAAGTTGAACTGCTGTTTACATTCTCCAAGACATAAATTTGCTGTGCTACCTGGCACTGGTTCTTTGATTTCATTTGCTTTGTTGCAAGAGTAGGTATGAAATGAGAGTTTTTTTTAAATGAAATAGGGTTAATTACATTCATTTACTGCCCCACCTAATAAATCATAATGTGTCATATCTGTTTTCTTGGGAGTCAGTCTAGGTGGAGTCAGAGTTGCTTGGAATGCTGAATAGTTCACTGACACTCTAGTTCTAAAAAAAAATCCATTCTTATTGGTCACATGACAGGTAACTGCCCTAGAATTGTACATTGAAACTTGTATGATATAAAAATCTCTTTAACCATATATATGCCATAATAATGCAAAATATTGTGTCAAAGTTATATTAAAGCACTATTTCAGATGTTTACCCATAGTACAGTGTTGTGCCTTGTTAGCCATCGAGGAATATAAAGAGTTTGCAGTTCAAGTGATCCCCTTTTTTGGCTAACTGAAGAAGCAAACTTTCATGCCTCGGATCCCTTCTTCAGGCTGTTTACCACTCTTTGAATAGCTCTTTGAGCTAAGGAATTTACACTCATGCCAAATGTTAATATTGTAAATTTGGGGAGAGCTGGACTCATAGAGTTGTGTTAAAAAATCATGTTATACTGAAAAAATAATGGTCCCTATACACATGTCGATACTTGTTCAATCAATGACACCCTGTCCCTCTCTAAGACAGCCCGATCGAACAGGGATCCAACATGTTGGTAAATCCCTGTTCGATCTCCATTGCTTTTGATGGGGACTCAAGTGGGTCATCGATTAAACGGGTATCGACCCATGTATGCGGACCTTAAGTTACAGTAACTGATTTTACTAATACAGATGTATTTAAGTCCAATACCAAAAGGAACATGAATCAACTTTTTTTTTGCCAAAGAAGAGAAATGTTTCTTGTCTTTGTTCATTGCAGCAGAATTTATACCAAAAGTGGAGTACAGAAATATGTTTTCCACATTTTTTTGTCATCCACTAGAATCAGGTTTCATTTCATGATGGTCAGATGTTTTAAACTGCAAAAAGAGAACCCCTAATACCAAAAAGTAATGAACAGGAGCTCTGCTCACTCAAAAGGACAAATGGCCCCCATACATTTCTCAGATTTCCTTTAGATCTCCTTTTGTTTTACCAAAACCATGTAATATGAGGGACGATTTCCCGTCAACTGCTGAGCCGACCTAGCGGGCATGATGGCGTCATCACGCACAGCTGCTAGTGCCGAGAATCAGCCGGGCACCCTTTGTATACCGGCCATTACTTCAGCTGGGGACAGCCGTCCCCATCCGAATTAATGGGATCTGACATGATGGCAGATTTTTGGTCAATATAACCAGTTGGCGCACCCGATTCCCTGACGGCATACGATCGGTTGTCGAATTTGGCAGGTCTATAGCTTTAACCATTAAGTCCACCTGTGTTCAATCGCAGAGGACCCAATACTACATAGTTGTTGGTAAATCTAAAGGATATCTGACAGTGACAGAGAGATGTTAAGGTGTATGGCCAGCTTAACTGTTCTCCTCTTTCTAAAATGAACAGTGGCACAATGGATGAACAGGGTGTCAAAGGTCCCCGATTTCCATTGTTCTTCATAGCATTCTCCATTTTCACGTTGGTGAGCGGTTTCTTCCGATCTTAAGGTGGGTTACCATGTGTAGATTTTTTCGATCGATCAATGGAGAACGACCAAAAATCTAATGTTATAATCGTTAAATTAACGAACGATGTTCGATAACGACATCAAACAAATAATCTAATTGGCAGTTGATTGAAGAAAAAATGTACATGTGTAAACCCACCTTCAGTAGCAATCATGTTGATTGACAGGAAAATATACAGTATATGCATTATTTATAGAAGTGGTCTATAAAGTGACAAACTTTTCTGTTGATTGCCAGCAGTGTGAAAATATTGTTTGTGTAAAAAAATAAAATAAAATAAAAAAGACACTGGACTGGTATTTTATGAAACTGGTATTTTACTTTAAGTGAGCCTTTGCTTTTCTGAAAAGGATAAAGCATGCACACCTCTTCCTTATCACTTCATTCAGCAGCTGAGAGTGAAGAGAGCAAGCACTATTTTACTTCCAATTCACTTTTCTTTCCCCATGTAACAACACTGTGCCAATCACCAAGCACCACTATCATATGCTATATAGGCCTGTACTTGGAAGTACCAAAGTATTCCTCTGGTCATGCATATATTTATTAAATATATATATATTAAAATTACCCCTGACTAAAAAGTGGTGAAATCACTGTTCTTTAATAATATAACATTATATCATAATAGACAACTCTTTTGTCATGCATTGTATGGTTGAAGTACATGTAGAGAAAAGCAAGAACTTTCCAATGTTCTACAACTATGATCACTTCCTGAGTTTCGTCACTCTTGTGTCAATTATGCACATACTGGTTTTGTTTCTACAGATTACAAATAAGAGGGCTGGGATAGTCTCTGTGTGCATCTCACTTCTGGTTCCTTTCTGGTCGTAAATCACTTCACAGGGATTATTGGATCGTAAATTTCTCCGAGTCATTATGTCTAGTCAGAGTTTAATAACATGACAGCAGCCAGAGATCGGCACTGTCTTGTGGCCCTTTACAGCTTGTCTTTCAAATTACATGTTGATAATTAGCCTATTAACTAAATCATTTGCTGCACCTGTGAGCTGTTGTTTATGTAATTTACTGTTTTCTGAGAAGGCAGATCCATCCTTGCCATACAGAATATGATTGAACGCAGCTCAACTTAAAATGATGTTTAACTTCCGGGGCTGGACATTTTGCCATCCTAAAGGCCCCCATACATGCCCCGATTTTCCGTCCGATCAATTAAAAACAATCGATATTTTCCGATACGAGGATCTTT